>BLBF01000019.1:308632-373325 GCA_015471245.1 Laticauda colubrina | reverse complement strand
TAATAAAAGAGACTCAGAATCTGGCCTTACCCAGAGACTCTGGACCCAAATCTCCCATGGTATAATAACACCATTGGGAGTAGCCACGAACTACCGAGATATACATATTCTAAATAACTTCACGGTAACAATGTTCAATGATACAATAAAGAATATTAAAATGATCAACACCGAGCTTTCTGAAGTAAGACAGGTTGCTCTCCAAAATAGGTATGCTTTAGACATTGTATTAGCTACAAAAGGGTGTGTGTGTGCTCTGATTCATTCACATTGCTGTGTATACATCCATGATTTCCAACCTAATATTACAAAGACAGTAAAAGTAATGGAAGAACGTATTTGTTCTAATCCATTATCACAAAGAGGTGAGTCCTCATTGCCAGATCTGTGGGGAGCACTATGGTCTTGGCTTCCCAGTTCCACTTGGTTTAGATCTATCATAATGGGAATTATATTGATTATTATATGCTGTGTATTGTTGTGTTGTTGTGTTCAGTGTCTCCCTGGTGCAATAACAACATGTGGGATGATAGGGAAATCCTTGGGTTCAAGATTTGAGAAGAAGCAGGAAGAAGAACCTCTAATGATGTATCAGAGAGAAATCACTCTGAAAGAAGCAGAGGATCTGCTGTTTGAGTTTGAGACAAGTAGCTCTGCTAAATAAGAAAGTGTTCCAGTTTGTGTACAAGAGAAAAAAACAAGATAAGGCTAGAACAATGGGGAATTGTAATAAAGTGCTGAGGTGTCAGAAACCGTGTAACTGCTTTTGCTAGATAGGGAGCTAGTATGAACCTTCGAAATATATGTGTCAATTTGAAAACAGAAAGAATGTGAGCCAAGCCCTCATACGAGGGGGCGGACAGTTAGGGTATAAAAATGCTGCCTGAATGTCTGAGGGAACCCGTCTCTGCAGACACGTGAATAAAACCTTGTTTTCCTTGGATCAACAAATCTTTTGGTGGTTTTTTTATCTGCTTCCACCTCACAGGTGGCATACAATAATGTCATAGCAGCACAGGCTTTACATCTTTCAAGGTGGCCACAGGGGTGGAGTTTGTCCCCATGCCTGAGTACCCTCAGGAGCCTCCTTCTTCAGTAAGCATGACTGAATGGGTAGACTCCCTACAGGATGGTTGGGGAAATGTAAAACAGGCACTAACAAAAGCCACAAAGATGCAAACGGAGGAGACAGACAAAAAGTGATTCCCCAGAGACCTCTCTCTACCTATCTACCAAATTACCCTGCAAAATGCTGGGTCTCACTTTTATAGGATTTTTCCCATCACAAAGACCATTAACCCAGTCATGATGGAGCTGAAACTCCCACACCTGTTAGAGAAAGTACATCCAGTCTTTCATAGCAGTTAGTTGAAGCCAATAATAGGTTCAGAGCAAAGATCAGTAGCTCAGGTAACCCCAGATCCCATTGTAGTGCAGGGAGAAACCCATTACGAACTAAAAAGAATCCTAGACTCTTGGTGTGTAAGGGGAGGCTACAATACTTAGTACAATGGAAGAGTTACCTCCTCACGGAAGTTACTTGGGTGAAGAGTCAGAACATAAGAGCCAATAGATTGATCAGAAAATTCCATGAGAAAAATCCCTAAAAGCCTAAAGACAGCCGGTGATGTTAGGGATGGCTAGTGAAAATTTAATCTGTCTGTACTTGGTGTTTACCAATACTTCTCACTCACCAAGGGAGAGCTGACTGTCAACTTTGAACCAAAGCTGGCAGTAGCCATTTTTCTGTTGCTCAGTTGCCACACTGAGGGGGAAGGAGGTTGGAATATCTTATTAGACACAACAGAGAGCTTTTTCATGAGAACCAAAGTCATTTCTACTGACAATGGATAAGGCCGAGGAGAGAGGCTGGAGAGCCTGTCAATTAACCCAACATGATTGGCCAATATGACCTGTGACACTTGGGGGGATGATTATTTCCTATTTTTAATTATACTGAAACCACAGGAAAGATTTATAGTTGGTTTTCCTTTGAAGCTCTGCCAATAATGTATTCAATAAAGAAGAGCTTTGAGGAGGATCCTAGTTTGAGAGTTCTGATTTGCTTGGGTTCATATAGTCAGAACTTTGATATGGTGTTTGTTTATTTCAAACTAGACAATGAATCCCACAGCACTATCTTTTAATTCTTCTCATTGGACATTCTGAATTGTAATTTATCTAATAATCTGGCTATATATGGAAGACCATATGCCATAGCATATCATCCTCTACTTCCTCTTTCCCCCTAAGAAATAGAAGCAGAGGTTAGTTCAAGTCAAACAAACCGTCAAAGAAAAGTATGCAGTGGCTGATTGTGTAAAAGACAATCAAGAACTAAAACTGATGCAAGTTAAAATGGGAACTTACTAAATACCCAGGAAACAAAACATGAATATTGGAATAATGTAATGAAAATATGAGCACAAGGTTGGCAAGGAAAAGCATTAGATTATATGGTCAATTTCTAAAAAGACAGAGGGGAAAGTGAGTAAAGAAAACCTGGCAATGCCCCTAAAACATTAAAGAAACCAAAGGCTTGGTTCAATTGAAGCAATGCAAACAAGGTCAGAATTGAAAAATCAAATGATTAAAAGTGTAGGTTGTGGAAAAAAGCAGAAGGAACAGTAGAAAACATACTTGGGCAAGAAGATAGCACAAATTAATTATAAACAAAATAACACAGTGGCCAATATGATTCAAAATTGATGGGAAAAGACTGTTGAAAAAGAAAATGAGCAGGTTAAAATATTGTATTTCCAGATACAAACTGATAAAGTCTTGGCTCATAATATGGCAGATTTAAGTGTGCTTGAAAAGAAGACATGGATGGATAATTGATGTGGCAATACCAGTGGAAAGTAGAATATAAGATTTGGAGATCATGAAATGTCAAGATCTTGTTGAAAGGTGCCAAAATGCCTTTCTTTCAAGGATTTGATTTTCCCACTGGGAGAGCTCCGGCGCAAGGATACGGACAACTGCTTGAAAGCTGGATCTTTTTATTTTTCAGGAAGGCAAAGAACAGCGAGAAGTTTGTGTTCCTCGGCTAGCTAGCTTCCCATGGTAAGTCCCTGGTTTTTTATACCTTTTTCTCTCTTTGTAAGTTGATTTTGTGTGAGTGTTTGTATTTGTGCCTAATGTTTCAAATCCTGTTTAAGTTTGTCTTTATTCCCGCTGGAAGGCAAGCTCCACGGGGTGCAGAAGACAAACTCCGCGGGGTGGCCAGATTATATTATTGGTTTTCTGTAATCTCTTTTAGCTTTAAGATAGTTTTTCATATTTGTTCTGTGGCAATCTCCAGTCTGTCCCTTTTGTAGTTTATATTTTGTGTCTTTTGTCTGTTTGTTTTGCTTATTTGGTATGTCCTGTGTTTTTAAGGATTTTCTGAATTATCTTTTGTTTCCTTTTTTTCTATTTGTCTAGTTTTCTTAATTACTTAGGCTTTTGTCTATAGGGATTCTTTAATACTTTTTATTTGATTCCTTTTCCTATGTAAGTTTGTTTTCTGGCTGACCTGATGTTCCCCTTGGGCTTTTCCTCTTTTTGTGACACTACTGTCTTCATAAGGTTCCCTTTCCACAATCTGAAATTCAAAGTTGAAAATTATGGCATAAACATTATATCAAAAAACTTTGGAAAACATTTATAGAATCTGTGCACTGACAACCTATTTATCTGTTAAATACAAAAGTCACACTGCTCATTTCAGGACATACACTACATTAATACATTACAACATCCTAAGGTTCTTGGGAAAAAACCTCAGTCCTTAGGAAGAGTTAAAGAATGGTAGCGTGGTTTCATATTGTGTATATTACTGGCATCATAAAGTTTAAACCCAATACAGTAATATTATTATGCATAAGAATCAAGCTGCTCAATACCTGGCTATGACTTTTTTAAAAAGTAATAAATATGGGAGAAAAATCTCATAAATTATTCCCAGGTTTAGACAATTGTGTACTGGGCTCTTAATGCATGGCTTTTTGTTCATTTGTCTTCCTTTCAATTGCTCGTTTCCTACTTTTGGTTTTTTTTCTTAGTTTTTAATTGTAAGCTGCACAGAATCCTTGGTAGTCAGTAGCCTGACTGTATTAGCAAATGTAAAAAATACATTTTCTTTCATTTGAAAATCATTTTTTATTTTAGTGTTATTGGTTAAGCAGGGATAGAAAAGCATTCTAAACAATCTTCTTTGGTTAGAAATCGTCCTTCAGATAACAGTTTAATTCAACCGATGGTCGTGACCCGCAGTTCTCTTTCTGCTGAGCCTAGTCTAATATGGAGGCACATCTAGAAATAATAGACGTTAAGTCAGTGTGAGAATAACGAGGGCAAGGAACCGACAAACAGTCCAAATGAATGGTGAAACTTTCAAAGGAAAAGCCGTATTAATAAGATTCAGTTCACTCATTCTTTTTAAAGGTCCGTCAGGCGTTTTGCTGCCAGAATTAGTAAAACAGCATTTTTTGAATGAAGAAGTGTAGACTCCCAGAATCCCGCTGCCACTCATGCTTAACATCTTGCAATCGCCAAGTTTGAAAAACGCTATTGGTAAGCAACTAGCTCCTCCTCGTTAACGTCATTTCCCCTCCCTATGGCGGCATTCAGAAAAGAATGGGAATTACAATTGAATTATGTCCTCGCGCGGAAACGAAGGCAAATAACGTCACTTCCTTTCTGGAAAAAGACTTCGTGATTGGTGGGCAGGTAGGGTATATATATTCGTGATCAGTCATCGCGACCCTCTTTCTCTTCGACCTCAGAGAATCGTTTATACGGCGTTGTCATCTCGTGAGTCGTGTAATGCGTGTTGAGGTGGCATTGTGTTCACTTGGGCAACGCAAAGTGGCTGGGTGGTGGGAAGCGGCGGCGTTGGAAAGAGGCAGCTGTCTTTGCTTAGGGGTTGCCGAAGTGTTTGGGATGCTGTCCATGTTTCAGGCCTCCCGTCTTGTCTCCTTTTGCAGAACGCACTCGGCCATCTTGGCGCTAACGACGCTTTTGAAACTTTACAAACCGAGCGCTGTCACAAATTTATTCGAGTTCGAAATTGAAACTAAGGCACTGGAAATTAATAGGATGCGAGGCCATGTTATTCTGTTTAGGTTTTCGATGTACATACAAATGCAAAACATACTGGTTGGTCTTTGCTTCATTGGTTCCATATGTCGCCCAGACAGACTTCAACATTACAGCTCAATATTGACTATGAAAATACCTTCATTTTGCTTTTTTTCAGCTATTAAAAGTTATCCCAAATAATATAAGGGAGAGAATAATGCGTGGATTATTCCAGTGTGTGTCTCCTTTGGATCATTTTCAGAAAAGTTTCCTTTTTCTTAAAAGATGTCAGTCTTAAGTGCTGATGTTCATATTTTTATCTTAGCAGAATCAGGTTGACTTAGAACTAGAAAGAATATTAAAATAGTACAGGGATAACTTTTCAGTCCCCTGTAAAATGCTGAAGATGTATATGCTAAATTAAGTAATAACTGCTGTGCTCATATTTGTGTTATGACCAAAGCATTTCTTCCAAATTTTGAAGATTCAAATAAACTTCCTTGGATAACTTTCTCATTAAAACTACTCAGGATCTGAGTAAGTTGATATTTTTTTAAAATGTCATTTGATTGCTACAGTAATTTTTTTAAAGATTACAACTTGCTGAATATTGGAACATTTTTCTTAAACTAAGTTTAAAACATTAGAACAACCATTGAAGTTTATTGATTCTCACTTTATAAACTGATTTATAGTTACAGTTTCCTCTGTAGTGGCAGTGTTAGATTGTTATTACTTCCATTTTATAGTTGGGCAGTCCTGATTAAAACATTAAAATAACCATGCTAATTTTTGTTCTAGGTTTCCTGTCGTTGCTTTAAAAAGGAAACTTTCACAATGTCCGGAGGCCTTGATGTTCTACAGATGAAGGAGGAAGATGTCCTCAAATTCCTTGCTGCAGGAACCCATTTGGGAGGCACCAATCTAGATTTTCAGATGGAACAGTATATATATAAAAGAAAAAGTGATGGTAAAAATTGAGATTTTTTTTTGAATTGTTAATCATAGACTTTACTTTATTAGTGATGTCAGAATCATCATTATGCACAATAGTGGGGTTTGCTGTGAGAATTTATAAATTCCAAGTTCTCACTACAGTATATTTCTCCTACCTGAATTTTGTTCCTTGTACTAAAGGCAAAACATTTGTAATTTCAGGTGGGCCTTGTTCATGCTTAATTTGGACTAGTTTCTCTCAATTCCATGAAACTAATTTTCATAGAACAAGTCATGAACTGAAACATCTTTTTTCTTCCCAATTCACGAGCCTTTTTAAAAATTCAGTTGGCACAAGAGTCAATTTCCCCTTTTATAATACTGATATCTTCATGGAGCTCTTATTACTGAAATCAAGTGAGACCTTGGAGTAAGCAAGGTTGGTATGTATTTTAACTGCACACTATTAAAACTTGGAGTTGAGGCCAATTTCTGGCCAATTAACTCTTGAGTGTCGGAAGTGTGCTAGAATAAATTCTGGCAGGATTTTCGCTAACACCAGTAGAGTGTTTCTTTGTGACTGGGGTTTGATAGTAGTTGCTGCCACATTCCAGATTTTTGAAGACAATGGTAAACAAGGTGGATGGATTTCATGCATTTTGTTAAGTATTTCCATATTTAATTGAAAATCCTACATCTTTTTATTGAGGTATTTATATCATCAATCTGAAGAGAACCTGGGAAAAACTGCTCTTAGCAGCCCGTGCCATTGTAGCTATTGAGAACCCAGCAGATGTCAGTGTTATTTCCTCCAGGAATACTGGGCAGGTATGGATACACTTGGCTAGAAGACAAAAATTATGTCCTATAAGAAACCATCTAAGAACAAGTCATATGAATTACATTTTCTTATAAGTTAAACTTTTGACAAAAAAGTCAAATATATTTGTGTCTTGTGTTTCAAAATGACATTCTCCAATTCAGTCATGCTTATACTTGCAAAATTAAGAATTGCTTTATTGATTTTGGGGGATGTTCACTAGAAATATATTCCATTTTATCATTTCTTTTATTTACCCCATGTAGCGTGCTGTTTTGAAATTTGCTGCAGCTACTGGTGCAACTCCAATTGCTGGCCGGTTCACTCCTGGCACATTTACCAATCAGATCCAGGCTGCTTTTCGTGAACCCCGCCTTTTGGTGGTCACTGATCCAAGAGCTGATCATCAGCCACTGACTGAAGCATCTTATGTAAACATTCCCACCATTGCCTTGTGCAATACAGATTCTCCCCTACGTTATGTGGATATTGCTATTCCCTGCAACAATAAGGTACTGTGACCTCTAGTACATTTAGGGTTTTTCAAAAAGCATATCTAGCTGTGGTTGTGCAAAACATTTTAAAGTAGGGCTGATATAATATTTTTTTTCAGGTTTTAAAGATTTTGGGAAAGAAGGAAATATATGCACGCTTGTTAGAACTCAGAGCTGAGGATGGTTTCTATCCAAAGAACTTATGAGTGTAGGAAGTGTGCTACATCATCTGCAAGTCTTTTCGCTAACACCATAAGAACTTGGGTTCAATGAATGGAGTTTGATAGTGATTCTTGCTACATATTTATAAGAAAAGTCAATTGTTAGCTGAAGACAATCAAACTGGGTTGGTTAAGCTATATTTTGTTTTCTTCCTGAATTGTTTAACAGCGTGATCCTTTTATTTAAACTTAGTTAAATAGTTAATGTATTTAAATGAGTGTGTTGAAACTCTAATTGATCAATATCTAACAAATGTTTAGGGGGCTCACTCAGTTGGTCTGATGTGGTGGATGTTGGCTCGGGAAGTCCTACGAATGCGTGGCACTATTTCCCGTGAGCATCCATGGGAAGTTATGCCTGATCTCTATTTCTACCGAGATCCTGAAGAGGTAAAAATGTAACATGTATATTTGGTTAGATTTATAATTACTTTCTTATATGTTTTCTATAATGTGTGGCCTGATAACAACCTGAAAAAGGAAGCATTAAAATAAATGCATCAAGGAAATACTTTGCTTAAATATAGAAATCCACGGCACACAGTACAAGTTTGTACTAAATCACTCATTTTCAAACTAAACTTAGACAGGTTTTGATGCTAACCAGAAAACTTTAATATATAATTGTAACTTGATTTGCCTCCTGTTCAGATTGAAAAAGAAGAACAGGCTGCAGCTGATAAGGCAGTTACCAAGGAGGAGTTCCAGGGTGAATGGACAGCCCCTGCCCCTGAATTCACTGCACCTCCACAACCTGAAGTGTCTGACTGGTCTGAAGGGGTACAAGTGCCTTCTGTCCCAATACAGCCTTACCCCACTGGTAAGTAGAATGTAATTGAAAAGAATGCTAAGTGGACAATGTATCATACACAATAATTAAAGTTATGATAAGTTTTTTTCCCACAATTGATCAACCAATTCCATTTTGAGGAGGTGGTAGACTCAAGAAATGCAAAGTTTCAGAAATAAGTGGGTAGGAGCCAATATCTAAAACATGCACACACATAGCTCAGTCATCCATTCTAATTTCCCATTAATCTATTTAGATACTTTTCTTTATTCTCCCTTTCCAGTTGCCTCTAGGTAGCTTTTAAAATGCTTCCAGTTATATTGTAGTGGAAATTTTAATTTCAAATTGCTACTAGGTGTAGCACAGGTTTTACTGTTTCAGAAGTAATACTTTAAAATGTGCAACAGGGCAATTTGCCTCTACATTTTTTTTGGGGGGGGAGGAGACATTTATTTGCTGAAAGAAGAGTTAAAAAGGGGAAGCTGAATTAGATTGTCTTATCCATTGAAGATATCTACCAGAAATATTTTTCATTAACTGATAACAGGAGCACACTGTTCCAAGGATGTGTGGTTATCCTCTTTCCCTGAAGACCGTACCAAACATCTGTACTATGCTGTTTGGAACAGGAAGCAGTTTGGCACTTACTTGAATTAAATCCTTCCAATTCATGGGGTTTATGTCTGTAAATTAGTCATCCCTTAAAACAGCTTGATTCACATGAAAGCGGGCCATTTGAAATTCTCCAGAATTCTCTGTTTCTGCATTATTTTGGACTTAATTGAAATGGTTTGATTCTGTTCATCTTTGTGCAAATATTTATAATCTCCAAGATTTGTATTTTGGAATTCAGTTGCTAATCACATCAAAATACGGTAATGAAGATTGAGGAAGTTACTTATATTTTTCAAAGCCTGTGTGATTTTATGTCTTTTTCAGAGGATTGGAGTTCACAGACTGCCACTGAAGACTGGTCTGCAGCTCCCACCGCTCAGGCTACTGAGTGGGTTGGTACTGCCACTGAATGGTCCTGATTAAGCAATAGCAATTCAAGAATTACAGTTGAAGAATAAAATATCTTCCTTGTTAACTAAGATTTGTTTGTTGTTTTCTTACATTTTTGTTGATATGGGAAGTTATGCAGGATCAGCCCTTATTAGTACATGGAAGGTTGAGGTAAAAATGTTCATCTGGGAAAGTTAGAGCCAAGAAGCTGACAGCTAGTGCTGTAATTCCAGAAGTAGCATCACTGCAACCACTAAGATTTGCCAAGCTACATTCATCCCAAAAGCAAATAGCATGTCAAGTTGCACGGCTTAAAGAAAGGAACATTTTTATTCCCTAAATTCTACCCCATTAGTTTTTGATAAGTTTTCTATGCTGAGAAAAAGGGAGTGCTTTTTTCTTCTTTGATACAGAAGACGCAGGTAGGTGGGATTTGTGAATGGGACAAGCCTTAATATGGGGTCTCTGTAAAGACTTGCTGGCTGAACATCTCAAATTCTACATTACACAAGTTTGAAATTCACACTTCACAAGGTTACTAAATAAGTCAAGCTAATTAAAAATTATTAGTTATGAAAGTCTCTTTCAGAATAATTCCAAAGGTGGGCTGTATTTGTAAAATGTTTTGAATCACATGCTAAAGAGTTAGCTTTATCTGACATTTAAGGAATAACATTCTGTCAGAGTTAGACTAGCTGGGAAACAACACTTTTAAAAAAAGCAATATTCTAAAATAGTTTGGGAACAAGGAAAATATTTTGCCCTGCCACCTTTGTTATGTTTCAGATAGAATAAAGGGTTTAGTAATTGACTTTAGAATATTATGTTCTGGTTAATCTAGGATTTCTGTAAACTTGTGATAGCTATTTGGCTAAAAAGATGTACAGAATGTTTCATGTGCAGAATTAATTTAATATCAGAACAAAACTTGTTTGTTATGGTCTCTAAATCTTAAGCTGTTTCAGATGTCCTAATTCTCAGTACACAGTTGTAGAAAACAACATGAATATTCTGAACTCAAAAAGCACATTCCAACAGTTTTATCACTATGTTAGAAAAAATACTGCAACAAAGCTTTCATTGAATGATTTTATTTTTGAACTTAATACCACTTTGCATGCCTCCTTTCTAAAAATCACAACACATTTTTTTTGCTTTACTAGAATGTTTAGTGAGCCTTAATGGGATGTTAATTAATTTGCATTCAAGAAAGATGAACACAGGCACTCATTTTTGAATAAAAGCTACTTAGGGAAGAAAAAAGATAATACAAGTTCTCTGATATTTTATTTTCTAAACTAATAACAGCTGCTATGAGATCGGTAATATAGCAAGAGTCTTAGAAATAGTTGTAATGCTTCATAACCTCTTAAATCTGACATGACCAAACTGGGCTACATGCAGCCCTGAAAAGTAATGTCATAATGCAGCCCCAGAAGATAATACAAAATACAAAAAACTTTCCTTTTTATGTTTTGTATTATCTTGTGGGGCTGCATTACTAGCTTTCTATATACATACAACTAACTATATTATAAATAGGCCACATGAGGGACTGGGGCTGTTTCAACTCTAAAGTTCCAGACAAGGGGTAAAACTGCGCAGGTACAAAAAAAATGCACTTTTTCTCCTTGCTCTTCAGTTACTGCCAGCTGATTGGAGGAGCGCAGTGACTTTTGAGCCAGTTGGACTTGCTGCTTTTTCTGTCCCCTGAGGCACACTTACTTAAATTTGATTTCTTGTTTTCAGTTGACCTCATGATAGATGTGACCCAAGGACCATAACATGCCCAAGTCTGCTCTAAACTATTATGATTTTACTATATTGTTCCCCAGTTCCCTGGGGATGTACTGGAAATGAGTCGTAGATGCTATATAATATAGAAAAAACAATCCTTTACAAAAGCAAGGAAAATTGTAAGTGAATTGAAAGAAGTGCTACTATTGCATGTGTGAAAAAAGCTATTTCCAATTATAATTAGAAATTGAAATTAATATATTTGATATTACAAAATTTTATTTACAACTACAATGTATATGTATTTTCCATGTTAACAAAATTTATAAACATGTAAGCTAGTTATGGAAAGCTTTTCTATGGAATAGAAGTAAAAGGGAGCTTTCAAACATTGCTGGCTACTTGGTTACCAGAAATGGAGTAAAGTTTTACCAGCCAGATCCCATTAGGAAAGGAGAAAGACACCATATATCTCCTTATTGCCGTGCTAGGATGGCAATATACCTTTGTCAAAATTTTTGTTTATCTTATTTACTTTTAAAACAGTTTTATAGTTATGATTGTAGATTCTAAATACATGGAGTCCTGTCAACACTGCTAGGTCTGGACTTTTCTCCTTCCAGGCTGCCATTTCTAGCTATTGTGTTACAGCTTAGGTAGACTATTTGTGTGCCAGATAGAAATGAATGAAGGTGCATATAAGGAGAAACCAGTGAACTTTGAAATTTGGCAAAAACATTACATCCCCCAAAAGGAACTTTTAATTACTCTTCCAAGATAGTTGAAGCTCTTAAATTTCTAAACTGGGACAATTTTTTAAAATAACCACCCATTATGCTCATGATGTAGTAGACATCATTACTACTTCTATGCCATTGTTACTAGGTTCCCCTCCTCCAGTTCTTGGATAAGGAATTGGCTGCCTTGGATAAGATCTTGGTTTTAGTTGACTAGAGACACCTCTTCTTGGAGTAAGCAGTTGGGTCACTATCACAGAAGATGAGGATGACAACAATACTCTTTTCGTAGCATTTGAATTTGTCTCTTTCTCTGCAGAATGGTTTTTATAGCTTGGTGACATAGGCTTATCTTGGTTTAAAAGAAAAAGCATTATTGCACAAAAATTGTTGGTATTATAGTTAATAAAGCTGAGATAAAAAGTGACCACTAGGTAGCAGTCAATTATCATTTTCTATATATGGTGTCTGATACTTTCTGAATGTTTGTCAATCAAATGTACCCTAAGGCAAGACCAAATTAACAATTATTAACTTTAGTAAGGCACATGGCTTAATAGTTAATAGTTTTGGAGATTTCTGTTAGCTAATTGATAATATTGAGCATCTAGAACATAAATACATCTGATTTATTTTTTTTTATCAAGCAACAATTAAATATATACACTGCTCAAGAAAATAAAGGGAACACACTTAAACAAGACAATAACTCCACGTCAATCCAGCATCAGGACCACTACCTCCGCCTTTGTGCAAGAAGGGACAGGAGGAGCACTGCCAGAGCCTTGCAAAATGACCTCCAGCAGGCCCCAAATGTGCATGTGGCTGCTCAAACAGTCAGAAATAGACTCCATGAGGGTGGTATGAGGGCCCGATGTCCACAGGTGGGGGTTGGGCTTACAACCCAACACTGTGCAGGATGTTTGGCATTTGCCAGAGAACACCAAGATTGGCAAATTTGCCACTGGCGCCCTGTGCTCTTCACAGATGAAAGGTTCACAATGAGCACATGTGACAGACGTGACAGGGTCTGGAGACGCCGTGGAGAACATTCTGCTGCCTGTAACATCCTCCAGCATGACCAGTTTGACAGCAGCTCAATTATGATGTGGGGTAGCATTTCTTTAGGGGGCTGCACAGCCCTCATGTGTTCGCCAGAGGTAGCCTGACTGCCATTAGGTACCGAGATGAGATCCTCAGACCCCTTGTGAAACCATATGCTAGTGTGGTTGGCCCTGGGTTCCTCCTAATGCACGACAATGCTAGATTTCATGTGGCTGGAGTGTGTCAACAGTTCCTGCAAGATGAAGGCATTGATGCTATGGATGGCCCGCTTGTTCCCCAGACCTGAATCCAATTGAGCACATCTGGGACATCATGTCTTGCTCCATCCACCAACGCCACATTGCACCACAGACTGTCCAGGAGTGGAGGATACTTTAGTTCAGGTGTGGGAGGAGATCTCTCAGGAGACCATCTGCCACACCTCATCAGGAGCATGCCCAGGCATTGTAGAGAGGTCATACAGGCACATGGAGGCCACACACACTACTGAGCCTCATTTTGACTTCTTTTAAGGACATTACATCAAAGTTGGATCAGCCTATAGTGTTTTTTTCACTTTAATTTTGAGTGTAACTCCAAATCCAGACCTCCATGGGTTGCTAAATTTGATTTCCATTGATAATTTTTGTATGATTTTGTTGTCAGCACATTCAACTATATAATGAACAAAATATTTAATAAGAATATTTCATTCATTCAGATCTAGGATGTCTTATTTTTGTGTTCCCTTTATTTTTTTGAGCAGTGTACTATTAAGTCTTAAACAGAGATGTCTTTGGGTCAAAAGGAAGAACAGTCATGCTTATACAAACAGCATCTCTTTTTTATATGCACTGATATGAGTAGTGTATGGAAGAGGTGATGCTTGTACCTTCAGAACACAAGTCTGATTGAAAATATTTTGCTGAACCTTACAAGATAAACTGTAAATCATGGCATAATATTAAATGTTGATTTTTGATTATTATTCCACTGGCTTAGAATAATTAATTGAAAAGTGATATGAGCATTGTGATGGCCATCTCTGTAGATGTATAATATGACCTTGAGATAAAACAACAGCACATTTAGTCTTTTCTTTAAGGAGGACAACACTGCAAATGGTAGAGGAATTAAAGCTGTCCTATTATGTTAACTCACTCAAAGCAATATATGTTTGAACATTGGACATTATCTTTACCTTTAGCTGCATTGGGTCCTTCCATGTTTTTTGCATGTGGAATAAGCAAGTCTTCTAGTTCTTGCATTGCAGAATTGGCAAAAAGCTTATTCTCATTTTTATCATTTTCACGTTTCTGTACAAAAAAAATGCCATGAAATACCTGCTTTATTTGGAAAGACAAACTGTAATATCTAATTTAGTCAAAATTGAGATTTTAGATGGAAATTTTATGTGGATAATGTAATTTAAAATTAGAACAAAACTGACAATTGATAATTTTTTAATCCCATCTTTATTATTTTTATAAATAACTCAAACACTGAACATATCTAATATTCCTTCTTATTTTCTCTACAGCAACAACTCTGTGAGGCAACTTGGCTGAGAGAGAGTGACTGGCTCAAAATCACCCAGCCAGCTTTCATGCCTGTGGTAAGAATCAGAGTCTCTTGATGTCTACCCTGTTGCTTTAAGCATTAGACCAAACTGGCTGAAATGAAGCTGTATCTGAATTTATCTTTGATCTTTCATTCAATATCATACTTGTCTGAAATTATAATTTATACTATAATTTTGAAAATACACAAGCTAAAACAGGACAATCTAGTCTAACATGATATGAGGAAGTAGACAGGAGTATTTGGTAAGAATTTTCTTTATCCATCTGCTATTTAATTTGGTACCTTTGACATTTAATTTCAGACATGTCCTATAATTCTTAATCATATGAAATGTATTCTATATGTATTGTAATTTGAACATATTTATTTAATTGAGTTTCAACTTGTATTTTTCTTTCTTGTTTTTTCTGTAGAAAAATTAAAATAAGAAACACAATAGTGAGCACAATAAATTGTAGAGATTTTTCCATTCATCTCCATAGTTTAATAGTCATATTACTTTCATCTGGTCAAATGGTAGGTTACATACTAAACTCAATTATAGAGTTTACTCTAAATGTCTTGGTCCTAAGTAGATTTATATGTTCAGACTGATAAAAAATAATCCATGTTTCATGTGTAAAGTAAGAGACATATTAAAAATAAAATTCAATCTTTTATATATATTAAATATTCATGCATGAATGCATTACATCTTTTTAAAAAATCATTTCTGGAGAAACTGCTGTGATTTTGAGAGCTCAAAAGACTTGAACAAGGAAATACTAACCTATACATTGATTACCGCACAGAATGTATCAAAAGCAAGACCTTCAATTTACATCCTATTAACCATCACCCCAACATCCAACATTAGGCATGCACGCCTCTTATTTCCTCCTGACCCACTACTACATATCTAAAATGCAAACTTCTCAATGCAAGAAGCCTCACAAACAAAATGCATGAATTCCTCATCTTATTAAGCATGACCACATTCGACATTATATTTGTCAGTGAGACATGGTTAAATGCATCTTTTCCAGACTCCATTACCAGAGTCAGAAAATATCACGTTTATTGATCAGATCGTGAAATCTGTAGAGGAGATGGAGTTGCTATCTTCTACAAAAAATCCCTAAATATAAAAAAAGATTCAAATTACACAGGAACTTGCTCTCCCAGAGACCATTATCTGTGAACTGTCCTCAGATGCCACAATCCGCTTCTTACTATGCTATAGAGCCCTGGATTATGACATAATTCATGCAAACAAGCTAACTTCACTGTTAATATGGGCTGCCTCTTGCTCTCACCCTCTTATTTTCCTTGGTGACTTCAATCTACCTCTTATAAATTGGAGACTAAATGAACATACATCCAAACCCATACATCCAAACCCTGTACAATGTTGTTACTACACTGGGAATGGATCAATTAGTAACTAACAACACTAGACTCAATAATTGCCCTGACCTTATCTTCTGCGACAGCTCAAACTCAGTATATTGCCTACAAATTCAAGAACTCCTTTCAAACAGTGACCACAATATGATAGACTTTTTCTCAATTTACGCCCTCACAAAGAAGATCATAATGATGGATCCCCAAAATATAACTTCAAAAAAGCCAGCTATGATCTCATAGATGCTGACCTATCATCTCTTGATTGGAACATTCTGTTCTCTAGCTGTAATACTACAGAACACTATTATAATGCATTCTTGTTTGAACTTGAAAGAGTCATTAAACTATATGTATCATTAGTGGCCTCCAAAATAAAAGCAAAAAACAAAAAAAAACACCAATTATCCATAACAATAAGGAAACTTCAATAAAAAAAAAGATCGTAATGGCGTAAAAACAAGCTACGTAGCAAACTTTAAAAACCAATACAACACCCTTTGCTGACAGATAAAGGCAGAATGCACAAAATACCACTGCAAGCAAGAGGAAAAACTCCTATGTACAAAATCTACCCACGCCTTCTACAATTTTGTTAACACCAAACTTAAAGAATCAAGAACCATCCCACCCCTAAAAGGACCAAATGAGAAAGACTGCAATGATGAAGCTGTTAAGGCCAATCTCTTCAACATATTCTTCAGTTCAGTCTTTATAAACAGCAATGGTTCATGCTCCACATTTCCTAGTTGTACCACAACTAGCTGTAATGACCCTCTACATATTGACTTTACAGAAGATAACATAGAAGAGGCACTATGAAACCTAAAACCATCTCTATCTATTGGCCCTGATGGATTATGTGCCTACTTCTTAAAAAAGCTCTTCTCTGCCATAGTGGAACCCCTAAGCATTATATATGATATATCATCCAAAACCAGCTCTTTACCAAACCAATGGTCCTTAACTATGGTCATACCTATCTTCAAAAAAGGTGATCCCAGCCTAGTTGAAAACTACAGACCGATCTCACTGTGTTGTGTCACGTACGAAGTCATGGAATCAATCATTAACCAATTCATCACTCTCCACTTAGAGTCAAACAATCTACTCTCCAAAAACCAATTTGGTTTCAGGAAAAAATTATTCTGTAATCTATGATTCCTACACTGCATATGGACTACTCTACTTGACCAGAGTAAAGCAATAGACAAAATTTACATAGACTTCTGCAAAACCTTTGATTCAGTGGTACACGACAAAGTACTGTTAAAACTAAACTCTTACGGCATTTCCGGATCCCTCCATAAGTGGGTTATTGTGTTCCTGTCAAACAGGCAACAAATAGTAAAAATAAGGAGTGCTATATCAAACCATGCTCCAGTTAACAGTGGTGTCCCCCAAGGCAGTGTTCTCGGACCCACACTCTTTATACTCTATATACATGACCTTTGCGATCACCTTATAAGCAACTGCGTCCTCTTTGTGGGTGACGTAAAACTATTCAACACCACTGACAATGCTACTATCCTTCAAAGTGACCTTGTGTGTCTGAATGATCAAACATATCTAATCTTATGAAACTTCTCCTCCAGAAATATCAAATTGTTAACTAGAACATACAAAACTTTTGTCAGACCAATACTTGAATACAGCTCATGAATCTGGAATCCGCACTGCATATCAGACATTAATACAATCGAGCGAGTCCAGAAGTATTTCATGAGAAGAGTACTTCATTCCTCTGCTTGCAACAGAATATCCTATATCACCAGGCTTGAGTTTTGGGGCTTGGACAACCTTGAACTATACCGCCTATGGTTAGACTTAAGTGTAGCACACAAAATTATCTGCTACAATGTCCTATCAGTCAATGACTACTTCAGCTTCAACCACAACAATACAAGAGCAAACAACAGATACAAACTCAATGTAAACCACTTCAAACTTGATTGCAGAAATTACAACTTCAGCAATAGAATGGTCAGTGCCTGGAATGCACTACCTGACTCTGTTGTTACATCCTCTATCTCCCCCACTCCTTTAATCTCAAACTAACTACTATTGACCTCACCCCATTCCTAAGAGGTCTGTAAGGGGTGTGCATAAGTGCACCATCGTGCTAACGGTCTCTGTCCTGTTGTCCCCATTTATTCGTATCTATTTCCTGTATTCTTACTCATGTTTATACTTATATCTATTATCTTGTAAGCGATTGACAAATCAAATAAATAAATAAATAAAATTTTAAGAGGAAAATAATTAGAACATAAGATATCTCAATCAGCATATGAATGAACACATGACTTTTTCAACTATATTGTTTAAAAAATGAAATAGTTGTCTATACTCAAATAATGGAAATGTGATTATTTTTATGTTTAAACTAACATGAAATGTAAACAAATCTAAATACCATTTGCATTTTCTTTTTCAGCTCTGCATTGGCATGTTTGTATCCTTCAGCCACAGCATTTAGGTAATATATGGCAAGACTGTAAAATCAAATTTCAAATTAAAATTTTTTTTCTAGGATACCTTATAGGACTTTAAGAATATACTAAAATACAGAAGCATTCTCAAACTTTGTGATATCCAGAATCTTATATGAGAACGAAATATGTGCTACTCCTCTCATGAATAAAATCAGAACTGGTTCAGAAAGAAGCTGCTTTTAAGAAGTTATGACATAAGATAATTCTTTGACTTAAGCCCCTGTCACACTGCACCAACGGATGCAAAGAGGATGTAAAATGGACAAAAAAGCTTGCCATCCATTGGAAAACGCGATGTACTCACTGAATCCGTCCAGCATCTGTTTATTGACGTTTCATCCGCTCAGAAAGTTTTGAGCTGCCCAAAACTTTTGCGCAGAAAATGTATCCAATTCATCTGTTCTGCATCCGCTACGCATCCGCTATGCATCCGTTCTGCATCCGTTACGCATCTGCTATATCCGCTAGGCATCCGCTGCACATCTGCGCAACTCGCTTCCGCTTGGACGCAGGGAGGAAGCGGAACAGACGCAGAACGGATGCAGAACAGATGCAGCACGGAAACAAAGAGTTTAAAATGGAAAAAACATTCGCAGAGGGGACCTATCTCGGATATTAAGGATGTCTAGAGGATGCCTAGAGGATGCAAAGGGACACACCTATACTGCCTATAAAAAGGGGGAGCAACTCATCTGCATCTCACTTTCAGACCAGCAGCCTAGCTGTGCAGACCTCTGCAGCCTTCATCTGACTCTTGCTCTTCCACAGCATCCAGTCATGTCCACCGTGGATCGTAACACAGTCCTTTTGGCAGCCACCATCCTTCTGCAACAGTGCGAAGCCATCTACAGGCTCTGTGAACTCTACAACGGGAAGAAAAAGAGGCGGCCAAGAAGCCTCTGGGTCCAAAGATGGATCACCAGAAGAGCAGAGTACGGACTGTATAACTAGCTGATGGTGGAGCTCAGGAACAAAGACACTCGGGCATTCCAGAACTTCATGAGGATGCCTCCAGCCATGTTTGACAAAGTTTGCAGCGGCTGACACCCAGGTTGACCAAGGCAAACACCAACTTCCAGCCCAGCCTGGACCCTGGGCTCAAGGCGGCACTCACTCTGCGCCACCTGGCCTCAGGGAACACCTACAGCAGCATGCAGTACGGCTGGAGGGTGCCACCCAACACCATCAGCATTGTGGTCAGAGAAGTGGTGCAGGCCATCATCGAAGAATACCTGGAGGAGCTCCTCCAGTGCCCCTCCACTGAAGAAGGATGGAAGAAAATTGCAGAGCAGTGGTATCAGAAGTGGAACTTCCCCCACACCGTTGGAGCCATCGATGGCAAGCATGTGGCCTGCAAAGCTCCAGCCAAGTCAGGCTCCACTTATTTCAACTAAAAGGGGTTCTTCAGCATCGTCTCCTTTGCCATGGTCGATGCTGACTACATGTTCATGTACATCGATGCTTCAGGCAGTGGCTCATGTTCAGATGCCCAGGTATACAATGCCAGTGACCTCAAGGAGGTGCTGGAAGGCAACCTCATCATGGGCTTTCCAGATCCAGACCCCCTGCCCAATGACACGCAAGATGTGCCCTACTTCATCATGGGGGATGATGCCTTCTCCCTCAGAACCTACCTCATGAAGCCCTCCCTACACTTCCAGATGCCTCACCCATGAAGAGAGGATCTTCAACTACAGGCTGTCCAGGGCAAGGCGTGTGGTGGAGAACGCCTTTGGCATCCTGGCCAACAGGTTCCAGGTACTTCTCACCACCATGCAGCATCGCCCAGAGACCGTGAGGAGGATCGTGGAAGCTTGCTGCATCCTGCACAATCTCATGCGCACCCGCTACCCAGTCTTGCAGAACAGGCTTGTGGACCTCCAGCAAGGCAATGGGGACATGGAGCCTGGGGAATGGAGGCAAGGGTGAAACCTGATAGACACTGAGGATGTGCAAGGCCCCAACAGAGCCTCACATGAAGGGAAGAAGTAGCGCAACCTCCTGAGACACTGGTGCAAATCCTCAGCTGGAGCAGTGGAGTGGCAAGACGGGATGATAGATGCCTAATGGATGATTTCTTGAGACTGTCTCATCACACTGATGAGATTGGGCCATGTATGTTGGGTGGGCCTACAATGAACAGGGCATTTAATAAAGAGTTATGTTTATGTTGACATGTGTGGATGAATGATTATATTAGTATTGATAATAAAGGGCCATATGTGTGGCACCTGGGAGGGTGGACCATACAGTCCCACTATGCTTGCACTGGAGGTTTATCTATCCCACAGCTATCTTAACCCATCCCACAAGCATGCAAAGGCTTAAACCAATTCTAAAAGTTTGCACCAAGACTTTATTACCAAAAAAGAAATGAAGCAAGTGTGTGAATCAAAGATAAACTTTATTGAACAACAAGCTGTAAAACAAAAATGACCCAAGTCAAGTGTCCAAATAAAGTCCACAGGTAGCCAGCTACCCAGTCTCTGGCACTCTTATTGGTCACTCGGAGGTGTGCCCAGTCTCAGGGGTGAAGGGTCCAGGTGCTGTGGAGGTGGCTGCTGCTGGAGTGCTGGTCTGTATCGTCATTGGGGTGCCTGGCCCCGAGAGGACAACAGGGGATGGTGTGTTGAGGAAGCTCTCAGACAGCTGGCTCAGACCCGCGATGTGAGAGGTCCTTCCTCCATGCCATGGGGTGTCAGCCCCAGTACTGATGAGAGATGCACTGAGGCCGGGCTTGGCTGTGGGGTGGAGGAAGGAGTAGTGTAGCGGGGCTGTCTGGTCTGTAGCTGGGTGAGGACTGGCATGGGTGGCATCGCTGTCATCGGTGGCATCATTGTCGTGGGTGGCATCGGTGGCATCAGTGGAACCGGTGGCAATGGTGTCGTCCGATGACTCTGTGCCTGGACTGGGAAGGGCTGCTGCCTGTGCTGCTGGTAGCCATAGCCCTGGCTACCATGTATGGGCCATGGGGCTGTGGGAAGCCGTGGAATGGGAGGGACATCACCTGAGGTGGAGGAGCAGACCTGGACTGGGTGGAAGCAGGTTCCTCTGGATCTGGAGAGTTGTGAAGCAGCTCGGTGATCCTCTCCTTTACCACCTGGTACTGGGGTTCCTCCATGTTCTTGAGGGTCTGGTTGACATAGGTGAGGAAGGGCTTGTGGGTGGAGGATGAGGAGTCGGTGCTGACCAGCTGAGAGAGGAGATCTATACTGGTGCGGATGGTGTCCCTGATCTTCAGGAGGACAGTGTGGCTCTGCCCCTCCTGCTGTCTGGCTCTCTGCCTTTCTGGCAGAGGTGGAGCTGGGGGGGGTGGATGCGGCTATGACTGTAGTGGACTCGATGTCTCCTTTCTCCCACCGCATCAGGGAGTCCTCCATGTGCTCCACCACAGTTACAACATCTGTCTGCGGGTTCTCCGCCGTGGCACGCTCCACAGAAACCTGCCTGGAGACAGGGATTGACTCTCGGCCGGAAGAGGACTGGCTCTCAGCAGGCTGCCGGAGAGAGAGGGAAGACAGAGGGGCTCCTCAGTGGTGGACCTCACCCTCCAGGAAGCTGCACCTGGCCATGACATAGGTCTCTCTGTCTGTCAGCTTAACCGTGGCCTGGCCAGATTTCTTCAGGTGCAGCTTCCCGTACCAGGTGTGCATGTGCTTCCACCAGCCGAGGAGCACCTCTGAAGTGTAACACATACTCTCCGCCCTCTCTCTCCAAGCAGCCTGCTTCCTTTTGATGTCCCTGTACAGCCGGTGTCCCTTCCGCCACAGATAGTCATTCTCTCTCAGCCACTCCAGCACCTCATCCTCGTGTTCCTCCTCGATGAAGTATTGCCTCCTCTCCCGTCCCTGCATACGCCTTTTCCTCCCTTTGGCAGGACCAAATGGCCCCTCATCCGAGGGGCTCCCAGGTGGTAGGGGCTGCTCCTCCACACCACTAGCAGCAGCAGTAGCAGCAGCAGGATCATCATCATCATCATCATCATCATCATCATCATCATCATCACCAGCAGGATCATAATCATCATCAGCAGCAGCAGGATCATCAGCATCAGCAGCAGCAGCAGCAGGATCAGCAGGACCAGGATCATCATCAGCAGTGTAAGCACCAGGAGCCCTAGCAGCCCCAGCAGCCCCAGCAGCCCCAGCCCCAGCAGCACCAGCAGGACCAGGAGCATGAGCAGGACGAGCAGGACGAGCAAGACCAGGAGCATGAGCAGGACGAGCAGTATGAGCAAGTCCAGGAGCACGAGCAGGATGAGCAGGACCAGCAGGACCAGCAGGACCAGCAGGACCAGGAGCAGCTTCAGCAGAGTATGCAGCAGCAGAAGCACCACCACCAGGAGCAGCTTCAGCAGAAGCTCCAGCACCAGAAGAGCAAGCCCGAGCAGCAGAAGCCCCAGCAGAAGCAAAGTTAGGGACAGGGGACGGGAGGGTGACCCTGTCCCTCTTTCCAGGGATGGCGGCAGGTTGCTGAGACGTTCGCTTCTTCCCCATGGTTGTGGGGTTGCTGGCTGGCAGGGAGGCTGGCAGGCACCAGGGCTGGCAGGAAGCCTGGCACCAAGGCTGGCAGGAAGCCTGGCAGGAAGCCTGGCAGGCAGGCTGGCAGGCAGACTGGCAGGCAGGCACCAAGGCTGGCAGGCAGACTGGCTGGCAGGGAGGCTGGAAGGCAGGCTGGCAGCAAGGCTGGCAGGCAGGCAGAGAGCAAGGCTGGCGGGGAGGCTGGCAGGAAGGCTGGCAGCAAGGCTTGCATGCAGGCATGCAGGCAGGGCAGGCAAGGACTCGATGTATCTGGCAGCAGGTCTTTCCTCCGAATGCTGGCCATGTGCGAGCTGCTTCCCTTTATATCCGCGTGGCTTATGCAATGCATCCTCCCCATGCGCAATAAACGCCAGGCATCCGCTGGGCTTCCGCTCTGCATCCGCTTCATCCGCTCTGCATCCGCTTTGCATCTGCTGTATCCGTTCCGCATCCGCTTTGCTGAGGTCCCCCGGAAGCCTAGAGGATGCGCCATCCACTCCCATCCGCTTCCATCCGCTGGGCTTCCGTTCTGCATCCGCTTTCCATCCGCTCTGCGTCCTCCCTGCGTCCGTGTTATCTGCTCCGGTTATGCAAATTTTTGCCCCTTTTGAGAGCGGATAACAACGGATGGAACATTTTGCTCGTCCGTTGTGTCCGTTTTGCATCCGTTGGGCAGTGTGACAGGGCCTTTAGGTTTACTTTTAATTATCAAGCTCTTTCACTTCTAAACTATTTAACTTTTCCATTATGAAAAGTTAATAGTTTAAAATAGTAGATAAAGACACTGATCTTCACTAACCCATAACTTCTACAGACTCAGTGATGAATACATACATCTATATACTATCCTGAAAATAACCATTTGGCAGAAGCTTAAACCTGTGGGTTTGGCTATTTTTACAGATCCTAGTCTGAAGCCCATGCAAAATAGGAATGAGTTTTCAAGTGTTCCTGATTGGCTTTACAGACAAAAGCAGTGAAGTTGTCCAGGCAGAATGAAATCACTTTAAAAGCACTCCCACTTTGTTTAAGGTAACCTAGTCATCTTAAAAATATATACCCTGCTCATAAAGTCTCCTCAGAGGAGTTTTATGAGAAATCATTTACTATTTGAAAGTTCATTTTAAATGCTAGGTTAAATTCCAAATTTAGTTTTATTTCAATAATTACTGAAACCTGTTGTAAATAATGCATCTATTCTAAAGTTAAATAGAATAACTAGATAATGAATCAAATTCATTCACAACCAAGTTCAAGAGAATGGGAACAATGTATTCCTAAGATTCTCATCTCAAGAATGCAGTCAGTACTAAATGTAGATAAATTGCTAATCAATTTGCTAATCACACTGGAAGCAACAATTTGTATAATGGATTCATGAAGAGGGATTTGGGAGTTGGCAGATTAAGAATTTTGGAAAAGTTGCATAATCTATTAACAAGGATTTTGCTTTATTTGCTGTCATATGCAGCACACATTTTTTAAAATTCATGGCAAATTTTAACTGATAACCTGTTAATATATTTTTATCTACAAGACTCCAATTCTCCCCACCCCAAAATCTCAGTCAATTCAACTTACATCATAAGCAACCCTGCGGTTATGATTAGTCCTGGATTTGCCAAATAACCTAAGACATTGGCTACAAGAGGTGGGAAATCATATTTGATGGTCTCTTGGATAACATCGTACATTTTCTTTTTTCCACTGGAAGAAGAAATAAATAATGGACAGGACTGTATAATGACAAGAATCAAACTTCAGAGAGGACATACAAAAAGTCTTAATGCAATATATTTTCAGAATATACTATTGTAATATTTCTTATTTTTAAAGAAATAGTTGAATATATTTCTCTTCTTTTATTTTTGAATTTGCAAATTTAAGATACATAAAAAATAATAATCTCATGACACATGATTTTGAAAACAACAGAAAAATATATTCTTTTTAAAATTTGATGTTACAAGTAATCCTTAACTTACAACAATTCATTTAATGACTGTTCAATGGTACAGCGCTGAAAAAAGTGACTTAGGACTGTTTTCACACTTATGACCATTGCAGCAACCCAATGGTCATGCAATCAAAATTCGAATGCTTGTCAAATATTATTATTGTCAATAATATTTATGACGATTGCAGTTGATCACCTTTTTCAAACTTCTGACAAACAAAATCAGTGGGGAAGCCAGATTCACTTAACAATTGTGTTACTACCTTAACAATTGGTATGAGTCTGTGGTGCAACTGTGGTAAGAAAGGTAGTAAAATGGAGCAAAACTCAATAAATGTCTCACTTATCAACATCAATTTTGGGCTCAGCTGTGTTTGTAAGTTGAGGATTATCTGCATGGGAAACTGCTTAATTCTCAATTTATGTTATTGTTAATGCTCAATATAAACTGGATTTAAACAACAATAAATACAACATCATTACATTGCATATACATTGCTTTTTCCAATTTGTTATCATTCTTGTGAATTCTGACTATAAGACTTTCCAACCAGCATTTGTATCAATTACAATTCTGAAAGTTGTAGTCCCAATACAACCGGAAAGTCAGGATGTGAAGGTCTGATTGCATGTTATTATCAACCATTTAATATGCAATAAGTATGTAATGTTTAATAAAGTTAATAATTGATTATATGCCATCAACTTTTTTAATAGAAGATATGTTCTAAATGGAACTTTAAAGGTCAAGACAACATGTCTAATGTAATCTAAAGAAACTTAATATAAATTCTTCCTTCATCAAAAGATATTGCTGCTCCATTTCTTATTAACAAGAGAAAAATAGAAACAACAGTTTGTTCTGAGCTGGTTCGATACTGAGTCAGTATCTGTAGTGCAGCAAGAAAGAGTTATTAAATCAAATTAGGGGTCACTGGCTTATTAATCTGGCCTAGAGATCCATTTGAGAGAAACTGATTTACAATGGAAGCACAAAAATTGGTATTAATACAGTAGTCCTGGTACATACTCTGATCAAGTCAGCTTCTATTATTCTGCTTTTTTACATTCATAATAATTTATTGTTTGAGGTGGAAGCAGATAAAAAAACCACCAAAAGATTCGTTGATCCAAGGAAAACAAGGTTTTATTCATGTGTCTGCAGAAATGGGTTCCCTCAGGCATTGAAGGAACCCAGAGCAAAATTCAGGCAGCATTTTTATACCCTAACTGTCCGCCCCCTCATACGAAGGCTTGGCTCACATTCTTTTTGTTTTCAAATTGACACATATATTTCGAAGGTTCATACTAGCTCCCTATCTAGCAAAAGCAGTTACACGGTTTCTGACAGCTCAGCACTTTATTACAATTCCCCATTGTTCTAGCCTTATCTTGTTTTTTTCTCTTGTGCACAAACTGGAACACTTTCTTATTTAGCAGAGCTACTGAGTTTGAGACACACTTCCTTATTTAATTCAATGGGTCATCCAACATGACATCGGTTCTGCTCACAATTCCCCCTTTTTCTTTTTCCACTCTTGTCTCAAACTCAAATAGCAGATCCTCTGCTTCTTTCAGAGTGATTTCTCTCTGATACATCATTAGAGGTTCTGCTTCTTGCTTCTTCTCAAATCTTGAACCCAAGGATTTCCCTAACTTCCCACACGTTGTTATTGCATCAGGGAGACACTGAACACAACACAACAATACACAGCATATAATAAACAATATAATTCCCATTATGGTAGATCTAAACCAAATGGAACTGGGAAGCCAAGACCATAGTGCTCCCCACAGGTATGGCAATGAGGACTCACCTCTTTGTGATAATGGATTAGAGCAAATACATTCTTCCATCACTTTTACTGTCTTTGTAATATTGGGTTGGAAATCATGGATGTATACAGCAATGTGAATGAATCAGAGCACACACACCCCCTTTTGTAGCTAATACAATGTCTAAAGCATACCTATTTTGGAGAGCAACCTGTCTTACTTCAGAAAGCTCGGTGTTGATCATTTTAATATTCTTTATTGTATCATTGAACATTGTTACCGTGAAGTTATTTAGAATATGTATATCTCGGTAGTTCGTGGCTACTCCCAATGGTGTTATTATACCATGGGAGATTTGGGTCCAGAGTCTCTGGGTAAGGCCAGATTCTGAGTCTCTTTTATTACGTATCCGGCCTTGGGGAAGGCCATCAAGTTTATATCACATACCCGATTGTACATGTGCCACTCCAGTTCACCTGTTCTTCCTGACATGTGCATGCATAACCAGCAATTGGTGATGTTCAAGGAATGTGAGACCTTCTTGAGATCCTTTATGAACACATTGTCATCCCACAAGTCTGTTCCCAAGTCACCCGCAGGTCCAACATATTGTGAAATTCTTTGATGTATTAATGTAAATATAGTTGCAACAAATAGTCCTCTCCAGAGTTCAGCTGACATCTCCATGGTGGTTTCTGCTGGCTATTTCTTCAAAGTTACCTTTAGCGGCTGACCGTCCACTGGGATTGCCTTCCAAGGTTTCTCAGGTTCCGGTGCTTTCCTGACTCTACGAAAAATGCCTCCAGCCTCCTTCCCGAGGAGGGACTGCAGATTCAGTCGTCAGTAGCACCTGGTACGGACTTTCCCAGCTAGGTTGCAGTTTTTCACTTCTCCAAGTCTTTGTCAGGACCCAGTCTCCAACCTCGTGTGGGTGTTGGCTATCAGCCAAAGGTGGTCCTTGCACCAACAGTCCCTGTTTGTGAAGAGAAAGCAAAGACCGAGACAGTGCCAGCAAATATTTCCGAAGGAACAAGTCCCTGAACTCTGGTATGGGATTGCCTAGTTTGGCCAAATAGGGTCTCCCCAACAGCATTTCAAAGGGAGAAACCCCTGTGTCTTTCCTTGGACAAGTTCTGATTCTGAGCAGAGCTAAGGGAAGATTCTTTCCAACCCCTCTTTTCTGGCAACTCGGTGAAATCAATTTGTGCTCTCTGAAAGGGCCAACCCACTAGGGGTCACCCTCCCATCTCTTTCTTGCGTGCCGCTTTCTTATTTACTTTCAAACAAATCAAACATTTCCAGCAGATGCTCTGAGCTACCGTCCACATCCTCAGACTCCAATAGTGAGGTTTAACGGACATGACCAAGGCCTCCGTTCCCCATTCATGTCCTCCTTCATGAACTTTCTCCAATATTCCCCTCATGACAATGGGTGACACCACCTTGACTCCCTCCGACGTCTTCCATCCCTCTGGGGTTTTGACACATCCCTCTTTCTCCAACTCCAACTTTTCCTTTTTCTCTGGCTCCCATTCCTCCCTCTCATCCTCCTTTTCCAGTATTGGTATAGATACCATTACCAACTCTATCTCCCCTGCAGCTTCCTTCGCCCATCTGTCCGCCCATCGGTTTCCCACAACCTCCGGTGTGTTCCCTTTCTGATTTGCACTCACATGGACAATTGATACTCGGCTGGGGAGTTGCAATGCCTCTAAGGCTTGCTCTACTAACTGCACTTGCTCTATTTGCTTCCTATCCACCTTGATATACCCTCTTTCTCTCCAGATTTTCCCAAACGTGTGCACCACCCCCCATGCATACTTGGAATCAGTCCAAATCATTACTTTCATCCCCTCAGCCAATTCCAAGGCTCTGGTCAGGGCAAGCAATTCACATTTCTGGGCTGACCAAGCAGCTGGGAATGACCCTTTCTCTATTACCTCACCTTCCCCGGTTACTATTGCAAACCCAGATTTTCGCTTTCCATTTTCCACCCTGCTAGATCCATCTATAAACCACTTCTCTCCCTTCTCCAATGGAGTCTCTTCCAAGTCCTCTCTAACCTTCGTCATGAGATCCACTTGTAATAGACAATCATGGTCTTCCGGTTCCCACGCCTGCCTTCTCCCCTCCAAGAATTCGGCTGAATTCAGATTCGTGTCTGTCCCTATTACCACATCAGGACTGGTTCTCAAAATGGTTTCATACTTCAATATCCTCCTTTCGGTCATCCAAGTGGTAGCCAGCTGGCTCAACACTGAGTTGACCTGATGAGGTGAATGCACCACCAAAACTCCCCCAAAGGTTAACTTTTGCTCTCCACCACCAACATCGCTGTTGCTGCCACAGCCTGAACACAAACTGGCCATCCTTTCACAACCGGCTCCAAACCTTGCTTAGGAAGGCTACCGGCTGGTATTGCCCCCCCCCTCTTTTGGGCAAGGACTCCAACTGTTGTTCCCTGAGCCACCGCCACATACAAATGAAACAGTAATTTCAGGTTTGGCAAGGCTAAAACCGGAGTGGTTGACAAAGCCTTCTTCAGCTCTTCCCACCTTTCACTGTCTCCCTCCTCCCATTCTTTGTGCTGTCCCTTTCCAGGCAACTTTCTATGCAAAAACTGTGCCAACACTGTGAATTGGTCTACCCAGATTCTACAATACCCCAATAATCCCAATGCTTTCCGCACCTCTGTCTTGTTCCTGGGAGGAGCCAAGCTCATGATCCCCTTCACCCTTTCAGGGTCCAAGGACCTCACCCCCTGCTGAATGTAATGTCCCGAATATTTCACCTTTTTTTTTCCTTCTAACCCCTTCACCTCCTGCCCACATATCTGATGATATCTTCTCCTCATCTTCCATTGTTAACATACACATGCGAACTTCCTTCCTTCTATCCACAGTTCTATTCCAAAAACATCCAACAAGTCTCTTCCTAGCAAGTTCACCCCTGAATCCGGAATGTACAATATTTCAGTTTCAGTAACCACATCATTCAATTCCAATTTCACATCTTCCAAAATCATGACCTCTTGGGATTTCCCACTCACCCCAACCACCTTTAAAGTCTGCTTTGACCTGCATGCTCCCTCTACCGGATCGCATACAGATGTCCGGCTTGCACCGGTGTCGATCAGAAACAGCCGTTCCTGATGGTCAGGACCCACTAACACATTTACCAATGGCTCCCCGCGGGTCCCTCTTGGGGAATCAGAACCTCCCTAATCATATAGGGCATAGGTTCGTTCCTCCGGGGTTTTGGGACATTCGCACACAAAATGTCCTTCTTTCCTGCATCTGAAACAAGTTCTACTCTGGGACGGCCGTTGGAATCGACCTTCTCGATCGCCCCCTGGACCTTCTCGCCTAACCGGGGGTCTGCACTCCCTGCTGGGAGATCTTTCATCTTTCCACCTTGGCCTCGGATCTGACATCTGGGTCTCCCTGTTTTTCCTAACTTCATTCTTGGCTGTCGTTTGCACAGCAGCTACCATCATCTGAGACTTCTGTTTGGTTTTAACTGAGTCTCGGTTCACAAAAACTTGTTGGACTGCTCTCATCAAATCTGTCATGCCCAAATCAGTCCATCCCTCTGTCTTCTGGATCTTTTTCTGGATATCTGGCCATGCTTTGGTGACGAATTGTATCTTCAGGAGAGTCTCAAAGGCAGGGGTTTCTGGCTCCACTCCGGAGTACTTGGTTAACCCTTCACGGAGCCGAGCACAGAAATCCCCCGGGGACTCATCCTTTCCTTGTGTTATTTCAAATGCTTTGGTCAAATTTTTCCCTTGAGGGATGGCCAATTTAATTCCTTCAATGATCATGTGTTTCATATCTCTCATATGCTCCCTATGAGCATTATTATTGATGTTCCAATTTGGATCAGCTATGGGGAACTTTGTGTCTGCAGCCACTGCTCCCTGTTGCCCTGCATGTCTCCTATCCCAGGCAGCTATTGCTGCCCTCCTAATGAGGTTCCTCTCTTCGGGGGTGAAAAGGTGTCCAAGAATATACATCAGTTCTTGGTATGTGTATTCATTGGGCCCCAGAAACAATTCCAACTGTTCGGCCACTTCATGAGCATTCTCATGGAGTTTCGGAAGGGTCTTTTTCAGATCCCGTAACTCAGCAGATTTTATGGGGACAGCCACGAAAACGATGACTGGATTCCCCTGCGCATTCATGCCATTTGGGACTTCTCTGACTGGGAAGGCCGACACGGGATTGGCCGACCTTCCTCCTAGAGGCAAATTCTCTAGGTCCTTGTTTAATTGAGCCAGTTTCCTTCTGAGTCCTGGATATGCAGGTGGAGGTGGAGCCTGGGCAACTGGAGCCAGCAGGGGCGGTGGTGCCAGGACTGCCGGAGCCGATGCCGGTGGACTCCCCATCCAGTCCTCAGTTTCGCTTTCCTCCACCTTGCTGACAAAGTGTCCTACTTCTGTTTCTGGTGGAACTGAACCTTCAAAGTGAACATGATACCATAACTCCACATAGGGTATTTGCTCCTTCATCCAGTGTTTCACTATATACTCTTTCAACTGAGTTATCCAGTACGTGCTGGTATTCCCTTCAGGATCCCAGTGGTAAGGAAACTCAGGGTCTACTAGGAGATACTTCGGCCACCTATATTGGCATAGGTAGATCATTTTCTTTTTCTCTAGACTCCGAGTGTAAGTCCTCAGATGGGGCAACGACCATTGTTGTAGTAGTTGACCCAATGGGGAGTCAGTCGGAATCAGCCTTCTCGGGGTCTTTTTTATCTCAATACCCGTTCCCTCTTGGAACGTCTCACACTTGCTTTGTCCCTTTCCCATTCTCCACACTACCTGCCAACAATCTCCCAGAGATTCCCAACTCAGGGATTTACACTGTCCTCCAGCAGTCGCTAGATTCCCACAGTTTAAGGACAGTATATCCCTTCTTCTATCCTGAAAGGCAACAAACTCACCTGATATACCCCTGGTCTCCCGGAGACGAAAGGAGTGTGGGCGTCCCCACTTCAGGTGATCAAAGACACTCCCAGAGCATCAGGCCGGCTTCTCTCTCTCTTGTTTCCAAGGATCGTCTGCTTAGTGCAGTTACCCCGGGATCCAACTGAGACAAGGAAGGGGCCCCTCTACAATGGGAGGTGGTGGCGCCACACTTACCCAGTCCCTTTTCTCCAGTCGAAATTCCATCGGGCCCCACGTTGGGTGCCACATTGTGAGGTGGAAGCAGATAGAAAAACCACCAAAAGATTTGTTGATCCAAGGAAAACAAGGTTTTATTCACATTTCTGCAGAGATGGGTTCCCTCAGGCATTGAAGGAACCCAGAGCAAAATTCAGGCAGCATTTTTATACCCTAACTGTCTGCCCCCTCGTACGAGGGCTTGGCTCACATTCTTTCTGTTTTCAAATTGACACATATATTTCGAAGGTTCATACTAGCTCCCTATCTAGCAAAAGCAGTTTCACGGTTTCTGACACCTCAGCACTTTATTACAATTCCCCATTGTTCTAGCCTTATCTTGTTTTTTTCTCTTGTGCACAAACTGGAACACTTTCTTATTTAGCAGAGCTACTGAGTTTGAGACACACTTCCTTATTTAATTCAATGGGTCATCCAACATGACCTCGGTTCTGCTCCCAATTGTGACTAAGTAAGGAAGTTTCAAAGTTTTGCTTTGAAAACATACTTTTGTTTTATAACTCACCCTGATAGTTTTGGTTATATGTTGAACCATTATATTTTTACCTCTTAAACATAGCAATGCTCTTGTTCAAAATAACATTTTTTTCTTTACAAAACCAGTTGTTCTATCTGATCCGCCAATAATTTGTTCTGCAGTCATTGAGCAAGTTCAAACCATATTATTCAAACTCTGGATTTTCAAATCTTTGTTCTTATCATTTTCATTTCCTCCAATAGAGTATGCTCCATCTATTTCCAAATAAGTGATCCCCAAATTTATCTGTAAGAATTGTCACTTCAGGAATGCAACTTTATCAGAAATATAGGTTCCTCTCTTAATTCCCTGTTGAAATTATTTGAACTCCTGATGATATATGTGCCAAAATCTGGAGACAGTGCTAGAATATCCTTCAGAGAATATCAGAGCCCTTAATTCCTCCCCCACAAACGATGTTTCTTGTCCTGAAAATCTTGCTGCACCAGGATTTGAGTAGCCTATAAAGGGACAGCGGACTGAACAAGGCAGGCAGGCAAATATTTCTGACAGCCCAGCACAGTAATCGCAAGGTCTAATGGCAAAGGCACTCAGCTAGAAAATGGGAGACCATGAGTTCTAGTCTCGCCTTAGCCAGGAAAGCCAGCTGGGTGACATTGGGCCAGTCACTCTTTCTCATTCCACGTTATTTCATAGGGATGTTGTAGAGAAAAATAAAAGGATATGTGGATATTTTAGCAGATTTGAATTATTTGTAAAAGATAATAAAGGCAGGATATAAACAAATAAACACACAAACAAACAAATAAATACTTTAGAAATACAACAATTTCACTTTAATAGCCTAACAGAAATTGGTGAAAACACAATGTAAAAAGGCAATTTGATAAAAATTAGAGCAAACTTATTATTTCCTGATATCTGGACAAAATGTTCCTATTAACTTAGCAATATACCATATTTGTTTGTTTAATAAACCAATTCCATTAGCCACATGGATGATGTGGTCAGTATGGCTGTTAATGTGCAAATTTGAAAGAAGCTTCTTCTAAAATTATTAAATTATTAAAACAAATACTTCTGTTTTCTCTACTTACAAAAGAATTAGTTGATATATTATGAAGTATCTTAGTTATTTACATCTAAGTAGTTTATTATAAGTCAATCTACTTTGATTTTTGATATTCATATGAGAAAGACAAATTACAGTGTGTACAAATGATTTTGAATTATTATTTTAATTTTTTTATTTTAGTATCTATTTCTTGATTTTTGATTAATCAGTTCAGATAACAACATAAATATTTCATGAGTATTTGTTATAATTGCTATTGCAGTATATGGAATTTATATAAATTTATATTTGCATAATTTATATTTCTTTTTCCGGAGAGTTTGGCTTAACAGTGAAAAATAACATACAAGTAAAAGAATCAGGAAGAAATTATTTCGGTACCTGAATGGTCCACAGTCAAAGGAAGGAGGCAGAGACATTATTGTATATGCAACTGGTAACACACTAAGGAACAAAATCAACAGCAAGAGTCCCATGTAAAAATTATTGGATTTAGAAGCTTTGAACACTCGTTCATGGGGGACATTGCTGCTCATAACAGCCCAGGTCTGGAAATACATGGAGATTAATAACCGTAATACGTTGATCCCCACAAGTCCTGGAGCATAAAAGGATCCCATCCTATAAGTTGGGGTGGGAGAGCATGAAGAGAAGGGTAGAAGGGAAAGAGAAATTAAAAAAAATATTTTTATGATGAATGATACTGCCTTTTTTCAAAAAGGTATCCATAATACGTATCAACCAGATACAGTAAATCAAAATATAGGTCTTTTACCTATATAGTGTCTTCATAGTAATGTTACTTTTTATTAAAATGCTTTTTGGATTGTAAAAAAATGCTTTCTCATCAGTCCATTGAGCAGTGGCAGAAAAGGAAAGTAATTTGCTTATTCAATAGTCTTGCCGATGATCTGACATCATTGCCATTCTATAAAGTGCCATGAAAGAGAGAAATAGGGCCATTTCCTAAATACAATTAATTATGTAGAAGGTGAGTGAATCAATGCAGTTAGTATTGTGAAATTGCCAGAGACCATGAATTTGCTAGGCTTTTCCCCCCAGATGCTGATTCAGGACATTTATTGTCTCTTCTATGTTCTATTGGTATAAAAAACAAAAACAAAATAAGGTTGAATGTTATATCTTATTTATGTCAGCCCACAACTTCAGATGATCATTTTCAGAGATTATATCTAGTTTAAGGCCCTGTCACACTGCCCAACGGATGCAAAATGGACACAACAGATGAGAAAAATGTTCCATCCGTTGTTATACACTCTCAGAAGGGGCAAAAATTTGCATAACCGGAGCGGATAACACGGACGCGGGGAGGACGCAGAGCGGATGGAAAGTGGATGTGGAACGGAAGCCCAGCGGATGGAAGCAGATGGGAGCGGATGGCACATCCGCTAGGCTTCCGGGGGAACTCAGCAAAGCGGACACGGAATGGATACAGCGGATGCAGAACGGATGCACAGCGGATGAAGTGGATGCAGAGCGGAAGCCTAGCGGAGACAGAGCGGAAGCCTAGCAGATGCTGAGTGTTAATTGTGCATGCGGGGAGGATGCATTGCGTCAGCCCCGTGGATATAACGGAAGCAGCTTGGAAGCAGGTCACCATTCAGAGGAAAGACCTGCTTCCAGACACATCGACTGACTTGCCTGTCCTGCCTGCATGTCTGCCTGCAAGCCTTGCTGCCAGCCTTGCTGCCAGGCTCCCTGCCAGCCTTGGTGCCTGCCTCCCTGCCAGCCTTCCTGCAAGCCTTGGTGCCTGCCTCCCTGCCAGCCTTCCTGCAAGCCTTGGTTCCTGCTGGCCTCCCTGCCAGCCAGCAACCCCACAACCATGCAGAAGCACAGCAAGCCTCAGCCATCTGCTGACAGCCCTGGCAAGAGGGACAGGGCTACCATCCTGCCCCCTGGCCCTCACTCTGGTTCTCCTGGGGCTTCTGCAGCACAGGCTCGCTCTTCTGGGGCTGGAGCTTCTGCTGCTTCTGCTTCTGGAGGAGCTGATGACAAGCACTCCAGCACCAGCCACCTCCACAGCACCTGCACCCTTCATCCCTGAGACTGAGCGACCAAGAGGAGTGCAAGAGACTCATTTTTGTCTTATAGCTTGTTGTTAATAAAGTCTATTTTTGATTCATACACTTGCTTCGTTTCTTTTTTTTAATAAAGTCTTGCTGGAAACTGTTAGAAATGGTTTAAGCCTTTGCATGCTTGTGGGATGGGTTAAGATAGCAGTGGGATGGGTTGAGATAGCTGTGGAATGGGCAGGGATACCTTTGGTATGGGTAATAGCTGTGGGATAGATAAACCTCCAGTGCAAGCATAGTGGGACTGTATGGTCCACCCTCCCAGGTGCCACACCTATGGACCTTTATTATCAATAACAATGTAATCATTGATCCACAAATTTCAACATAAACACAACTCTTTATTAAATGCCCTGTTCATTGTCGGGCCACTCAACATACATGGCACAATCTCATCCGTGTGATGAGACAGACTCAGGGAAGCATCCATTAAGCATCTATCATCCTGTCTTGCCACTCCACTGCTCCAGCTGTGGAGTTGCACCAGTGTTTCAGGAGGTTGCGCTGCTTCTTCCCTTCATGTGAGGCTCTGTTGGGGCCTTTCACATCCTCAGTGTCTATCAGGTTTCACCCTTACCTCCATTCCCCAGGCTCCATGTCCCCATTGCCTTGTTGGAGGTCCACGAGCCTGTTCTGCAAGACTGGGTAGTGGGTGCGCATGAGATTGTGTAGGATGCAGCAAGCTTCCACAATCCTCCTCACGGTCTCTGGGCGATGCTGCATGGTGGTGAGAAGTACCTGGAACCTGTTGGCCAGGATGCCAAAGGCGTTCTCCACCACCCGCCTTGCCCTGGACAGCCTGTAGTTGAAGATCCTCTCTTCACGGGTGAGGAGTCTGGAGGTGTAGGGCTTCATGAGGTAGGTTGTGAGGAAGAAGGCGTCATCCCCCACAATGAAGTAGGGCACATATTGTGTGTTGTTGGGCAGGGGTTCTGGATCTGGGAAGCTCACGATGAGGTTGCGTTCCAGCCTACCCTTGAGGTCACTTGCGTTGTATACCTGGGCATCTGAAGCTGACCCGTTGCCTGAAGCATCAATGTACATGAACTTGTAGTCAGCATTGTCCTCTTCACCATGGTCGAACCATCTTCGTACCCAGACGCTTCTTGGCCGCCCCTTTTTCTTCCCGTAGTAGAGTTCACAGAGCCTGTAGATGGCTTAGCATTGTTGCATTGATGGTGGCTGCCAAAAGGACTGTGTTACGATTCATGGTGGACATGACTGGATGCTGTGGAAGAGGAAGAGGCAGATAAAGGCTGCAGAGGTCTGCAGCAGGGCTACTGGTCTGAAAGTGAGATCCAGATGTGTTGCTCCCCCTTTTTATAGGCAGTATAGGTGTCCCTTTGAATCCTCTAGGCATCCTCTAGGCATCCTCTAGGCATCCTCTAGACATCCTTAATATCCAAGATAGGTCCCCTCTACGAAGGTTTTTTCTGTTTTAAATGCTTTGTTTCCATGCTGCATCTGCTAGGCATCCATTCTGCATCCGTTCCGCCTCCGTTCCGCTTCCTCCCTGCGTCCGAGCGGATGCGAGTTGCATGGATGCGGAACGGATGCCTAGCGGATATAGCGGATGCGTAACGGATGCAGAACGGATGCGTAGCGGATGCGTAGTGGATGCAGAACGGACGAATTGGATACATTTTCCGCACAAAAGTTTTGAGCAGCTCAAAACTTTCTGAGCAGATGAAACATCCATAAACGGATGCTGGATGGATAGAAAGGAAGCAAAACGGAGGCAGTGAGTACATCGTGTTAACCAACGGATGGCAAGCTTTTTTGTCCGTTTTACAACCTCTTTGCATCCGTTGGTGCAGTGTGACAGGGGCTTTAGACTGTAAATACTATGGGAATTAACATTGTGGTCTCAGAATTGCCATCAGTTAGTCACTACAAAGCAAAGCTATAAATTACCCCCTGGAAAATGTATGTCAAATAGGAGCAAAACTAGTTTAAAGCAGTGCTCCCCAATATTCAGTTCTGATGGATACAATGATCATTTATTTCAAAAGTTACTGATAGGTCTATTAGGATACCTTGAATTCTGTGGGTTGTCTCTCCAACTTGTCTTCCAATCATATAAAAAGGAAAAGTGAATGAAAATCTAAATCTCATTGTGTAATGATCTCACTATTACAGTGAAAAAGATATGTGTGGAAGATATCTCCCACTTTCTTCCTAAACAATAAAAATAGAATTAGAATGGAATTTGCCACACTCCAGTGTGGGGGGATAATATAACTAAATCAGCTTCATGGCAGTTATGCAACCCATGAAAACTTAATCTGTTTTCTTGAAAGGAAACAATTCAATATGCATATAAAAATCCCATGGGATCCCACAACTTCTGAAAAAAGATGAATTCAAATGAAAAAACCATAAAATTCTGTGAGATATCCTAGTTCTATTTAAAATGTCTTGAAAAAATATGGAACATCCAAGCAACACTGAAAAAGTACAAAAATGGAATATATAGCAATTTTCCTTCAGTTCAGTGAAGATATAAAGAAATATTGTTACAATATTAATATTAACATGCTAGAGTGAGTATCTTACCAGATCATTCCTTGATTGAAGACCAAACCTAGCACATTACCACTAATATCAAATTCTCCATAAGAAGGCTGTTGAGAAAACAAGAAATGTGATGTAAATGCCAATACGTTTTATTCAACTTTCACCAAAACCTGATATGATATCCTTTATTGCACTTTTTTTTATAAGACCCTGTAAATGGAGATGTTAGGAATGTTAACTGGGGATCAACTGTAACAAAAGGGAGCAATTATGTTAAGATGGTTGAGATGTTGGATGAAAGGTAGGGAAATGCAAGTTTTAGTCCATCTTTAGCTAAGAAGCTCACTGATGGACTTGAGCCAGTTGATATATCTCTGTCCATCTACCACATAGGTTGGCCATTGTGGAGACCAATAGGAGTAGCGAGTATGCCAACTTACATTTCTGTTCAAAAGATAGGATATAAATGTAATGATAGATAGATCGATAGATAGGATAGATTTTAGATAGTTAGAGATTAAGATAGATAGATAAAACATCTGAAACATAGAGCGATTTTCTAATCCTTAGCCACACAATCATTAAGGCAATGAACATTTTTACACTATCATTTTGTGATTTGTCTTGTATAATCAACATTTTAATATTTGCATATTTTAAAGTTCTCATTTTCCCTTTTATTTAAAATTACACTTTAGTTTTTAAAATGTTACTAACCATCGTTATGATTAACAGATTAATGGAATAGGAAGGAACTTTATAGGTCATCTAGTCCAAGCCCTGCCCAAGCAGGAGACCCTATACCATTTCTGACAGATGGCAGTACAGTCTCTTCTTGAAAGCTTCCAGTGATGAAATTTCCACAACTTCTGAAGGCAAGCTGTTCCATGGGTTGATTATTCTCATTGTCACAATTTTTTTCCTTATTTCCAGGTTAAATCTCTCCTTGTTCAGTTTTCATCCATTATTTCTTGTCTGGCCTTCAGTTGCTTTGGAAAATAGCTTGACCTCTTTCTCTCTGTGGCAGCCCCTCAAACATTGGAACACTGCTATCATGTCTCCCCGGTCCTGATTCTTCTCTTCACTGGACTAGTCATGCCAATTCCTCCAATCATTCATCATATGCCTGAGTCTCCAGTCCCCTAATCATCCTGGCTGCTCTTCTCTGCACTCTTTCGAGAGTCTCAACATCTTTTTTGTAGTGTGGTGACCAAAACTGGATGCAGTATTGTAGGCATGGTCTTACTAAGGCTTTATAGAGTACTATTAGTACTGCATTTGATCTTGATTGCATCCCTCTGTTAACTTCGGATTGTACTGGCTTTTTTGGCTGTTGCCTCACACTGTTGGTTCATATTAATTAGCTTGTCCACTAAGACTCCAAGATTCCTCTCACACTTACTATTATTGAGCCTGGTTTCACCCAGTGTGTACTTTTGGTTTTTCTTGCCTAAGTATAAGACTTTATTTTTCTCTACATTGAATTTCATTTTGTTGGATAGGGCCCAGTGTTCTAGTCTGTCAAGATCCATCTGGATCTTGAGCCTATCATCTAGGGCAGGGGGGTGCAAGCTTAAACACTCAAACAGCCATTTGGACCCTTTTCCCACAAAACAGAAAACACCAGGAGTCACAAAGCTTGGATAGATGTGGCCAACTCGATGAGACTCACTCCCACTCAGTCAGATGACACCCTAGCCATGCTCACCCAGCCTGTCATTAGGGCAGAGAATGGGAGACACAAAACCCTTTTGACATCTCTCTCCCCCTCTCACTATATCTCTCTATGTCTCTCTCTCTCTCTCTCCCTCCTGCTCACTCTCCCCCTCTTTGTGTCTCTCTCTTTGTGTCTGTGTTTCTCTCTCTCTCCCTCTCTGTATCTCTCTCTCTTTGTATCTTTCTCTCTCCCTATATGTGCTGTCCCAGCCAGCCTATGGGAATTGGATAGTTTCTTAGGAATTATGAACTGTCCCCTTTAGGGAATGCATCATGGTAAATGTAGTTAAAGCTATCCTGGGAAATGTAGTTCATGTCACGTGGCCACATCTGTAATCCTGATTGGTCACTAATTTGACTCTTGATGGTTTGGGGGAGTTTTCCTCACTTTTGCCTGAATTCAGTAAATCATGGCAGCTGCTTTCTATCACTACAAGATGGGTTAGGAGATTACCATCTTTTACCTACAAAGCAACTATGCAAAGAATTGGTCATTAAAGGAGACGTTCATCACAAATGTGAATTATGAGGATACCTGATGAACCAATAAATGTACTTTGTTATGGATGTCTTGTTGAGATTATCTATCTTCATCTGGACAGTTTAAAAATCCACTACTGTGCAGAATACAGAAAAGTAAAAGATGGTTTTTGTATTCCTGGAGCCCAAGAAAAGTAAAAGGATTGCTTAATTTGAATTCCTGGCACCAAAAGAGGATTAAAAAGTAAAAAGATGATTTAAAATTTGAAGTCCTGAAGCCCAGCAGTATAAAGACTGTTAATTTGGATTTGTAAAAAAGCAGAGTAATGTTGATGCTAGGAGTGAATGTAGAATGCTAAGCTCTGTGCCTCAGTTTGAATTGCAGGGAGGGACAAGAATTCCCCCCTTCCCCTTTTATGCAAGAGATTCTTCAAATATCCTATGTTCCGGCTTTCAAAGGCAATCAAATTTGTCTCCTTCAATCCTTTTTTTCTTCTCTTATTCTACTGAGGCTAGCTTCCTTTGTCTTTGTATCAAGCCAGGAAGGGGCAAATTCCCCCTCCTTTTCTCTTCAGCAAAAGAAGTGCTGTGTCTCATATTACAGCTCCTAACTGGGAAGAGTCCATTTGTGAAACAAAGGGAGGAGCCAGGCTTTACTCATCTGCCCTGCTTCTCCCCAGTTACTACCTACAAACTTTTATTTTCAAATGCAGATGAAGCTACAATTCTCAGAGGGTTTGCCTTTTTTCCCTATCTCTTTCTGTTCCTATGTTCAACAGGAAGTGATCAATAAAGATACCTTGCATTCGTCACCATAGAAACGGCCTGCCATGAGGCAGACCCCTTTGTTTCAAAACTCTATATAAATGTTGAAAGCATTCCTTCACTTGAAAAAACCTACAGTGACTTCCTTTCTCCTCCCAAGCAAAGGAATTTGATCTTCTTTTTCTCTTTATCTGTGCAACACATATTTTAAAAGGCCCCTTGGATGTTGGGCAAGGAATTCCCCCCCTCTTTTTCTCTTCAACAAGGAAGTGAGACCTAAAGCAGCCCTCTGTTACATCTGGGGCTCAAAGAAAAATCTCCCTGAGTTTTCCAATATGTGTTCGCATTGATAATCCCTTTTTTAAACTATTGTGGACAATTTAATCAATTTAATTCAAATGTTCCAAGATTAACTGCAACCCAATAGACCTAAGCAAAGCAGCCCACAGCTTCATTTGCGACTCAAGGAGAAATTTCCCAGAGTGATTTTTTTTTACACAGTTTCTCAAATTTGACCAGTGTTTATCCAATGACAATCCCTTTTTGCAAGTATTGTGGACATTTTTATCAATTTAATTCAAAGGTCCCAAGAGTAACTGCAACCTAACATGGGCATAGCAACAGTGTCTTCCAGACCCTCTGCTGCCACCTTGTAGAGCAAGAGACAAGAGTAGGCATATTTCTGCATTCAGCCCTCAAGTCTTCAGACTTCGCAACACAACCTCTAGTGCCCCCTTACTTTGAAAGCTCACAATGCACCCTAGAAACAGCCATACGTATGTGTGCTGTGCTAACATTGCCCAGACTCTGCAGTGCCACCTATGTGCTCAAGTGTTAAATCCAGCAGCAATTCTATTTTCTGCTACCTGCTTGCAGCACACCCTAGTAAAAAAAAAAGAGAGAATTGCACGGAAACTCACTAAATTTTCCAAAAGTCACCTTTTACCAGCTTGAAGCATGGCAACTTCCTCAGCCATGACAGATGTCTCTGATGTACCACAAGACTCAAATCCTCCACCCATCCAACAACCGCCTTTAGATGTCCAACCCTCTGGAGAAGCCGTGATACCTCAGAAGACCTACAACCTCACATGGCATAGAAAGCTTACCTCACCCGCAGTGACACACTTCAGAGAGAAATGGCAAATGCAGTATCTCTGTCATGCAGATGCATGGACAGAGCTGTTCAAGATCTGTGACACCCCCAAAAGCATGTTGTCCCTTGAGAGCCTCTTCCTGATGCAGAAGGAGTTAGAGGAGCACCTCGCATGGTGGAGAGACAGTGAAAATAATCTTAAATACATACATTTGAACCTGGAAGACCCAGAGTTCTGGGAACACATTCATTGCTTCAAGGAGGAGAACAAAGAACCTGAAGACAGCGTTTGGGAAGGCAGAAACTCCCTCCAGGCTGCAATCTTCAATGAGCTTCAAAAGGAACAAGGGGTGAGGGAGAAGTCTACATCTGACAGAGGTCTTCAATCACAAGCAGCTTCTTCCCACCACTCAAAGAAAACCTCCTCCCTCCATCCCAAGCCTGCTAGATCTCAAGCAGTTTCCAGCATGTCACATCAATTCTTTGCTTCTGGCTCTCATCATCCTTCCAGAGCATCCTCCTGTTGCAGCGGCACATCCAAAGAAGCAAGTTACACCAATCAAGCTGTAGAAGCTGAGATAGAAGCGGCGGTAAGAGAAGCAGATTTACATATAGTGACGGAGGGGATACAGCATAAAGCCCAAGTGGAGTTGCTCAAACATCAAAGAGACACAGCAGCAAAAACAGTGCCGCAGCATTATGGCCAAACACTCTCTCACAACCAGGGAAGCACAGGGATGAATCTCAACCACATACTCCACATGTCAGTTATGCAACTGACGTTGTACAACCTAAAGTATGAGATTCACTCCCCACCAACAGCAAACTTTCCCCAACTGATGTTGTATGTACTAAGGTCTGAGATTCTCTTCCCAGCACCAGCAACCCTATCACAATGTCTCACATCCTGCTGGCCGAGCAACTTAGCCTACCAATGCTTACAATGACTTCTCGATGAATCGACATGACATCAACGACAACTGCCACACTCAGTCCACAGGCAGCAGCATTCCTGCCACAACCTCAATACCAATCCGGCTTCCAGGCACTAAAAGGTAACCGCACCCAGCCTACATAGCAGCATGATGCTTGACCATCGTCCCCAGTATGGGAGAACAACATCCTCCATAAGTAATGGGAGGAAGACTACAACCCATTGTTGACTTACAACCCGAACCCCCCTACAAGAATCCAGCAGAAGAACCCTCTATGTCAATACCTCTCCCCAACTCAGCAAATGCTTAAGAATACTGGAGAAACCTGGCTGTAGAGAGTGGAAAGCTAAATTTGCATATCAACAGAGTTCGCAAATTCTCTGACAAGCCAGGTGGCGAGTATCTAGTATGGAAGAAACTTTTCCTGCACCCCGTTCAGGCAGCATGCCTGAACCCTGATGAAATAATCGGACACTTGATAGCATGGCTAGGGCCCCAGTCTGCCGAAATACCAAGAGCACTTTATGCATCCCACTTAGACGATCCAGCTGCTGCCCTATGGTTATTATGGAAAAGGTTTGATGAACTGTATGGCGCTTCGAGGATGTAGAAGCAACACTCTTGGATAGCTTCAACAGTTTTCCTAAAATTCCTGTCAACAAGGCTCACTGGATCATAAACCTCGCTGACATACTTGTCCAGCTGAGAATGGCATGATGGGATCCCAACTTATCAGGACTTGCCTGTCTCGATCACATCGACATGCAGAACAAAATTATTCAAAAACTTCTGCAGGTGCTATTTGAAAAGTGGCTCCAGTTGTCTGACACCTTCATGGCCAAGGGCCACCACTGCTTTATACCCTTCACATTTCTTGAAGAATTCGTGTCCCACCAGGCAACAGTGTGCAACACAAACTCAGAGCTGTTAGTCCTCTTAATGATAGAAGATACAACAGCAGCCATATATCGCCCTCAGGCCCTATGCACACTACCAGGGAAAGACTCTTCATGGCTGTCCATAAGACTGAGGTACATTCCTCAACCATCAAGAGTTCACCTGCTCCCTCATCCCATCCATCCCAATTTAGATCTCCCACTACAAGGAGAAACCAGTTTTGTCCTATGCACCACACTAGTCACTCATTGAATAGCTGCACTGGGTTTGCAGCAAAATCTCTGACCCAATGAAAAGAGTTGCTAAGGGAGTACCAATACTGCTACAAGTAATGCGAATCCAAACACCTGTCCAAGAGCTGCACAGCCAAGGTACAATGTGACTTATGCCATTGTGACCAGCACCCAACCGCTCTGCATCCAGACTCTGAGCCGCCACTGCAGATATCTCTCAGCCCTCCTTTGAACAAGGAGCTTCAACGTAACATAGAAGCATGCAGGGCTCCTTGGCAGACTGCCAAATCGCAACCAAAATCAAGGATGAGTGTCACTGTATAGCACTGTGCGGTGACTCACCATGCCCTTGTTCGTGTCTTCCCATCTGTTTAGCCAAAGTATACCCTGAAGGACGCCCTGAAGATGCCATGAAAATGTACATGCAGATAGACATTCAAAGCACCTGCACCCTGGCTAGACCCGCATTCTTTGACTTCTTTGAGGTGTAACAGGATGAACTTCCCTTCACTGTATCAATGTGCCATGGACCAAGAAGCATGGCGGGGAGGAGAGCTATTGGACTCTGCATAGAGTCATAGAGTCATTGGATGGAAGTTCCCAGTTTCCACTACTGCCCATATTTGAATGCAATGGGATACCGAATGACCGCAGTCAGATCGCAACACCTGAGGTCAAAAGTAGCATGCCTCACCTACAGCACCTGGCTCATCACTTTCCCACTCTAGATCTGAAGGCTGAGATCCTACTCTTGAAATAATTCTCCATGCGCATTTCTTTTCTCCGAGTCTGTCAGTGGCCCTGTAGATGGCCCAGTAGCCATCAAATCTCCACTACGATGGGGGATCGTAGGAATTGTCTATGACGATTGGATGCAGGCTCCAACCCAGGCAAATGCCTTAAGCACCATCCATTCCAACAGTCTTCCGATGCCCTTTAGCACTATCGAAAACAAGAATGCTGTTCCAGAATAAAAGGCCGCTGGTGATCATTGCACTTTCACTAGGACACCCTAAACAGCTGCCAACAACCACCAGACATCTACTAAGATGCTCTACACAGGCATATGCCTCCACAACACCTTTCCAACAGTTTCCCAGAGCCTTTGACACTGTGGAAGCAAGAGTACCATTCCAATCCTAAAAGACTGCCGGAAGCAACCCACCAAACTTTCACCTTTGCCATCAAGAGTACCTGTCAACCCTAAAAGGCCACCAGATGCAACCACCAGACTTTCACCTTTGCCACCAAGAGTACCTGTATACCCTAAAAGGCCACCAGAGGTGACTAGCAGACTTGCACCAAGAGGCTGAACTTGAAGTTTGAACCTAAAGCTTTGCATGCTTTGCTTTGTTTGACACTTTATTAATGTTTACTGTTTTTCTTAGTTATATAGCTAACTGTTTATCTTAGTTATATAGTTATCTGCTATTTATATATTTATATTATTAAATATAATATATAATTAAATATATTATATATATTTATATTATCTGCTAGTTATATAGTTATCTGCTACAGTATTACTGTTTACTGCTTATCTTAGTTTATAGTTATTTTTTTTCTCTTCTCTTAACAGTGGAATTTACAATTCCAGGCGGGGAGTGTGCTGTCCCAGGCAGTCTATGGGAACTATGGGCAGTCTACTTAGGAATTATGAGCTGTCCCCTTATGCATCATGGTAAATGTAATAATAGGTATCCTGGGAAATGTTGTTCATGTCATGTGGCCACATCTGTAATCCCGATTGGTCACTAATTTGACCCTTGATGGGTTGGGGGAGTTTTCCTCACTTTTGCCTGAATTCACTAACTCATGGCAGCTGCTTACTATCGCTATGAGATGGGTTAGGAGATAACCATCTTTTACCTACAAATGCAAAGGATTGGTCATTAAAGAACAACTTCATCATAAATGTGAGTTATGAGGATACCTGATGAACCAATAAATGTACTTTGTTATGGATGTTTTGTTGACTGTATCTATCTGCATCTGTACAGCTTAAAAGTCCACTACTGTCCAGAATACAGACAACTGTATCTCTCCTTTTCTGTGGCTCTCTATGTCTCTCTCTCCCCCCTCTCTGTATCTCTCTCTCTCTCTCTCTCTCTCTCTCTCTCCCTCTCCCCCCCTCTCTCTGTATCTATCTTCCCCCTCCCCCCTCTCTCTGTCTCTTTATATCTATCTCCCTCTCTATTTCTCCCCTTTCTCTGTATCACTCCTCTGTGTGTCTCCCCCTCTCTCTGTGTCTCTCGCTCTCCCCCCTCTCTCTGTATCTCTCTCCCCACCCTGATTCTGATATGAGGCATTGGGGCAGGCCATGAGGCACTCTTGGAACACCTTGTGCAGCAAACTGTATTTTAGTTACTTCACAATGCAGGAAATGGGGCCTCCTCCTCCTCCTGGAGCCCATTATGATTTGGAGCCATAATGCAACCCTGTCCCAACAGCTTACAGCTCTGAGCCTGAAGCAGTGTGAGGCAAGGACAGCCTTGAGTGCAAATGTGATGCGAAGGCAGGTACAGAGCCACTTTGCTCCTGAACTTTTTGTGCTGCCCTGAGCTTCTTAAAACTGTGGCTGGGTGCTGTGGGCCCCTTTTCATCATTGCCTCCTCATAGATCCCACTCCCAACCCATGCTCCCAAACCCTCATGTTAGCATCAGTCATGGCCAGGTCGGGCCAATGTCTCGGGATGGATAGCTGGTTGTGCATCCCTAGTGACTGAGGCATGCCCAGCACCAACAAGGGCCAGAAGAAGCTCCAGCAAGACTGAGGCACTGGAAAATCAGCCCCGGCCACTTCTCCATTCCCCACTATTTCCTTTACTCAGGTCAAATGAGGAGTGACTGGAAGGGGAGGGATGGGGCCAGCCAGTGATGGGACAGGGAGCTACAGCAGAGGGCCCAAAGGAGCCGTGGGTTGCCAACCCGATCTAGGGTGTTGGCTATTCCTGCCAGCTTTGTATCATCCACAAATTTAATAAGTCCCCCTTCTATTCCCTGATCTAAATTGTTTATGAAGATATTGAAGAGTACTGGGGCCAAGACAACCTTGTAGTACTCCACTGCTTACTTCCCTCCATGTAGATATAGTACTATTAAAGACTACTTGTTGAGTACAGTTTGTCTTCTCATTACAAACCATCTGATGGTGATGCTATCTATCCCATTTTTTTCTAGCTTACCAAGAAGTAGATTGTGGTCTACTTTGTGGTCTTGCTGAAGTCTAAGTATATCATGTCCACAGTATTTCACTTGTCTAGTCATTTAGTCACTCTGTTTAAGAGTAAAATAAGATTGGCTTGGTATGATCTATTTTTAACAAACCTGTGCTGATTGCTAGTTATTACTTTACTTGTTTCTAGATGTTGGCAGATCTGTTTTTTTTAAATTATCTTTTCCAGTATCTTCCTGGATATTGATGTTAGGCTGACTGGTCTATAGTTTCCTGAGTCTGAGTCTGGTTTTTTTTTCCTCTTCTTTTTTAAAGATGGGAACCACATCAGCTCTTTTCTAGTCTGATAGTTCATTTGATAATTCCCTGCAGTGGTGGGATTAATTTTGTTTTACCACCAGTTCTGTGGGTGTGGCAGGGGAAGGATACTGTAAAATCTCTAGTCAGAGGTGGTGTTTGCCAGTTCTCTGAACTATTCAAAATTTCCACTACCAGTTCTCCAGAAACTGGTCAGAACCTGCTGAATACCACCTCTGGTTCCCCAGTGCTCCAGGATTTTTGAAAGATGTGGTACAGTGGTTTTGAGATGATGTCTGCTAGCTCCTTTAGAACTCTGGGATGTAATCCATCAGGTCCTGGTGATTTGTATTTGTCAAGATCAGGTGTTCTCTTACAATTTTTTTTGCTTATTTTAACTTTTATTTCTAGTTTGCTTTTGAAGGTTGTACAATTGTTTCTTTTTGCATGAAGACCAATGAAATGAATGAGTTAAGCAGTTCTGCTTTCTCTCTGTTGCTTGTTACTTCCTTGCCATCTTTAGTGGACTGACTGTTTCCTTGATTTTTTTTCCTTCTTATTTATATGTTGGAAGAAACTTTTTCAAAATTATCTTTGACTTTTGTTGCAAGTCTTTGTTCATTCTAAGCCTTTACTTTCCTGACTTTGTCTTTGCAGATTCTGGCTATCTGCTGATATTCTGCCTTAGTGTCCTTCTTTCCATTTTTTTCCTCATCATTTTTGTCTTTCAATTTGTCAGAGAAATCTTTCTGCAGCCATGCTGGTTTCTTCTTGGACGTCTAGTTTTTTTTTTTTTTCAGTTTATATTGTTTATATAATTTATATAAATATATATAATTATATAATTATATATACATATACATATACATATACATATACATATACATATACATATACATATACATATACATATACATATACATATACATATACATATATGTGTGTGTGTGTGTATGATATATAAGGACATCATATAATTAAAAGTATCTCATACTATGTTCAACTAGCCCTCTTCTGTGTGCACATCTTCCTTTCATTCTGTCACAACAGCCAATTGCTGTTTTCTTTCAAAATGGAAACATTTTATAATTCCCAATGGTTTCTTGATAGCAGTATTAAAAGTATTTTTCCCCAATTATAATTTTGAACTGAAGTCAATCTTCTGAAAAGAAGATTTACACCGAAAATAAGACCTATCATGTTTTTTAATGCATGTGCTAAAATCAAGCCTTATTCCCAAAATTAGCGCTACATAAACATCTGCACAGCAGTCACCTGCTATTTCCTCTGGTTGCTTGCAGTGCCGACAACATGAGGCAAAGAAGGGAAGGGGGGAAATGGGAGGAAAGGTGGGAGGGAAACTTACCCCATGTGCCTCACACGCCTTTACCTAACGGTCGCACCAGTCATCCATGTAAAACAACCTCACAGTGGCCGCTCCAACAATCCTGGCCACTGAGCTATTTCTGTTGTTATGGCGGCACAAAAAGAGCAGGAGGCCGAGCCATCTGCTTCATGCTGGCTTACCTAATGATTGCATCAGCCATCCATGAAAAACAGATTCACAGCAGCCATTCCAGCAACCTGGCGACAGGGTCGATTCTGCTGTGTAATTGTGCCTGAAAAAGACCGGGAGGCTGAGCAACATGCTCCACACTAGCTGAACTAACAGTTGCACCAGCCATCCACATGAAACAGCCTCATGGTAGCCACACCAACAACTCTGGCCACCAGGCCTCTTCTGCTGTTAATGGTGGTGGCAAAAAGAGCAGGGAGCCAAGCAATGCACCTCATGCGCCTCTTGATGGCTTATCTAATGTTCACACCAGCCATCCACATTTTTTTACTGGTATTTGTCTGGACTCATGTGGCTTGGCGCAGCAAAGAAGAACTGCCTTTTATTTGAAAAAAAGCCCATCATTGCAGGAGATTTTACATTCAGTGTTCTTGATTAAGCCCATGTCACACAACACCAATGGATGGAAAGAGGATGTAAAACAGAGAGAAACACTTGCCATCCATTGGTTAACGCGATCCATCCGTTCTGTACTCACTGCGTCTGTTTTTCATACTCTCTATCCATCTACTGACATTTCATCCACTCAAAAAGTTTTGAGCTGCACGAAACATTTTGACTGGATAAAGTATCCAACGCATCCGTTATACATCTGCTACGAATACAGGGAACAGCTGTTATACGACCGTAGTCATCCGTTATGTGTCCGCTATATCCGCTAGGCATCCGCTGCGCATCCATGCAACTTGCATCCGCTCCAACGGAAAAAGGACACAGGGAGGAAGTGAAATGGACACGGAACAGACACGCAGCGTTAGTAGCATGGACGTAGAAAGGATGAAAGTGGATGCAGCTCGCATACAAAGCATTAAAACGGAAAAAACGTTTGTATAGGGGACGTATCTCGGATATTTAGGATGTCTGCAGGATGCCTAGAGGTTGCAAAAGGACACCTAGTGGAAAACCTATATTTCCTATAAAAAGGGGGAGAAATCACCTGGATCTCACTTTCAGTCCAGCAGCCCTGCGGTGCAGACTTCATCAGCCTTCATTTTGCTCTTGCTCTTGCTCTTGCACAGCATCTAGTCATCTCCACCATGGATCATCACACACTCCTTTTGGTAGCCGCCATCATTCTACAACAGTGCGAAGCCCTCTACAGGCTCTTTCACCTGTTCTACACGAAGAAAAGGAGGCGTCCAAGAAGTGTCTGGGTCCGAAGATGGACCGCAAGAAGAGCCGAGTATGGATTGTATAACAAGCTGATGGTGGAGCTGAGGAACGAAGACTCTCGTGCATTCCAGAACTTCATGAGGATGTCGCCAGCCATTTTTGACGAAGTTGTGGAGTGGCTGAGACCCAGGTTTACCAAGGCAAACAGAGTGTCTCTGGCACTCTTCTCAGTCACTCTGAGGCGTGCCCATAGTCTCAGGGGTGAAGGGTCCAGCTGCTGTGGAGGTGGCTGCTGCTGGAGTGTTGGTCTGAGGTGCCATTGGGGTGTCTGGCCCCGAAGGACAATAGGGGATGGTGTATGGAGGAAGCTCTCAGATAGCTGGCTCAGTCCTGTGATGTTGAGAGCCTCTTCCTTCATGACATGGGGTGTCAGTCCCAAGACCGATGACAGATGTTCTGAGGCCGGGCTTGGCTGTGGGGTGGAGGAAGGAGGAGTGTAGTGGAGCGAGGTGAGGCGTTGGTGGCATCTGTGGCGTAGGTGGCATCTGTGGCATGGGTGGCATCTGTGGCATGGGTGGCATCTGTGGTGTCGGTGGCATCTGTGGTGTCGGTGGCATTGGTGGCATTCAATGAACCTGTGCCTGGACTGGGAAGGGCTGCCTGTGCTGCTGGAACTCCTGGTAGCCATAGCCTTGGTAGGTGAGGGCCTGTGAAAAGCCTTGGAAGGGCAGTGACATCACCTGGGGTAGAGGAGCAGACCTGGACTGGGTTGGAGGAGGTTCAGCTGAGCCTGGAAGGTTGTGCAGAAGACCTGTGATCCTCTCCTTTATCACCTGGTACTGTGATTCGGACATATCCATGAGGGTCTGGTTGACGTAGGTGAGGAAGGGCTTTCAGTTTGAGGATGGTATATCGGTGTGTACCAGCTGAGAGAGGAGATCTACGCTGCTTTTGATGGTGTCCCTGATCTCCAGCAGGACAGTGTGGCTCTGCCCCTCCGGTCTGCCTCTCTGCCTGCTTTCTGTGGAGGTGGAGCTGGGGGTGGGGGTGGGGTGGTCTCTGGTGGCAGTGCCCTCTCCTTGCTCCCACTGCGTCAGGGGGTCCTCCATGCGCTCTGCCACGGGGAGTGCAGCTGTCAGGGGGTTCTCCATCGTGGCATGCTCCACAGATACCTTCCTGGACACAGGAGCTGACCCTTGGCCAGAAGAGGACTGGCTCTCTGTGGGCTGCCTGAGAGAGAGGGTAGACAAGGGGGCTGCTCCTCAGTGATGGATCTCACCCTCCAAGAAGCTGCACTTGGCCATCACATAGGTCTCCCGGTCAGTGATCTTGACTGCGGCCTGGCCAGACTTCTTGAGGTGCAGCTTCCCGTACCAGGTGTGCATGTGCTTCCACCACCCAAGGAGGACCTCCAAAGTATAGCCCAGGCTCTCTGCCTTCTCTCTCCAAGCCGCCTGCTTCCTCTTGGTGTCTCGATAGAGCCTGTGTCCCTTCCATCATAGGTACTCGTTCTCCCTCAACCATTCGAGCACCTCATCCTCATGTTCCTCTTTGATGGAGTATTGCCTCCTCTCCCGTTCTCGCGTCTGCCTCTTCCTCCCTCTGGCAGGGCCTTCTGGGACCTCATCAGAGGGGCTTTGAGGTTCTAGGGGCTGCTCCACCACACCACCAGAAGCACCAGCAGCACCAGCAGGATCCGCAGCACCAGCAGCACCAGCAGCACCAGGATCAGCAGCAGCAGAGTAAGCACCAGCAGGACCAGGAGCTCCAGCAGCACCAGCAGGACCAGCAGGACTAGCAGGACCAGGAGCAGCACCAGCAGAGTAAGCACCAGCACCAGGAGCAGCGCCGGCAGAGTAAGCACCAGCAGAAGCACCAGCACCAGGAGCAGCGCCAGCAGAGTAAGCACTAGCAGAAGCACCAGCACCAGGAGCAGTGCCAGCAGAGTAAATTCCAGCAAAAGCATCAGCACCAGGAGCAGCACCAGCAGAAGCACCAGCCCCAGCAGTGTCAGCCCGAGCAGCAGAAGCCCCAGCAGAAGCAGAGTCAGGGCCAAGGGGTGGGATGGTGGCCCTGTCTTCTTGCCAGGGCTGGCAGAAGATGGCACAGGCTTCCTCTTCTTCCCCATGGTTGTTGGCTGGAGATGTCTCTGGCAGCAGGTCTTTCCTCTGAATGGTGACCTGCTTGCAAGATGCATCCTTTTATATCCACGGGGCTGACACAATGCATCCTCCCCGCATGCGCAGTGAACACTTTGCATCCGCTAGGCATCCGCTAGGCATCCGCTAGGCTTCCATGATGCATCCGCTGTATCCACTCGGCATCCGCTCTGCATCCGTTCCTTCTTTTGCGCGTCCGCTTCGCTGTGCTCTCCCAGAAGCCCTGCGAATGTGCCATCTGCCTCCATCCGCTTCCATCCACTAGGCTTCCGTGGAGCATCCGCTTAACATCCTGGCTACATCCTCCCCCCATCCATTCCTTTCCATTGTTGTCCGCTCTGTTTATGCAAATTTGGGGCACTTTTGAGAGCGGATAACAACGGATGGAAAATTTTCTCGTCTGCTGTGTCCTTTTTATGTACTTTTTTGCATCCGTCAGCCTACGTAACAGGCCCTTTAGGATATTTGCAATCTCCTCTTTCCAAATATCCCACTGAAACAATGCCCATTTTTCACCTGATGCACATGGCAACATTGCCAGGTTGTCATATGGTCAATATTCAATAGCTTGGCAACTGACTCATATTTATCACAGTTATAATGTGAGGTCATGTGATCCCCTTTTGTGACTTTTGTGACCAGCCAAAGTTAATGGGGAAATACAGATTAATTTAACAACCATGTTGTAACTTAACTATACCAATGATTCCTTTCACAGGAAAGGTTGTAAAAATGAGGCAAAACTCATTTTTTATCTTATTGAAAAAATTGCAAATCTCAAGCACCACTCCCAGTCAACCACAATGCCAAATTCATCACTTGGCTTCCTGCTCTTTTTGTGGCTGCAAGTACACAGGAGAAGTGGCCAGGTAGCCAAGGTTATTGGAGCAGCCACCACGAGGCTGTTTCACATAGATGGCTGGTGCAACCATTATTTCAGCCAGCATGACATGTGTGAGGTGCGGCGCTCCTCCTCCCACTCTTTTTGTGGCTGCAATAAAATAGCAGAAGTGGCCTCGTGGTCAGATTGCTGGAATGGCTGCCACGAGATTGTTTCATAAAGGTGGCTGGTGCAGCTGTTAGATAAGCCAGCACAAGACACATGGGGAAGCCTGCTCCCCATATGATACTGTTACAGGGAAGGAAATTAAGACACCCCCGAAAAGAACCTCTAGCCAATTTTTTTGGGGGGGGGTCAAAAGAAAATAAGATGGGATCTTATTTTGGGGAAAATACGGGACTATAAGTGACTGAAAAATGATGAAATGCTAGAACCCTGCATTTATTTATTTATTCTCCTAAAATCCCGAAATAATATAGGGAAAAGGTAAATAGATTAAAAAAATTTCTCATTTTTATTTCTCATCTTTTTCTCATTTTTATTCTTTTATTGTTTCAATGAAACAATAATGAAAAAGAAAACTTGCTTGGTTTGGAAGTTTTCTGAAAAGTCTAATCTAAATGCTAACATTTAATAGACTATGTCAAACTCAAGGCCCATGGGCTGGATCCAGTCCATGGGGTGCTTAAATTTGGCCCATGGGGTCACCCTGGAATCAGCGAATGACTGGCCCATGGTGCCTCTGCCAGCTAAAACAGAGCTCAGGAGGGCTACATGTGGCCCTCCCAAACTGTTTTTGCTGGCAGAGGGTTGCAGGAAGCCACCTCATCTGAAAACAGAGCTTACAAAGACCACTGGCAACCCTACCAAGCTCCATTTTCATTGGTGGAGGATTGCAGGAGGTTGTCGCAACTAAAAAGGGAGCTTGGAAGCCCATTTTCACTGGCAGAGCACTCAAGGCACCACAGGTGCCCCTGACACGAGTGATGTGAAGCTGGCTGTGCCCACACTGGTCATGTCCACTCCAGTCCCCGAAGTCAAGCACATCCCTGATGCAGTCCTCAATGAAATTGAGTTAGACAGCCCTTGGTCTAAATAAATGTGCATTTTGATGTTTTAACTTTGCATGTATAAATTTAATATGCATTTATAAATATTGCACATGGCATTATTTACCTGCCCAACCCAATCTCTTGGCATGCAGGATAAATCCTTCTTCAGCTGCTTTCCAAATGTTTTGAAATCCCACAGGCCGATACCTTCTGGCCAGCTATAGGCAAAGAAATAATTGGTCCTTGCTAAAGCCTATGTCGAACTGCCCAATGGATGCAAAAAGGACACAGCGGACAAGCAAAATGTTCCATCCGTTGTTATCCGCTCTCAAAAGGGGCAAAAATTTGCATAACCGGAGCGGATAACACGGATGCATGGAGGACGCAGGGCGGATGCAAAGCGGATGCGGAACGGAAGCCTAGCGGATGGAAGCAGATGGGAGTGGATGGCACATCCGCAGGGCTTTCGGGGGTTCTCAGCAAAGCGGACGCGGAACAGAAAGAGCGGATGCAGAGCGGAAGCCTAGCAGATGAAGCGGATGCACAGCGGATGCACAGCGGATGCACAGCAGATGCACAGCGGAAGCCTAATGGATGCCTGGCGTTAATTGCACATGCGGGGAGGATGCATTGCGTCAGCCCCGTGGACATTATGGAAGCAGCTCGGAAGCAGGTCGCCATTCAGAGGAAAGACCTGCTGCCAGACGGATTGACTGCCTTTCCTGCCCTGCCTGCATGTCTGCCTGCAAGCCTTGCTGCCAGCCTTGCTGCCAGCCTCCCTGCCAGCCTCCCTGCCAGCCAGCAACCCCACAACATGCGGAAGCACAGCAAGCCTCAGCCATCTGCTGACAGCCCTGGCAAGAGGGACAGGGCTACCATCCCGCCTCCTGGCCCTCACTCTGGTTCTCCTGGGGCTTCTGCAGCACAGGCTCGCTCTTCTGGGGCTGGAGCTTCTGCTGCTTCTGCTTCTGGAGGAGCTGATGACAAGCACTCCAGCACCAGCCACCTCTACAGCACCTGCACCCTTCATCCCTGAGACTGAGCGACCAAGAGGAGTGCCAGAGACTCATTTTTGTCTTATAGCTTGTTGTTAATAAAGTCTATTTATGATTCACACACTTGCTTCATTTCTTTTTTTTTAATAAAGTCTTGGTGGAAACTTTTAGAAATGGTTTAAGCCTTTGCTTGCTTGTGGGATGGGTAAGGATAGCTTTGGGATGGGTTAGGATACCTGTGGGATGGGTAATAGCTGTGGGATGGGTTAGGATAGCAGTGGGATAGATAAACCTCCAGTGCAAGCATAGTGGGACTGTATGGTCCACCCTCCCAGGTGCCACACCTATGGACCTTTATTATCAATAATGATATCATCAATCATCCACACATCTCAACATAAACACAACTCTTTATTAAACACCCTGTTCATTGTAAGCCAACCAAACATACATGGCCCAATCTCATCCGTGTGATGAGACAGGCTGAAGGAAGCATCCATTAAGCATTTACCATCCTGTTTTGCCACTCCACTGCTCCAGCTGGGGAGTTGCACCAGTGTTTCAGGAGGTTGCGCTGCTTCTTCGTCTCATGTGAGGCTCTGTTGGGGCCTTGCACATCCTCAGTGTCGATCAGGTTTTGCCCTTGCCTCCATTCCCCTGGGTCCATGTCCCCATTGCCTTGTTGACGGTCCACAAGCCTGTTCTGCAAGACTGGGTAGTGGGTGTGCATGAGATTGTGAAGAATGCAGCAAGCTTCCACGATCCTCCTCATGGTCTCTGGGCTATGCTGCATGTTGGTGAGAAGTACCTGGAACCTGTTGGCCAGGATGCCAAAGGTGTCCTCCACCACCCGTCTTGCCCTGAACAGCCTGTAGTTGAAGATCCTCTCTTCACAGGTGAGGTATTTGGAGGTGTAGGGCTTCATTAAGTAGGTTGTGAGGGAGAACGCATCACCCCCCACAATGAAGTAGGGCACATCTTGCTTGTCGTTGGGCAGCGGGTCTGGATCTGGGAAGCCCACCATGAGGTTGCATTCCAGCCCCTCCATGAGGTGACTGGCATTGTATACCTGGGCATCTGAAGATGACCCGTTGCCTGAAGCATCGATGTACATGAACTTGTAGTCAGCATCGACCATGGCGAAGAGGATGATGCTGAAGAAGCCCTTGTAGTTGAAATAAGTGGACCCCGACTTGGCTGGAGCTTTGCAGGCTGCGTGCTTCCCACCTATGGCTCCAACGGTGTGGGGGAAGTTCCACTTCTGATACCACTGCTCTGCAACTTTCTTCCATCCTTCTTCAGTGGAGGGGTACTGGAGGAGCTCCTCCTTGTATTCTTCGATGATGGCCTGCACCACTTCTCTGACCACAATGCTGATGGTGTTGGGTGGCACCCTCCAGCCGTACTAAATGCTCCTGTAGGTGGTCCCTGAGGCCAGGTGGCACAGAGTGAGTGCCACCTTGAGCACAGGTTCCAGGCTGGGCCTGAAGATGGTGTTTGTCTTGGTCAACCTGGGTGTCAGCTGCTGCACAAGTTCGTCAAACATGGCTGGAGGCATCCTCATGAAGTTCTGGAACGCCCGAGTGTCTTCGCTCCTGAGCTCCACCATCAGCTTGTTGTACACTCCGTCCTCTGCTCTTCTGGCGAACCATCTTTGGACCCAGACTTTTTTTGGGTACCTCCTTTTCTTCCCGTAGTATATTTCACAGAGCCTGTAGATGGTTTCGCACTGTTGCAGAAGGAGGGTGGCTGCTGAAAGGACTTTGTCACAATCCACAGTGGACATGACTGGATGCTGTGGAAGATGAAGAGTCAGATGAAGGCTGCAGAGGTCTGCACAGCTTGGCTGCTGTTCTGAAAGTGAGATGCAGGCGAGTTGCTCCCCCTTTTTATAGGCAGTATAGGTGTCCCTTTGCATCCTCTAGGCATCCCCTAGACATCCTCTAGACATCCTTAATATCCAAGATAGGCCCCCTCTGCGGACGTTTTTCCCGTTTTAAACGCTTTGTTTCTGTGCTGCATCCGTTCTGCATCCATTCTGCGTCCGTTTCACTTCCTCCCTGTGTCCGAGCAGATGCGAGTGGCGCGAATGCCTAACGGATGCCTAACGGATATAGCGGATGCGTAACGGATGCCTAGCGGATGCATAGCGGATGCAGAACGGACGAACTGGATACATTTTCTGCGCAAAAGTTTTGGGCAGCCCAAAACTTTTGGAGTGGATGAAACGTCCATAAACAGATGCTAGACGGATAGAGAGGAAGCCAAATGGAGTCAGTGAGTACATCGCGTTTTCCAACCGATGGCAAGCTTTTTTGTCCATTTTACTTCCTCTTTGCATCCATTGGTTTGGTGTGACATGGGCTTTATCTGGAAGAGAAAAATTTGTGGGGGAAGAGAATGTTGTAGCTGGACAGGACTGGATAATCTACCAACTGCTGCCAAATTCCCATCTGAACAAGATTTTGAAGCCAATTTAGAGCCTTAATAACCACAGCATTAAGTCCAAATATGATGTATTTCATTTGGAAAGTAGGCTAATCAAGTCATCTAATTGTGGCCTTCATCATTATAGCAGATATTCTTTATTTTCATTAATTTATAGTTTTCTGACATTTTCTTCTACACACTGGCTTTTAAGGCCCTGTCACACTGGCCGACGGATGCAAAATGTTTGTAAAAAGGACACAGCGGATGAGAAAAATGTTCCATCCGTTGTTATCCACTCTCAAAAGTGCCCCGAATTTGCATAACCAGAGCGGACAACACAGAAAGGAACGGACGGGGGGAGGACGCAGGGCGGATGGAAAGTGGAGGCTCCATGGAAGCCTAGCGGATGAAAGCGGATGAGAGCGGATGGCACATCCGCAAGGCTTCCAGGGGGGCACAGCAAAGCGGACGCGGAACGGAAAGAGCGGATGCCGAGCGGATGAAGCGGATGCACAGCGGAAGCCTAGAGGATGCCTAGCGGAAGCCTAGCGGATGCCTAGCATTCACTGCGCATGCGGGGAGGATGCATTGCGTCAGCCCCGCAGATATAAAGGGAAGCAGCTTGCAAGTAGGTCACCATTCAGAAGAAAGACCTGTTTCCAGACACATCGACTGCCTTGCCAGCCTGCCTGCATGCATGCATGCCAGCCTTGCTGCCTGCCAGCCTTGCTGCCTGCCAGCCTTGCTGCCTGCCAGCCTTGCTGCCTGCCTTCCTGCCAGCCTGCCTGCCAGCCTCCCTGCCAGCCTCCTAGCCAGCCTTGCTGTCTGCCTGCCTGTCAGCCTTGCTGCCAGCCTGCCTTCCAGCCTCCCTGCCAGCTTCCCTCCCAGCCTTGCTGTCTGCATGCCTGTCTGCCAGCCTGCCAGCTTTTCTGCCAGCCTGCCTGCCAGCCTGCCTGCCAGCCTGCCTGCAAGCCTTGCTGCCTGCCTTCCTGCCAGCCTGCCTGCCTGGCAGCCTTGCTGCCTGCCAGCAACCCCACAACCATGGGGAAGAAGAGAAAGCCTCAGCCATCTGCTGCCAGCCATGGCAAGAGGAGAGGGCCACCCTCCCACACCCTGGCCCTCACTCTGCTTCTGCTGGGGCTTCTGTAGCACGGGCTAGCTCTTCTGGGGCTGGGGCTTCTGCTGCTTCTGCTTCTGGAGGAGCTGATGATGATGCTTATGGTGGTGGTGTTTCTACTCATGCTTACTCTGCTGATGCTGCTTCTGGCGATGGTGCTTCTGCTGGTGCTTACTCTGCTGATGCTGCTTCTGGCGGTGGTGCTTCTGCTGGTGCTTACTCTGCTGATGCTGCTTCTGGTGGTGGTGCTTCTGCTGGTGCTTACTCTGCAGAAGCTTCTCCTCATCCTGCTGGACCTGCTCGTGCTCCTGGTCTTGCTCGTCCTGCTGGTCCTGCTCATGCTCCTGGTCTTGCTCGTCCTGCTGGTCCTGCTTGTACTCCTGGTCTTGCTCGTCCTGCTGGTCCTGCTGGTGCTCCTGGTCCTGCTGGTGCTCCTGGTCCTGCTGATGCTCCTGGTCCTGCTGTCGCTGCTGGTGCTTATTCTGCTGATGATGATCCTGGTCCTGCTGGTGCTGCTGCTGCTGATGATGATGATGATCCTGCTGGTGCTGCTGCTGCTGCTGCTGATAATGATCCTGCTGGTGCTGCTGCTGGTGGTGGTGTGGAGGAGAAGCCCCTACAATCTGGAAGCCCCTCTGATGAGGGCCCATGTGGTCCTGCCAAAGGGAGGAAGAGGCAGACGCGAGAACGGGAGAGGAGGCAATACTCCATCGAGGAGGAACATGAGGATGAATATCTTTGGCGGAAGGGACACAGGCTCTATAGGGACACCAAAAGGAAGCAGGTTGCTTGGAGAGAGAAGGCGGAGAGCCTGGGCTACACTTCGGAGGTGCTCCTCGGCTGGTGGAAACATATGCACACCTGGTACAGGAAGCTGCACCTCAAAAAATCTGGTCGGGCCGCGGTCAAGCTGACGGACAGAGAGACCTATGTCATGGCCAAGTGCAGCTTCCTGGAGGGTGAGATCCACCACCGAGGATCAGCCCCTCTCACAACCCTCTCTCTCAGGCAGCCTGCTGAGAGCCAGTCCTCTTCCGGCCAAGAGTCAGCTCCTGTGCCCAGGCAGGTTTCTGTGGAGCGTCCCACGGCGGAGAACCCACCGAGAGCTGTTCAAACTGTGGCGGAGCACATGGAGGACCCTCTGACGCAGTGGGAGCAAGGAGAGGGCACTTTCACCACAATCCAACCTGCATCCATCCCCAGCTCCACCCCCACAGAAAGGCAGCGAGCCAGACAGGAGGGACAGAGCCACACTGTCCTGCTGGAGATCAGGGTCACCATCTGGAGCAGCATAGATATCCTCTCTCAGCTGGTACACACCAACACCCCATCTTCCAATAACAAGTCCTTCCTCACCTATGTCAACCAGACCCTCAAGAACATGGAGGAACCCCAGTACCAGGTGGTGAAGGACCGGATCACCGAGCTGCTTCACAGCCCTCCAGATCCAGATGAACCTGCTCCCACCCAGTCCAGGTCTGCTCCTCCACCCCAGGTGATGTCCCTCCCATTCCAAGTCTTTCCACAGGCCCTCACCTACCAGGGCTATGGCTACCAGGAGGTCCAGCAGCACAGGCAGCAGCCCTTCCAAGTCCAGGCACAGGCTCATTGGATGCCACCGTTGCCACTGGTTCCACTGATGCCATCGATGCCACCCACGCCAATGATGCCACCGACACCGATGCCACCCACGCCACTGCTGCCACCCACGCCACTGATGCCACCCACATCACCGATGCCACCCATATCACCGATGCCACCCACACCAGTCCTCACTGAGCTGCAGACCAGATAGCCCCACTACACTGCTCCTTCCGCCACCCCATAGCCAAGCCCGTGGGTATTGGGACTGACACCCCATGGCATGGAGGAAGGAGCTCTCAACATCACGGGGCTGAGCCAGCTCTCTGAGAGCTTCCTCAACACACCATCCCCTGTTGTCCTCTCGGGGCCAGGCACCCCAGTGGGGCTTCAGACCAGCACTCCAGCAGCAGCCACCTCCACAGCAACTGGACCCTTCACCCCTGAGACTGGGCACACCTCTGAGTGACAGAGAGGAGTGCCAGAGACTGGGTGGATACCTGTAGACTTTATTTGGACACTTGACTTGGGTCATTTTTCTTTTACAGCTTGTTATTAATAAAGATTATATTTGCTTCACACACTTGCTTCATTTATTTTTATTTTAAATAAAGTCTTGGTGGAAACTTTTAGAAATGGTTTAGCCTTCACATGCTTGTGGGATAGGTTAAGATAGCTGTGGGATGGGTTAAGATAGCAGTGGGGTGGGCAGGGATACATTTGGGATGGGTTAAGATAGCTGTGGGATGGATTGAGATAGCAGTGGGATGGGCAGGAATACCTTTGGGATGGGTTAAGATAGCTGTGGGATGGGTTGAGATAGCAGTGAGATGTGTTAAGATAGCTGTGGGATGGGTTAAGATAGCTGTGGGATGGGTTAAGATAGCTATGGGATAGATAAACCTCCAGTGCAAGCATAGTGGGACTGTATGGTCCACCCTCCCAGGTGCCACACCTATGGCCCTTCATTATCAATAACAATGTAAGCATTCATCGACATATGTCAACATAAACACAACTCTTTATTAAATGCCCTGTTCATTGTAGGCCCATCCAACATACATAGCACAATCTCATCAGTGTGATGAGACAGGCTGAAGAAGCATCCATTAAGCATCTACCATCCTGTCTTGCCACTCCACTGCTCCAGCTGTGGAGTTGCACCAGTGTTTCAGGAGGTTGCGCTGCTTCTTCCCTTCCCGTGAAGCTCTGTTGGGGCCTTGCACATCCTCAGTGTCTATCAGGTTTTGCCCTTGCCTCCATTCCCCAGGCTCCATGTCCCCATTGCCTTTTTGGAGGTCCACGAGCCTGTTCTGCAAGACTGGGTAGCGGGTGTACATGAGATTGTGCAGGATGCAGCAAGCTTCCACGATCCTCCTCACGGTCTCTGGGCGATGCTGCATGGTGGTGAGAAGTACCTGGAACCTGTTGGCCAGGATGCCAAAAGCATTCTCCACCACCCGCCTTGCCCTGGACAGCCTGTAGTTGAAGATCCTCTCTTCACGGGTGAGGCATCTGGAAGTGTAGGGCTTCATGAGGTAGTTTCTGAGGGAGAAGTCACCATCCCCCATGATGAAACACATCTTGCGTGTCGTTGGGCAGGGGTCTGGATCTGGGAAGCCCATGATGAGGTTACGTTCCAGCCCCTCCTTGAAGTGACTGGCGTTGTATACCTGGGCATCTGAAGATGACACGTTGCCTGAAGCATCGATGTACATGAACTTGTAGTTAGCATCGACCATGGCGAAGAGGACAATGCTGAAGAAGCCCTTGTAGTTGAAATAAGTGGACCCCGACTTGGCTGGCGCTTTGCAGGCCACATGTTTGCCATCTATGGCTCCAACGGTGTGGGGGAAGTTCCAACTCTGATACCACTGCTCTGCAACTTTCTTCCAGCCTTCTTCAGTGGAGGGGTACTGGAGGAGCTCCTCCAGGTATTCTTCGATGATGGCTTGCATCACTTCTCTGACCAAAATGCTGATGGTGTTGTGTGGCATCCTCCAGCCGTACTGCGTGCTCCTGTAGGTGGTCCCTGAGGCCAGGTGGCGCAGAGTCAGTGCCACCTTGAGCCCAGGGTCCAGGCTGGGCCGGAGGTTGGTGCTCTGCTTGGTCAACCTGGGTGTCAGCCACTCCACAACTTCCTCAAACATGGCTGGAGGCATCCTCATGAAGTTCTGGAATGCACGAGGGTCTTCGTTCCTGAGCTCCACCATCAGCTTGTTGTACAGTCTGTACTCTGCTCTTCTCCCGATCCATCTTTGGACCCAGACACTTCTTGGCCACCTCCTTTTCTTCCCGTAGTAGAGTTGAAGGAGCCTGTAGATGGCTTTGCACTGTTGCAGAACGATGGTGGCTACCAAAAGGAGTGTGTTACGATCCATGGTGGACATGACTGGATGCTGTGGAAGAGCAAGAGGCAGATGAAGGCTGCAGAGGTCTGCACAGCAGGGCTGCTGGTCTGAAAGTGAGATCCAGGTGAGTTGCTCCCCCTTTTTTTAGGCAATATAGGTTTTCCAGTATGTGTCCTTTTGCATCCTCTAGGCATCCTGCATACATCCTTAATATCCGAGATAGGTCCCCTCTGCGAACGTTTTTTCCGTTTTTATGCTTTCTTTGCGAGCTGCATCAGCTTTCATCCTTTCTCCATCCGTACTCCTAACGCTGTGCGTCCGTTCCACGTCCGTTCCACTTCCTCCATGTGTCCGTTTACCACTGGAGCGGATTTGAGTTGCATGGATGTGCAGCGGATGCCTAGCAGATGTAGCGGACGCATAACGGATGACGACGGATGCAGAACAGATGTTCCCCGTATGCGTTGTGGATGCAGAACGGACGCATTGGATACATTTTCCGCTCAAAAAGTTTTGAGCAGCTCAAAACTTTTTGAGCGGATGAAATGTTAGTAGACGGATGCTGGATAGATAGAAAGGATGAAAAACGGACACAGTTAGTACAGAACGGATGCATCGCGTTAACCAACGGATGGCAAGTGTTTTTCTCCATTTTACATCCTCTTTCCATCCGTTGGTGCAGTGTGACATGGGCTTTATAGAATTATTCATTTCCTTATAGCAATAACACTTAGACTTATAGACCACTTCACAGTGCTTTATAGTCCTCTCTAAGTAGTTTACAGAGTCAGCAACAATCTGAGTCCTCATTTTACTGACCTTGGAAGGATGGAAGACTGAGTCAACCTTGAGCAGATGAGACCTGAACTTCCAAACTGCTGGCAGCCTGTGATCAGCAGAAGTAGCCTGCAGTATTGCATTCTAACCTCAGCACCACCACGGCTCTATATTTTAGGTTTCCTTGACACTCTGCTGTAAGAAAAAGCTTTTTAAAAAACATGTTGGGCGTTGGGGACAGACTGTGGTTGATTTGGTATTTTGATTTGTGATTTTGTTCTCCCAGTCAGTATTATTATTACAAGGTTGGCTACACAATCAGTCATATGTTCAGATTGGATTTGGGATTTTTATCCACCTACTGAGTCCTTTCCTAGGATCAGCAGATGTTGTTTGATAGTGTTAAAGGTATCATCACATGATTTAAGCAGTTCCAAATAAAGTTGACTTTTGCAATAGACTAACAGTAATTCTTCTCCTCCTCCTCTTCCTCTACCATTCCCACAATTTTTCCTCATTTTTATTTTTTCAGATTTTGTTTCTACCCTAACAAATTTATTCCATGTGAAATAGAAAGAAAATTGTGGTAAGTGCTAAATAAATGTTTCTCAATTTTTGTTCTGTTGCAGGAATTTGTGAGGCTTACAGTATCTGATATTCTTGTGACATTTGTAACGACCCTTGTGGGAGATTTTCTTCGGGCTTGTTTTGTCAGATTCGTAAACTACTGTTGGTGCTGGGATCTCGAGGCTGGATTTGTAAGTCAGCTATTTGCAGAGGAAGCACAGAATTCATCTTAGAATAAATTTAAGCAAATGCTTTAAGCTGATCATTTATACTTTTTTTGTATTTTAGTGAAATCTACAGGGAGTAAGTTGCAGCAGAATTCAGCAGCACAAACATCTATTTTATTTTTATTTTATTTATTTATTTTTGTCAATTGCTTACAAGATAATAGGTATAAATAAAAACATAGTTATGAATACATGGATACATATAAGAAAAAAATAAAATAAAAGAAATAATAGGACAGGGACGGTAGGCACATTGGTGCATTTATTCACGCCCCCTATGCTTATGCACGTTCTTACTTTCCCTTCTCAAATCATAAGAGGTACTACAGACAAAATCAGTAAGATACTACACAGGCATCACATCAAGACTGCCTTCAAAACAGACAAAAAAATAGCAGC
>BLBF01000019.1:249703-267928 GCA_015471245.1 Laticauda colubrina | reverse complement strand
CATAGTCAGCTCCAGAGGAGCACCACTACAAAACCTAGCCAAATACCCTGCAAAGCACTACAGCCCCATCCTGAAACTGCAGCATACCACCTTTTGGAAATGATCAGAGGTCTACACGTGGAACAAGAAGATCTGCTTGCAAATTTCAATGTGGTTTCACTATTCATTCCAGTCCTGATAAAAGAAACTGTCTAAATCATCAAAAATAAATACCCTGTTTCTCCAACAATATGGCCTCCCTCAATAGGAAGTCCCAGCATGTTTTATTGGCATAAAATGAAATTAAGCCCCTCCCCCCAAATTAAGGCCTATATTAAAACATGCAAAATGGGGGGAATGTTGGGGGGAGGGCTTGCCAGTAGGAAGTACTTTTGTTGCATACCCGGATATGATGCTGCCTGCATTGACCTCAATATGAAGTGCCCCATCAATGCTGAGGTCAACATCCAAGCCATCACCGCCCACTAGAAGATGCAAGGGGGGGGGAAATTAAGTCACCCCCGAAAAGATGGCCTAGCCATTTTTTTGGGGCTCAAAAAAAAAATAAGACCCAGCCTTATTATATGAGAAACACGGTACCACCCCCCAAACACCTCATGGAGCTAACAGTAGTGCTTAACCAAAACATATTTCATATACAAAGGACAAAGATACAAGCAAATTGAAGGAGCCCCTGTGGGATCACCACTGTCACCCGTCATTGCAAACTGTTCATGGAAGAATTCGAATCCAGAGACCTAGCCAATGCCACCCACAAACCCAAACTATGGTTAAGATACATAGATGACACATTTGTTATTTGGCCCCATCACTTGAGACTTTCAAGAAGAGGTTGGATTGCCATTTGTCAGAAATGGTGTAGGATCTCCTGCTTGGGTGGTTGGACTAGATGATCTACAAGATCTCTTCCAACTCTCTTCATCTGAAATCTGAAATCTTTGCTCTTCTAAGAAAGAGTTTCCGGTATTGTAGACATTCCTTTCATAAATCCAAAATAAGAAGGTTTTCCATATCACTCTTTTGTGCAAGCCAGATTTTATATATATTTTTTTTCCTATTAAAGCAGTTTAAAAAAGAAAAGCAAATAATGAGTCATGAAATAAGGGGCACTATTAATGGAAGGCTGATACTAGTGCATGTACTTTTACATTCTTCACCTTTTCCTTGACATCATCCATTAAGGCCAATAAGAATGTATATAGATTTCCCAGGAAAAGTGCAAAAATCCGTCCCAGTTGCCATTTCAGCCCAATGCGAGGATGATAATCTTCTAAAGCTGCAATAGTTTCGAACAGTGGAGGGCAAAACATTCCAAGTAGCGACATAACAATTTCAACCTGCCAAAAAGGAAAAGACATATTTTGTCACAATGGGATCAGGTAAATACATCAGCTGCTGACTGAGCATCTTGGAAACTCTTCACTTAAATGGCATTATCACAGGGCTAGCAAAGGTTAAAGGATGGTATATCATGCTACAATGGATACTAAGTTCTACCTGTAGTTGTTAGTATATAAGAAATTATGAGCTGGGATAGCCATAACAACAAGTCAGCCAATGGGAACTGTTTTAAGCCATGTCAGACAGCTTTGAGGCATGCCTTAGGGCAACTGATCTGTATAAATATAGAGCTTCTGTGATTCAGAGTTCTGCTGGTTCTGGCTTCTGCTTCTTGTACTTGCTACAACATTGCAAGAGCTGCATGGGTATTATATACATGCATCATGTTTTATATTATTGTATATAAACAAGTTTCTTCTATAAATGAATCCTGTTGAATTATTTACATGTGCTGGTTGGATTGCTGCAAACTCTAACTGGTTATGGGCCCAGAGCACACCAAGAACACAATAAAACTGAACTGTAATTAAGCTGAAGGACAGCCTGTATGATAAGGAAAAGAGAACAAGGCTGAGAAGGCTTGCAGGTTGGCTGTTGTTTTCAAAAAGAGCTCTCTGCCTCGATTGGGACAGAAGAATTATATTACTTGGGTTGCAAAAATGGAATGCTTCCTGAAGGCTAAGGAGCTCTGGGATATTGTCAGAGGTGGTATTCAGTAGGTTCTGGTCAGTTCTAGAGAACTGGTAGCAGAAATTTTGAGTAGTTCAGAGAACCAGCAAATACCACCTCTGACTGGAGACTTTACAGTATCCCTCCCCTGCCACGCCCACCAAGCCATGCCTACAGAACTGGTAGTAAAAAATTTGAATCTCACCACTGGATAAATTGTTATTAATCCACCCCAAGCACCATTAGCAGCAGTAAATCAAAGGTAGCATGATAAGGCACTGGCCTACATCATCTTAAGTTTAGAAGATGAACAATTCTTGAATGTAGCTGATTTAAAGACTGCAAATGAGGTTTGACTGAAATTGAGAAGTGTGCATGTAAGTGTGTTAGTATGCAATATTGTACAATTATTGAGACAATTGTGCAGAGCCCAGTGTTGAACATCATTTGTTGCACATGCAGATTATATTTATTGAATTGGAACAGCGTGGAATGCAGATTCCTGAATCTCAGAAGGGATTGTTGGTGTTATATAGTCTTGATGAAATGTGGAACATTGTTTCAGCTGTTTCTGAATGCAAACCAGAACAGGACTTACAAATGGAAGCCCTTAAAGCATGTTTGATTTCTGAAGAAAACAAATGCCATTCTAGAAGAAGCCATAAGGAGAAAATCCTGAGGTAGGAGCCCAAGGACCAGAGAGAGAAGGGCAACAGACTTGATATCTGCAAAGACCAGAGTAACAGAAGAGACCAGATTACAATCCAGCAAAGATATTCTACAAAGAAAGAGAAAGAATGGTGGTTCATCTGTGGTGATACGACTCATTTAAAGAAAGTTGTTGGCAAAGAAGAAAAGCAACAGATGGACAAGCTGCTGTTGCAAAAGTTAGATATTGTAAGCAGAAACAAATGGTTAATAGACAGTGGCACAAGTCAAATAATTGTTAATTTGTTCAATTGTTTTTCAGAATAAATCCAGCTGAAGGAGATACAGTAGCCTTAGCAAATGGCCCAAAGGCTAAAATCACAGCAAAAGGCAGTGTGCTGATTCCATATCTGGAGGAAAAGTTTAGTAACATATTATGTGTGCCTGAAATGGAGAATAATTTAAAAAAGAAAGTACTACCCAACAATGAGGTCCAATATAAGGCACGATTAGTGATACAAGGTTTTTCACAGAGAAAAATCACGCACTATGATGAGGTATTCGCACCAATGATGAAGAGTGAAAGCATAAGGTTGGCACTAGCTTTGGCAGTGGCACGTTGCCATAAAATTTGGCATTCTGATATAACCACAGCATTTTTCAATGCAGATTTAGAGGAAGAAATTTACATGGTTCAAGCACCAGGATATGAAAGTAAAAACTCTCACTGCGTATAAATTGAACAAGGCCATTTATGGGCTGAAGCAGTCAGCCAGGAATTGGAATATCTGTTTAGATATGGCACTGAAGGGTCTTGGGTTCAAGAGTTGCAAGGCTGATGGCTGTATATATACTGGAAAGTTATAAGGTGGGGATTGTCAATTATTAGCATTTGTGGATGATCTTTGTTTCATTGCAAAAGATGTGTCACACAAAAAGGAATTTGCTAATCAATTTAAAAAAATGAATTAAAAGATTTGGATGAAAAGAAAACTATCTTGGAATAGAGATACAAAAAACTGAGAAAGATGGTTATGTTCTCAGTCAAAGAAGAAAAACTGAAAACCTGTTGGAGAGATACAACATGAAGGATTGTAATTCTGCTCCAACACCCATGAGTACAGATTTCACAACAATTTGGGTGAGGACAAAAATGAAGCCTGTAATCAAGAGATATATCAATCAGCAATAGGGAGCTTGTTATATCTGTCACAGAGGCCCAGACCAGACATAGCTTGTGCAGTAAGCATCTTAAGTCACTTTACTGCTGCACCAATGCAATTGCTTTGGATGGATATAAAAACAATTATCAGGTATTTGAAGAGAACTGTGAACTTGGGTCTTCAAATACTCTCTGAAGAATTGAAATTGAAATGTTATGTTGACAGTGACTGTGCCAAAGATGTAAAAACCAGAAAATCCAATTCTGGAATTATGATATTGTTCAGAGAGGCTTTAACTGGTTGGAAGGTCAGAAAACAAACAACTGTAGCCATTTCTACAGCGGAGGCAGAATTTATAGCTCTATCTGAACTTTATTCAGAGATAACTTAGTATGTACAGCTGTTACAGGATTTAAGCATAAAGGTAAATGACGCTGTAACAGTGTTTAAGGATAATGCTGCTTGCATTAAAATGACAACAGCTGACAGAGTGAAAAATAGAAGAAGTGTGGACATTAAGTATTGTAATGTCAGAGAAGCATCAAATGTAAATTAATTAGCTTGCTTCACTGTTCTCCAGAGGATAATCTGGCAGATATAATGACCAAGCCATTGGGTGGAGTACGCCATGGGAAGAAGATAAATTATTTGGTTTTATGTCTATTCCAGTCATAAAAGGAGAAGTGTCAGTAAGAGTGTCAAAAGAAATTATGAGCTGGGATAGCCATAACAACAAGTCAGCCAATGGGAATTGTTTGGTGACTAAGAAAAAGCACCTGTTGTGAGCCATGCCAAATGGCTTGGAGATTAGGTGTGGCTTAGGGTAACTGGTCTGTATAAATATAGAGATTCTGTGATTCAGAGTTCTGGTGGTTCTGGCTTCTGCTTCTTACTACCACATTGCAAGGGCTACATGGGTATTATATATATGCATCATGTTTTATATTATTGTATATAAGCAAGTCTATAAATGAATTCTGCTTAATTATTTACTTGGGGGATGGTTGGATTGTTGCAAACTCTAACAGTAGTATTAGAAGTTTTAATTATACTACTGCAGCCATCACCTTGACTTTAATGACCATGACTTACAGACACTGTTGTATAAAAGTGAAAGTGGGCTCTATTATTGCCTCCATAAGCTGTCCTACAACATGTGCTCCCAAATTCTGTCTATGCTGAAAAATGAAGACCAGGATGAGAGTGACTTTAATATTAATAAGAGCTTCACTTTTATCCTCCTATCCCATAAAAAGCAATATGAACAGTTACTTTCTACAAAATTAAAGATTTTTTACTGTTTTCTAAATGATAGCAAAGCAGGTGCAACCAGAACACCTGTAAAAAAGCTATTCAAGAGATGCAGCAATCATTTTAAGGTTCTCTATTTTTCTTGGAGAGTGGATTTTGAACATCTTCTCCTGGATCACATGCCCAGACAGGTGGATTCAGTTGAAAAGAGATGGTCTTGAAGATATTAATAAAAACTAAAAGCAATTGAAGTACAGTCAAGAAAAGATAACTTTTGTTTGAAGTGGGCAATAGAAGCAATGCCAGTCGGGGTGGGATTCAAATTTTGTAAAAACCAGTTCTGTGGGTGTGGGTAGGTGGGCATGGCCATGTAACTGGGTGGGTCTGGCTTCTTTTTTGGCAGCACCCCCCTTATTTTTTTGGGCCTTCTGGGCCTCAGAGAAGCCTCCTGGGGGGGCATTTTTGCTTCTAGAAGGCTTCCTTGGGGCTCAGGAAGGAAAAAAAAGCAGACCATGTGCACACAGCACCCCCCTGTGCTCCATTTTGGGGCCTCATGGGCCTCATGGGAGCCTCCTGGGGGGCGTTTTTGCTTCCAAAACCTTCCCTGAAGCTCAGGAAGGAAAAAATTGGAGCAAAGGAGGTGTACATAACACCTCTGCACTCCATTTTAGGGTATTCTGGGCCTCAGGGAAGCCTCCTGGGGGGCATTTTTGCTCCCAGGAAGCTTCTCTGGGGCCGAGGAAGGCAAAAAATGGAGGAGCTCGGGATGGGGTGCTGAAATAAGCAATTAGCAAGGGGAATCCCAGTACAACTGATCATAGGAATAGCTGATCGTCAGGAGGGGAAAAAAGAAATACCTTAAGAAGTGACTGGATGGGGAAGAACACAATCAGTGATGTTGGGGATGCACGCAATGTTGTGAATGCGCAATAAGGACTGACTGGGTGGGGAGGAGGGGGCAGCAGGAGAGGGGCGGGGCTAGCTAGGGGTATGATTTGCCGGTTCTCCAAACTGCACAGAATCATAACAACCAGTTCTATAGAATCAGTCTGAATTGGTAGAATCCCACCCCTGACATCAGTACTATACAATTTTTAAAAAACAATGTTATCTTACTTCGTTTCTTTCATACCAGCCAATGTTTTGCAATTTTGAAAAAGCCTGGGATCGTTTCATAACAAAATAAATGAGGTAGCCACTTCCACATAAGCAACATATTATAAGTACATTGGCCGAAACCCTCAGAAATCTTCTTAGATGGATGTTTTCATCTTTGTTGCTTTCTTGCTCATCCACAATTGACTCCTTAATAAGTGTAGGAAACAATGCGAATAATTATTCAGAGTATAGCCCTATGCAAATGTTACAGAACATAATACATTTTAACACATTATATTCAGACTTACAAATTTTCAGGATGTGCAAACCATTGTATATGAAAAAACACACATTCATTTGCAAAACAAATAGTTCTGATTTTTTAACAAAGGGTGCTGTTTTTAATAATATATATTGTAGTATGTATCAACTGGATAATACTTTTTTATAATCAGCTATAAATAGTTTTTATATTCTGTATAAAAATTAATATATATAAATATATAAATATATAAATTTTCTATGGCTGCTTTCTTGTTACAATCTTATAATGCATATGAATATAGTGATATACAAAAACTGAGTTTGATTATTTTGATTACAAATGAACAAAAGAAGATTTGAAGATTGCTGGAGCTGGTTCTTCTGTCTACTTATATGCATGTTTCTTCTTTAGAAAAGGAATAATGAGGATGAAATTAGTGCAACTGCTTCCTCCTAAGATCCACATTACTCAATATCTAGGTTTTCTTGATTTTTCAAGAATGCTAATCTATTGGAAAGGCACTGCCACTGAGAAGGCACAATTCCATGATCCAACACAATAACACTGTTTAATAGAAGGAACCTGGATCAGACCCTCTCTACTAAATTTGATGGCAAAAACAATAAGAAAAAGATGATGCTATAAGTAAGGTAAAGGTAAAGGTTCCCCTCACACATACATGCTAGTTGTTTCCGGCTCTAGGGGCGGTGCTCATCTCCATTACAAAGCCAAAGACCCAGCGCTGTCCAAAGACATCTCCATGATCATGTGGCCGGCATGACTAAATGCTGAAGGTACACAGAATGCTCTTACCTTCCCACCAAGGTGGTCCCTATTTTTCTACTTGCATTTTACATGCTTTTGAACTGCTCGGTTGGCATAAGCTGGGACAAGTAATGGGAGCTCACTCCATTACACAGGATTCGAACCGCTGAACTGTCGACCTTTCTGATTGACAAGTTTAGCATCTTAGCCACTGAGCCACCTGTTATAAGTAGCCTGGCCCTATGCCATGGATGGCTTTATAGATAATGACCAGCACCTTGAATCATACCCAGAAGTCTATTAGGAGTCAGTGCAGCAATGGTTACATAGGCATAACAAGAAATACCAAAAAATACTGATGCTGTAGCATTCTGGACCAGCTGTAGCTCATGATTGCTCTTTAATAGCAGTACTATATAGAGAACATTACAATAATCCAAACTGTGCATGACTGAGTTATCACCTGGCACAGGGATGAGTGAAATTGGTATACAAGGCAAATCAATGCAAATGTCACCTCTTGCCTTAGTTGCTATTTGTGCTTTGAGTAAGAGCTGAGAAGTCCAGGAAGATCTCCAAATTGCACACCAGCTTTGACTAGAAGTACATCTCCATGCAAAGTTAAAGATAAAAATTTCCTGTAATTAGGGGCCTTAAAACCTACAGCAATTCCACCAGCATGTATTTTAAAAGTTTGTCTATATTTGATGAGAATATTGAATTGAAAAAAATATAAACCTGTGTTTTTAAAAAGGCAAATAATATGAGTTTCTTATAATGTGTCACATGGGACATCTATATTGACTATACAGAGCAATAATATTATCAATGAAACCTTCCAATGAAGACACTGATCACACAAGTAACTACAATGTTAAGAAAAACCTGTATATCCTCTGGTAAAATGCTGGATACGAAGATTCAGATGTTGTATACAGTGTATATATTTCCTTCTTTGACATTATGCCAAAGTTAAAATGCGACAGAAGTATTTGCATCTTGCCTGGAGGGTACCTTGAAGCTAGTTGTGATGGATGAAAACTTATTATCTGCTGTCTCTGGATTGCCTATAAGGAAGTCCCAGCTAGTGAACATTTTCCAGCTAAAAATGAAGTTCTCATCATCTCCATTCCCTGTATCTTCATGGGCATTCTGGGCCATCCTGCAGGTGGAATAATATATAGCCTTTTTAACCACCAGATGTATCTCTTATACACATTTTTTGCAGTAATTTCTGTGCTTTCTCTGCTTTAGGCTGCCTCTGAATGTGAAAATTACTCTTTTAAAATACCACTGTTAAAATTCCATAAATTAGCTTTAAAATATTTATCATTAATTAGGGACACACTGAAAAAAATGAATGAACGAACAAACAAATGCTTCATTTATGCTGTTCTGGCATGCCTTTGAATAAATGCCACACTAATCTACCATGTAGTCTCAGATTAAGCTGGCATTCTCCAATTTTGTGGATTTTATGATTAAAATAGAATAAATGGGCAATTTCAATTTTGGTGTATATGACTTGTATGTTCTAGGATAGTGAAATAAAGTTATTGATGCTAAAGCAAGATCAATATCTTGAAGATGTGTATCTTTGTCTGTGTCAGGCTACATAATTTTTTCCCATTCAATTAGCAAGAATGAACTTCTGAGAACCAAATATACCAAAAGGAATCCTTTATTGAGATGAGACAATTCATGTAGGAGTTCAAAGCAGTGTCTGAGGTCCCTCAGGCATACAGGGATACATAACGAAGTTTAGAACCCTTCCCCTTATCTTGATGTGTATTTATAAAAACAATAGCCAGTATGTTAATTCCCCTCCCACCCTTTCTGAAGGAACGATCTTTCTCACAGTTTCCCAGGATATACCTAATTTCCCCCACCCCCTTTTTAGAATGAACTTTTTCCCAGAGATTCCCCGGATACATCCCACTATAGAATTTTTGTGATCTTCTCATCTCCTGGCTGTGCCTCTCGGAGGTGATAGGTTCTGGCCATCTGGCTTTTTTCCCTCCATTGTATCATGTGTGGTTATACAAATTTGATATAAGGTTAAATATATTCAGGTTACATCAAGAAACAATTTCTTTATCAGCCTCCCCCCCCCTTTTTTTTTTTTCTTCTTCCACTGAAGAAATGACAAATACATGGATCTGACAGTCTGCTTTCTTCTATTCAGTCACAAAAAGATATGGTTGCTTCAGGGGAAGACTACAGAATGGAACTACACAAAGAACAAATTGAACTTACGATCTTATTACAACCATCAGGCTGTAGCCATACACGCCGATGACACCAACCATGAAATATGCCATTGGTAGCCTGTACTTTAACCAACCAATTGTCCTTTGATTATTGTAGTAGCCATAGAAAATGGCTGAATATTTAATATAACCCTGAAAGGTGGAAAGGAATATATCAGATGTCCATTGATATAAATTTAAAATCTAAGCTTATTCCATTTAATGAGCCTTGGTTGCACAGTGGTTAGAGTGCAGTATTGCAAGCTACTCCTATTGCAATTTGGCAGATCAAATCCCACCAGGCTCAAGGTTGTCTCAGCCTTCCGTCTTTCTGAAGTGAATAAAATGAGGACCCAGATTGTTGGGGACAATACGCTGACTCTGTAAACCTCTTAGAGAAGGCTGTAAAGCACTATAAAGCGGTATATAAGTCTAAATGCTATTGTTATTATGAGTGGCTGGTTGGGGACCAACTGGATTCATTCTAAAATTTTGATTATTGAAGTCTATCTAATACATTCTATGGAAATATCAATTTTAGTATAATCTTCAATGTATTTATTTTTTAAAATCTCTGAATTCAATAAACATTTCTTTTTAGTATGTGGATTTGGCATACAGTAAAGATATTCAGGACCATTTTAGAAGCAACTTTCAAACAATCAGTAGGTATTAGATGTCAGTTAATATCTTTTCAAAGTAATAGTTTCTTCAAATTATGTTGTCACAGCTGTGTCATGAGAGCACTATTTCTGCTTTTCTAAACAATAGGGGAAGAACCTGTATAGTGGAGTACACAGTATACCCCTATATTCGGTTCCATGCTTACAATGAGTTTAGCATATTTTCCATAGATTTGTTTAGATCTGTTCTTTCACTATCATGCTGCAAATGCAAAAATAAAATAAACAATAAGAACATCCTAATTTTTCTACCTTTATTATTATTATGTATTCTTATTGGTTTGGTGCTCTTGAAATGTCTTATCAGTTATTTCTCTGGGGTTTTTTTAGTGCCAGCATAAAATGAAAATTATAGCCTCCAGGACATTCTTATAAAATAAATGTCTTCAGCTAAAATTAAACCTATCTGACATCTTGTAATAACTGATTCACTGGGAAAATATTATTTAAGTTGTAGTCTAACTCATCTACACTACCTGAAGCTGGATATACTTATTAACATTACTGACTATTCTTTTTTTTTCACAGTTAAATCTAATTTTAATGATATATACATTGTATTGATCTTCAATGCATCTGCAGATAGGCTAATTTTATGAACCTGAATATAACTGTTGTAGATAAACCACCACTGTAAGTCTCCATGTGCTGTGTTTTGCTCCTGGGTTATCTCATAATGGCAGTCATGCTGCAAATGCTCTACACAACCAAGCCATTCCCACCAAGCCACACGCATAGAACAGAAAATAAGAAATTTTGAATCCCACCACTGGTTTTCTCTTGACTTTGTCAGAAGGTCCCAAAAGATGATCACATAACCCCAGAACACTGAACTATCATAAATCTGAGTCAGTTGCCAAGCATTCAGATTTTGATCATGTGACCAGGGATGCTGCAATAGTTGTGTAAACTAGTCATAAGTCACTTTTATTAACTTGTAACTTTGTAACTTAGACTAGTCATGAATGATCGTAAATTGAGGATTACCTGTAACTTTGAATTACAGAAAATGTGCCCATAAATTATGTTTCTTCATAACTGAATGACAAGTGTATCAGGCAGCTGATTTTGTGTATAAATAAAAGCCAATTCATCAGTTTATAGTTAGAAAGAGACATGATATTGTATGTATTCTTCTTCAGATGCTTAAGGACTTACTTGCCTGGCCTGGTTGTCCATATTACCACAATGGAAAAGTCAGGTTTCAATGGCAGAAAAAGATGAGCCTTAATTCCCTACTATCCCATTGCAAATTTGATTCTCAGGGTATTTTCTGGCGTAGTTTGAAAATATTATTTTTTTTTAGTATATCATCTTGAGTGTTGTTGGCTTTGGCTGGAACATTTTATTTCTTTATAAGTAAACCCCAATAAATAAACCAACAGATCATTAGCTACTTTACAGAGGCAAGACTACCTCTTCAATGGAATAAGAGATTATCATTATTTATACATTTATTTTCACTACTGCAGACTGTACAGTTAGGTTAACTTTTGCCTTCTGAATCAAAAGAATGTTTTTAAAAAAGATTTAAACCCAATTTTAGTTCTTTCCAATCTTCCTACAATTTGTCCATGTGCTTCCTTAAACAAATATGCAATTTCACTTTCACATTTTTTTCTATAATCACTAAACTTTGGGATTCAGTGCTCTATGTATTGCTCCACGTAAAACAAATTCCAAATCACACGATCCAAATTCAAAGTATGTGTGTCATTCATACATAATCTGCTGTTCCATTCCCAAACAATATTCCTCTAACAAAGGAGAATGAAATCTGAACAAGACTTTATGTCACTGTACATTTCTATGATACTTGTTTTATATATATAGTTCATTTAAATTAATATATTTTGTAACAATATTGTGTAATGTAACATTTCATTTGTTATAGTTAAATTTAATATTTTCTGCTTAGCCCATTCCCTTAGTCATAAAGACTGAGGAACTAAGATTAAACAAAAATGCAGCAGTACCTACCTCAAAATCCCAAAGAACAGAGAAATCCATAGCAGTGGGTTGTTCAGTCCTGGGTACAATTTTTCTAGGTATACTTCCATATGGCATACCCATTAAAATCTATAAGAATATTTTTAATGCTATGTAAGGTACCAAAAATTCCTCACTTATTAATAACAGAATAAAACTCTACTTCAGTTTATAAGCAGATAAGAATACAGGTATGGTGAAAAGGGTTTGAAAATACTCATTTCTATCCCAGTATTAAAAAAGAAAAGTGTTAAATAATGCTTAACCATATAATTTCACATGCATTAAGGCCCTGTCACATCGGCCGACGGAAGGAACGGATGCCGAGCGGATGCCAAGCGGATACAGCGAATGCATCATGGAAGCCTAGTGGATGCCTAGCGGATGCAAAGCATTCACTGCGCATGTGGGAAGGATGCATTGCATCAGCCCCGCGGATATAAAAGGATGCAGCTTGCAAGCAGGTCACCATTCAGAGGAAAGACCTGCTGCCCGACACATCTCCAGCCAACAACCATGGGGAAGAAGAGGAAGCCTGTGCCATCTTCTGCCAGCCCTGGCAAGAAGGACAGGGCCACCATCCCCCCCCGGCGCTGACTCTGGTTCTGCTGGTGCTTCTGATGCTGGTGCTGACTCTGCTGGTGCTGGGGCTTCTGCTGGTGCTGCTCCTGGTGCTGGTGCTTCTGCTGGTGCTGACTCTGCTGGTGCTGCTGGTGCTGCTTTTGCTGCTGCTGTTGTTGCTGCTGGTGCTGGTGTGGTGGACCAGCCCCTAGAACCTCAAAGCCCTTCTGATGAGGGCCCAGAAGGCCCTGCCAGAGGGAGGAAGAGGCAATCGCGAGATAGGGAGAGGAGACAGTACTCCATCGAAGAGGAACATGAGGATGAGATGCTTGAATGGCTGAGGGAGAACGAGTACCTCTGGCGGAAAGGACACAGGCTCTATCGAGACACCAAGCAGAAGCAGGCTGCTTGGAGAGAGAAGGTGGAGAGCACTTCGGAGGTCCTCCTCGGGTGGTGGAAGCACATGCACACCTGGTACGAGAAGCTGCACCTCAAGAAGTCTGGCCAGGCCGCAGTCAAGCTCACTGACCGGGAGACCTATGTGATGGCCAAGTGCAGGGTGGGTGAGGAGGATGAGGTCCGCCACCGAGGAGCAGCCCCTCTGTCAACCCTTTCTCTCAGGGAGCCCACAGAGAACCAGTCCTCTTCTGGCCAAGAGTCAGCTCCTGTGTCCAGGCAGGTATCTGTGGAGCGCCCCATGACGGAAACCCCCCTGACAGCTGCACTCCCCATGACAGAGTGCATGGAGTACCCCCTGATGCAGTTGGAGCAAGAGGAGGCCGCTGACACCAGAGACCAACCCAACCCCACCCCCAGCTCCACCTCCACAGAAAGCAGGCAGAGAGGCAGACCGGAGGGGCAGAGCCACACTGTCCTGCTGGAGATCAGGGACACCATCAAAAGCAGCGTAGATCTCCTCTCTCAGCTGGTACACACCGACATACCATCCTCGAACAGAAAGCCCTTCCTCACTTATGTCAACCAGACCCTCATGGACATGTACGAATCCCAGTACCAGGTGATAAAGGAGAGAATCACAGCTCTTCTGCACAAACCTCAAGGCCCAGCTGAACCTGCTCCGACCCAGTCCAGGTCTGCTCCTCCACCCCAGGTGATGTCACAACCCTTCCAAGGTTTCCACAGGCCCTCACCTACCAAGGCTAAGGCTACCAGGAGTTCCAGCAGCACAGGCAGCCCTTCCCAGTCCAGCCACAGGTTCATTGTACGCCACCAATGCCACCGATGCCACCGATGCCACAGATGCCACTAATGTCACAGATGCCACTGATTCCACAGATGCCACCGACGCCTCACCTCGCTCACCTGCAGACCAGACAGCCCCACTACACTCCTCCTTCCTCCACCCCACAGCCAAGCCCGGCCTCAGAACATCTGTCATCGGTCATGGGACTGACACCCCATGTCATGGAGGAAGGGGGCTCTCAACATCACAGGACTGAGCGAGCTCTCTGTGAGCTTCCTCCACACACCATCCCCTTTTGTCCTCTTGGGGCCAGGCACCCCAATGGCGCCTCAGACCAGCACTCTAGCAGCAGCCACCTCCACAGCACCTGGACCCTTCACCCCTGAGACTATGGGCACGCCTCAGAGTGACTGAGAAGAGTGCCAGAGACTGGGTTGCTTTTGCTTTTACAGTTTGTTATTAATAAAGTTTATCTTTGCTTCACACACTTGGCTTAGTTCTTTTAGTCAATAAAGCCTTGGTGGAAACTTTTAGAAATGGTTTAAGCCTTTGCATGCTTGTGGGATGGATAAGGATAGCAGTGGGATGGGCAGGGATACCTGTGGGATGGGTAATAGCTGTGGGATGGGTAAGGATAGCAGTGGGATGGGCAGGGATACCTGTGGGATGGGTAATAGCTGTGGGATGGGTTAGGATAGCAGTGGGATAGATAAACCTCCAGTGCAAGCATCGTGGGACTGTATGGTCCACCTTCCCAGGTGCCACACCTATGGCCCTTTATTATCAATAACAATTTAATCATTCATCAACACATTTCAACATAAACACAACTCTTTGTTAAATGCCCTGTTCATTGTAGAACCACTCAACATACATGGCACAATCTCATCCGTGTGATGAGACAGGCTTAAGGAAGCATCCATTAAGCATCTACCATCCTGTCTTGCCACTCCACTGCTCCAGCTGGGGAGTTGCACCAGTGTTTCAGGAGGTTGCGCTGCTTCTTCCCTTCACGTGAGGCTCTGTTGGGGCCTTTCACATCCTCAGTGTCTATCAGGTTTCACCCTTGTCTCCATTCACCAGGCTCCATGTCCCCATTGCCTTGTTGGAGGTCCACAAGCCTGTTCTGCAACACTGGGTAGCGGATGCGCATGAGATTGTGCAGGATGCAGCAAGCTTCCACGATGTTCCTCATGGTCTCTGGGTGATGCTGCATGGTGGTGAGAAGTACCTGGAACCTGTTGGCCAGGATGCCAAAGGTGTTCTCCACCACCCGCCTTGCCCTGGACAGTCTGTAGTTGAAGATCCTCTCTTCACGGGTGAGGCATCTGGAAGTGTAGGGCTTCATGAGGTAGGTTCTGAGGAAGAAGGCGTCATCCCCCATGATTAAGTAGGGCACAACTTGTGTGTCGTTGGGCAGGGGGTCTGGATCTGGGAAGCCCATGATGAGGTTGCGTTCCAGCCCCTCCTTGATGTGACTGGCGTTGTATATCTGGGCATCTGAAGATGACCCGTTGCCTGAAGCATCGATGTACATGAACTTGTAGTCAGCATCGACCATGGCGAAGAGGATGATGCTGAAGAAGCTCTTGTAGTTGTGATAAATGGCCCCTGACTTGGCTGGAGCTTTGCAGGCCATGTGCTTCCCATCTATGGCTCCAACGGTGTGGGGGAAGTTCCACTTCTGATACCACTGCTCTGCAACTTTCTTCCAGCCTTCTTCAGTGGAGGGGCACTGGAGGAGCTCCTCCAGGTATTCTTCAATGTTGGCCTGCACTACTTCTCTGACCACAATGCTGATGGTATTGTGTGGCACCCTCCAGCCGAACTACATGCTCCTGTACGTGGTCCTGGAGGCCAGGTGGCACAAAGTCAGTGCCACCTTGAGCCCAGGGTCCAGGCTGGGCCAGAAGTTGATGATTGCCTTGGTCAACCTGGGTCTCAGCTGCCCCACCACTTCGTCAAACATGGCTGGGGGCATCCTCATGAAGTTCTGGAATGCACGAGGGTCTTCGTTCCTCAGCTCCACCATCAGCTTGTTATACAGTCTGTACTTGGCTCTTCTCGTGATCCATCTTCGGACCCAGTCACTTCTTGGACGCCTCCTTTTCTTTCTATAGAACAGGTGAAAGAGCCTGTAGAGGGCTTCGCACTGTTGTAGAACAATGGCGGTTACCAAAAGGAGTGTGCGATGATCCATGGTAGAGATGACTGGATGCTTTGGAAGAGCAAGAGCAAGATGAAGGCTGAAGAGGTCTGCACAGCAGGTCTGCTGGACTGAAAGTGAGATCCAGGTGATTTCTCCCCCTTTTTATAGGAAATATAGATTTTCCGCTTGATGTCCTTTTGCAACCTCTAGACATCCTGCAGACATCCTAAATATCCGAGATACGTCCCCTATACAAACTTTTTTTCCCATTTTAATGCTTTATATGCGAGCTGCATCTGCTTTCATCCTTTCTACGTCCATACTACTAATGCTGCGTGTCTGTTCCGCATCCGTTTCGCTTCCTCCCTGTGTCCATTTTCCGCTGGAGTGGATGTGAGTTGCACGGATGCACAGCGGATGCCTAGCAGATATAGCGGACGCGTAATGGATGACGACGGACATATAACAGATGTTCCCTGTATGTATAGCGGATGTAGAATGGACGCATTGGATACTTCATCCGCTCAAAAAGTTTTGTGCAGCTCAAAACATTTTGAGCAGATGAAATGTCAGTAGACGGATGCTGGATGTATAGAGAGTATGAAAAAAGGACGCAGTGGGTACAGAACGGATGCATCGCATTAACCAACGGATGGCAAGTGTTTCTCTCCGTTTTACATCCTCTTTCCATCCATTGGTGTTGTGCGACATGGGCTTTACATGCAGTTAAGAGTTTGTTATACAAACTTCAACTGCCAGATGTACAAGATGGATTCAGAATAAGTGGAGATATTTGAGATCATACTATTAATCAGTTGATAATGGAAAAGCTGAGGAATTGCAAAAAGATATCCATAGTTGCCTTATAGATTATTCAAATTATTCAGATTGTTCTATTTTATTTTTGTAAAATTACATCAAATTATGCACATACTTTAAGCACTATATTGGGTTGCCTTCATCTCCTGTGGAAGAAGTGATATGATAACCCAGGAAGCAATAGTTAGTATTGAATATTGAAAATGGTTGAAAATTGGGAAGAGCATATGCTAGGATTGAACCTTTAATTTAATTTGTATGGAAAATATAATGTGAAATTGTTGGATTAACAATGGTGGTCGCCATCCTTTTTGGCACTAAGACGAATTTTTAAAAGAATGGGAGTTGGGGGAGGAGGAGTGCGCAGTCTAGATTCCTCACATGTGTTGTTTATAATAGGGTTCACATTCCTATTGTAGAATGAGAATCTAATACCTTAGTTGGAGTTGAGGCAATAAGGCTAGTACTGGAGAGTGGCTGCAAATACAGATGAAGCTTCGCTTACTCACCCATTGTCACCTCCAGCTGTGCAGCTTAGTTCCTAACAGGTCATGGACCAGTACAGATTCATGGCCCAGGGGTTGAGGACCCCTGGATTAAAAATGGGAAAAGAATAAAATAAAATAAAAATGGGAATTAACATTGACAGAAAAAATGTGGCCAACTTCAAATATAGTGATGATACGATATTGATGGCTGGAAGTGAATAAGACTTTAAAAATCTAGTGATAGAAATGAAGGAGAAAGTTGGAGAAGGCGGAGCTACGTCTCGGTGTTACAGCTGCGATCTCGGGGCTCTGAGATCTCAGCTGATATTTTTGCCTCTGGTCGGTTCTAACGGACCTAAACCGTCCTGTAGAGACGGGGATTGTGAAGGGCACAGTCCCAGGATCCCAGAGATATCGCAAAATCTCTGGTTTGATCCGGGAGAAGCCCTTTTGCTGGAAGCAGAAAGGCAGCCTCCAAAGCTGCTGAAGTCGGGACAACTCCGGAAAGAAAGGGATTTAAATGAGCGTGTATCGGTTGGGTGAGAAATTCTTTTGCATTATAAATTGATTAAGACTTGAAAGGACATCCTGAACAAAGAAGAAATCTGTGGCTTTATTTTTGTTTTGACTGAACCTTGGTTGAGCGGCGTTTAAGTTATGTCAAATTGAGACTTGGATTTTTTTTCTTATTTTCTTTGAGGACTTTAAGGTGACTTTGTAGGTAACCGGATTGAATTTTCTCTTATATATATTTTTATTTTTTACTTGATTTTTATTTTTTATCTTTTTAACTTTCTTTTTAGGATAGAGGCTCCCTTTGACTATCTTTTTTTTTCTTTTGTTTGAGTTCTTTATAAATATTTTTTCTTTTGGCTGGGGGGGG
>BLBF01000019.1:197798-249303 GCA_015471245.1 Laticauda colubrina | reverse complement strand
TTTTTTTTTAGTAATATTAGAATATGGATTGACAATATGAGTGGTTATGCAATATAATTGTAATTGACACTATAAAATGAATGCACAAAACTGATGAACCAACCGATACACCGGAAGTATATATGAGAGTAGATGTTTTTAATGTTTTGTATGTTTGTCTGTTTGTAGAAAATTAATAAAAACTTTAAAAAAAAAAAAAAAAAGAAATGAAGGAGAAAGTTCCAAAACTGGCCTGCTCTTCCATTATATAAAGTATATTCTGTTACCAGTTATAACAGTGGGGTATGAAAACTGGACCATCAGAATAGGCTAATGAAGAAAAGTGTCTTTGAATTGTGATGATTTAAAAAAGAGTGTTGAGAACCCATTGAACTGCAATAAAATTAAAGGACCTACTTGTAATAAAACCTAGATAAATAATGAAAAGTCAGAACCCTGATGCTGGGAAAAATTAAAGGCGATTCAAAAGAGACAGGAGATACTTCATGATGATACAAACATGAATTTAAAAAAGCTCAAAGAAGTTAAATAGACAATTGTAGTAAAATGATGTCCATTCACAAAAGAAATTGAACAAAATAAATAATGCAGCAACTTACTTTCCTCCTGGTAAAATGTGAAACTAAGGAATAACTGGGATGAATTAGAATTAAGATATGAATTAAAAAGCAAATGTCTCTCAATGTGCATTAAATATATTTTGATTGAATTCTACTTCTAAATATAAATATTTACCAAAATATTGAAGTCCTTTATAGCTTATTCTTTGCTAATAAATGTTTGAAATAATATAGCTTTATGACTGGTTGTGTTTGTTGCTACCTAGTTTTTCACCTTTGCTTCTTTTATGCTCTTATTTTACTTTAAACACATGTTTTTGTGCTTTTTGTGATCTACCCCAAATCATCAAGAGTTGATACACAATTTGAATAAAGTAATAAAATAAACAATTATTTGGTTGTGGAACAGTTGAGAAGAAGACCATGATTTTTATTCTGAGAAATTCTGAAAATACTTTGTGTTTTAAGGACAATTTCTAAATAATCAATGATATATTGATAGTTAACAAAAAAAAAAAATGCTTACAGACATTAAAAAAAGTAATAATTGCCAGGTAGAATTGATCTGAAACATATTATTTGCAAAAATGTCGATGCTAATATTTAAAAAAATCTGTTATCAAAGGTATGATAAATGATCTAATGGGAGAAAAACTAGAAGGAACATCAGTTGGAAGTTAAATATTTAAAATAAATAAAGCAAAAAGAAGAAATACAAGATGTACATTCTTTCCAGTTTTGAACAGTTAATGCACCCAAGATGTATCCATCAGAAGCAGAGGTTCACTGAGCCAGAACTTTCAACTAAAAGTTACTGTTGAACCATTTTGCATTCAAGCTTGGCTCTCAGAAGACAAACTATAAAAAAAGGCAGAAACTTCCAGTTTGCAAGGCTTCGGCGGCAGTGGGAATCCACGATCATGCGCTGTTCCTGCTGCACTCACTGCTGGAGTGCCCAGCTGGATTTGGGGGCTATAGTTACCCCATACAGGTAACTGAAGATAGGGGAGACTCAGCAGGGGTCTGGAGGAAATCACAACCCCTCCCCTCCTTAGCTGGCTTAACTTCCTTTTCCGAAAGTGGGGGAGTGGCGGGCAATAATGGCCACCACAAAGAAACGTTCATCCAGATAAGAATGTGCAGGAGGAAGCTGAAAAAGTGAAAGTTTTTGGCTAACCAGGATGACAAGTAATATTTAAATACCCTGGAATTTAAATTTTATTAAAGATACATCGTTCCCTATGAAGATGGAAGAAGCGGCAAATGAAAGTAAAAAGGGAAAGTTTTTTCTTTCTCACTCTCCTTCCTTACGGTGATAGCAAATGAATGGAGAAATTGGAAAAACCCGTTTTGGCATCAGCAGGTAATTAAATTGAAAACTGAAGCTAAGGGGACAATAAAGATTTCTGAGCATTGGAAAAAAAACCTTTTTTGCTATAAGTGGGAAGGGAGAGGAAAAGAACTAACATTAAGATTTTCTTGGAGGAGACTGCTTGGAATTGATAAGATTAGAGCAAAATTGTAACAAAACTTCTAAAAGATATATTTTAACTGGAGCTTTATAACTTGAACTATAACCCCAGGAAGAGAAAATATAAAAAGAAGAAAGTGCTAAATGAAACAGACTGTGTGTATTTGGACTGCTTGGTGACTTTGGGACTTTTGGAAATTATTATTTGAAAGACTAAAAATATTTGGGTTGTTTAAAAAAAACTTTTTACAATGGCACTACTTGTTCATGAACTGAAAATTGAATTTAAAAAGCTAAAAGAAGAGAATCAAGAAGGAAAGGGCTGTTCTGGATCTGTTTTCCATTTTTTTTAGAAATGGCGATTTATACTACCAGAAACTATAAGAACAAGAAGATTGGGATGAAAAGCCATCTTTAATGAACAAACAACTTTAGCCGGGGAAGAAAAGGGAAAGAGGGGAAAGAGAATGGAGAATTTAAGATTTAAAAAAACAACCAAATCGGGAAAAATAAGATGAAAAATCGATATAATGTTAGAAAGCAACACAAAAGAGAAATACAGAAGAAGATGGAGATCAAGAAGGTAGAGATTAAGAGACAAGGGGGTAAAAAGACAGGATTGGAGAAGAAAGGAAGGGAAAAAGGGAAGAGAAGTTACAAAGGTTTAAAACAAGATGTAAAGAAACAAGATCTATTCAGAGATAGTGGGTAAAAATATGATTAAAAAAGAGATTCTGCAAAGTACATAAGATTGTATTGTTGTATTTATATTTGAAATAATGTTAGAAAATTGGATTTAATAATAGAGCTTAATTTGCTATGGATTATTGTTTCAATTATATTATAAACTTATTATTCTTTTTTATTTTTATAATATAGTAAGTAGTTTCAGAATGTACTAAGCAGAACCAGAATGAAAAGTATATATTATTTTAAGTATTAAATTTAGGGGAAAGATTTAAAGGTGTTACACTTTAAATCACTTTAATCTGTGATTACAGGACAGTTTTTGTGTTAATGAGAAAAGATAAATAGAAAATTGAAATAGAACAGACAAGAGATATACTAGAAGACAAGGGGGTAAAGGCAGGATTGGAGAGGAAAAGAAGGGACAAAGGGAAGAGAAGTTACAAAGGTTTAAAACAAGATGTAAAGAAACAAGATTTAGTGATACTGGGTAAAAATGTGATTAAAAAAGAAAAGTACATAAGATTGTATTGTATTTATATTTGAAATAAGGTTAGAAAATTGGATTTAATAATACAGCTTAATTTGCTATGGATTATTGTTTTAATTATATTATAAACTTATTATTCTTTTCTATTTTATAATAGAGTAAGTAACATCAGAATGCACTAAGTAGAATCAGAATGAAAAGTATATATTATTCTAAGCATTAAAATTAGGGGAAAGATTTAAAGGTATTATATTTCAATCTGTGATTACAGGAGAAACTTTGTGTTAATGAGAAAAGATAAATAGAAAACTGAAATAGAATAGATAAAAGATATACTAAGAGACAAGGGGATAAAGGCAGGATTAGAGAAGAAAGGAAGGGAAAAAGGGAAGAGAAGTTACAAAAGTTTAAAATAAGATGTAAATAAACAAGATTTATTCAGAAATAGTGGGTAAAAATATGATTTAAAAAATCCTGTGATTACAGGAGAAACTTTGTGTTAATGAGAAAAGATAATAGAAAATTGAAATAGAACAGACAAAAGAAATATGCATAATGATTTAAATTGAGATGAAATAAATAAAATAGAATTAAGAGAGTGAAAAGAGGGGAGAAGCTATATAGAAAATGTAGAATGGTAAATAAGATATGAAATGGGATAAAAAGTGAGCATGAATTTTGAATTTATGTCTGTATAAAAAGATGTAACCCGGGACTAAGCCACTTTCCAAAAAGAAGTTTTATGTTTGATGTTTTGTGTTTTGTTTGTGTTTGTTTATTGAAAACTAATAAAAATTTTATAAAAAAAAAATAATGGAAAGACACACAACTAAAGGCTAGGTCACACTGGCCGATGGATGCAAAACGTATGCAAAAAGAACATAGTGGATGAGCAAAATTTTGGGGGTGGCTCCATCCATTGTTATCCGCTCTCAAAAGTGCCCCAAATTTGCATAAACAGAATGGACAACAACAGAAAAGAACGGGCGGGGGTAGTACATAGCGAGGATGGTAAGCGGATGGATGTGGATGACACATCCGCAGGGCTTCCGGGGGAAAATATTGAAGTGGACGCATAGCAGAAGGAGCGGATGCGTAGTGAATGACGCGGATGCATCACGGACGCCTATAGGATGCATAGCGGATGCAAAGCATTCACTGCGCATGCGGGGAGGATGAATTGTGTCAGCTTTGTGTATGTTTGTGTATGTTTGTTTATTGAAAACTAATAAAAATTAAAAAAGAAAAAAGGCAGAAAAACCCACTCTCTCAGGCATAAATGTTGATTATATTAACTAGTTAAGTCATGAAATATTTACAAAAAGCCAAGCTCAGCATACACCTAGAACCCAAAAGAGATATGACATTGTTGCCTGTAGCATATCAACCTCAAATAATGTAATTGGTGGTAAGTGCTAATATATATATTTAGTTCATAGCTGATAAATGGAATCCATAAATTAGCTCTTAGGATTAATTTATACATACGTTGATATCACACACACTTATTTAAATAGGAATGAGATAGGAGGCATCATAATGACTTAGTATTTGGAGAAAAAAGGTAATGATATTCTAGATCAGTGGTCGCCAACTTCTTGGACCTCAGGGACCACCAAACTCATAATTTAAAATCCTGTGGACCTCTAATATGGATTTTGACTGATGGTGGCTTGCTGACATTGGTGGGAAAGTTGGTCCCATATTCTAGAGCTGCAGTAGTCACAAGAGCTACTCCAGGAGGACCAAAGGGCAAGTCCTGTTAATATTGCAACTGTGGAATTTCCCACCCACATCAGCAAGCCACTCTATGGCATATTTCCCTCCCCCCACCATTGGTCTTATCTTCTATTATGTTTCTTAGAAAATAGGGCAGGGTCTTATTTTCTTTTGACCCATGAAAAAAAGGTCAGGCCATCTTTTCGAGGAGTGTCTCTGCTGCTTCTGCTTTTTCTGCAGAGAACCTGGGAAAATCCCCCAAAAAAGTCTTCAAGAAAATTTTCTACCCCATTTTCCAACTGATCAATTATTCTTTATTTGGGATTGCAGGATTCCATCTCCAGCTTTGTTCTCAGGGGGAGAGACTTTTTGCTTCATGCAAGGAAAGCAGCAGAAGCAGCAGAAGTCTTTCTTTCTCTCCCCCAAACTCTGCCAGAAATGAGTCTTTGTAAGAGATTTACAAATCTCTTACAAAGCTATGAACTAAATATATTATCAACTATGAACTAAATACATATATTAACACTTACCACCAATTACATTATTTGAGGTTGATATGCTACAGGCAACAGTATCATATCTCTTTTGGGTTCTAGGTATATGCTGAGCTTGGCTTTTTGTAAATATTTCATGACTTAACTAGTTAATATAATCAACATGTGTTGTCATGCCAACACAGCCTCTTGGAACAGCATGCCTTGCAGGGTCCCAAAGACTTATTTCTGGTGGAGTTTGGGGGGAAAGAAAGAAAGACTTTTGCTGGAGGGCGGAGATGGCGTTGCGACAATACGGCATGCGATCTTGGAGGTCTGAGATCGCTGCCGATATCTTTGCTCCTGGACGGTCCAATTGGATCTAAACTGTTCTGAAGAGACAGTGAACGTAAAGAGTGCATCCTGTCAATCCCAGGGATACTGCAAAGTCCCTGGTAGATCCAGGAGAAGCTCTTTTTGCCAGCGGCAAAGAGGCAGCCATTAGATCTGCTGAAGTTGGGAAAGCTCTGAAACGAAAGAGAACGGAAAGAGAAAGTGTGCCGGTTTGGTGAGAACTTTTTCTTCACTTTAAAATTTGAAAGGACACCTTAAGGAAAAGAAAGAATCTGTAAAAGTTTTGACAGAAGTTATTTTAAACAGGATGTCAAAGTAATATTTTTATTTCTCATTGCTGGATTTTCTACACATGATTTTATATTTTGAAACTGGACTGTTGTTTTTTTTCTTCTTCCACCTATTCTTTCTCTCCTTTTTGACTTTATAATATTCTAGACTAGAGACTCCCTTTTAGTCATCTTTTTAATATCTTTTTCCCTTTTTAATTAATTTTTATTATATCTTGTTTGGAAAAGTAGGGGGAAAGTGAAAGCAGAAGAAACTTTGGAACACTGGCAACTAGAGGCTTGGAAATATTCTATCTCTTTTTTTTCTTGACCAGACAAAGCTGAGAAAGAACTGAGACTTCTTTACAAGGACATTGCTGTTTGATAAAATAGAAGGAAGAGCATGGGAGAATATTATTGCAGGTGCTCTTCTGGATTCCTATCAGTAGTTGAAGTCTGGTGTTGAAGTTTATAGAAAAAAAAAGGTGATAAGACTCTGGAGAAGAGAGTTATAAATTTTAACAAAAGCCTCGGATAACCAAACAAGGTGCAGTGCTTTATTTTATTTTTTTTTCCCTAAGCTGGGCTATTTCTTATTTTAACAAACCCCCTCCTTACTAGCTTACTTTTTGTGATAGCTATTTGGATTTTTGGCCTTTTGGAACTTGTTTTTCTCTTTCTTTTTCTCTTTTGAAGATTTTTTATTTCTAATTTTTACATTTGCATTTTATTTTAAAGAAAAAGCTTTAGTATTAATGATTTCCTTCCTTTTTTTTGCTTTTTAAGGGGATAGTCTCTTTTCTTTTTTCTCTCTCCCTCCCTTGTATTTTTTTTTCTATTTACCATCCATATTGGTTGGTTTTTTTTATCTTTGTGGCTTTCTTTTTTTTCTTATGCATCCTTTCATACCTGAGACTTTTTAATTGGATTAAGGTGTTGAAGAATCTAAAGAACTTTTCTTTTTTCTTCTTTAGTTTTTAATTTTTTACTTTTGGGCTTTTGCCAGGCTTTAACAATTTTTTCTTTTTTGTGTGGTTTATGGTCTTTTCTTTCATTTTTGAGTTTTTACTGCTATTTAACGAATTGATTGGATTAAGGTATACAAGAACCGGAATAAATTTTATTATTATTGTTGTTTTTGTTTTTGTTTTTGTTGTTATTGTTGTTGTTGTCACTATTTGGTTTCTTTTTTCGCACTATTTTTACTTGGAATTAAAACTGGTTATTTCATAAGTGGATTAAGATATAGAAGAACCTGAAGATTTTGAATTGTTCGAAATGAGTAAGAAACTAACAGCCCCTGGTTCCTCAACTTCTACTTCTTCCTCTTCACCATCTGGAGGACAATGTTCAACACAGATGATGTTACAGCAAGAAAAAGAACCAGAAAAAGTGACCCTGCAGATGATTATGCAACGAATTCAAAATATTCAAATAAGAACAGAGAATATTGAAAAGAACAGAGAACATTGAACAAAGAACAGGAAAAACTGATGAAAAGGTGGAGAACATTCAAAAATGATGATGAAGTATGATGAGAGATTCCAAAAAAATTGAAGAAGAAGATAAACAAACAGATAAAGCCCATGTCACACTGCACCAACGGATGGAAAGAGGATGTAAAACGGAGAGAAACACTTGCCATCCATTGGTTAACGCAATTCATCCGTTTTGTACTCACTGCCTCCGTTTTTCATCCTCTCTATCCGTCCAGCATCCATCGACTGAGGTTCCATCCGCTCAAAAAGTTTTGAGCTGCTCAAAACTTTTTGAGCGGAAAATGTATCCAACGCGTCCATTCTGCATCCGCTACGCATACAGGGAACATCCGTTAGACGTCCGTGCATTCCAGAACTTCATGAGGATGCCTCCAGCCAGGTTTGACGAAGTTGTGGAGTGTCTGAGACCCAGGTTGACCAAGGCAAACACCAACTTCTGGCCCAGCCTGGACCCTGGGCTCAAGGTGGCACTGACTCTGCGCCACCTGGCCTCAGGGATCACTTACAGGAGCATGCAGTATGGCTGGAGGGTGCCACACAACACCATCAGCATTGTGGTCAGAGAAGTGGTGCAGGCCATCATCGAAGAATACCTGGAGGAGCTCCTCCAGTGCCTCTCCACTGAAGAAGGCTGGAAGAAAGTTGCAGAGCAGTGGTATCAGAGGTGGAACCTTCCCCACACCGTTGGAGCCATAGATGGGAAGCACGTGGCCTGCAAAGCTCCAGCCAAGTCGGGGTCCACTTATTTCAACTACAAGGGCTTCTTCAGCATCATCCTCTTCACCATGGTCGATGCTGACTACAAGTTCATGTACATCGATGCTTCAGGCAATGGGTCAGCTTCAGATGCCCAGGTATACAACGCCAGTGACCTCAAGGAGGGGCTGGAATGCAACCTTATAATGGGCTTCCTAGATCTAGACCCCCTGCCCAATGACACGCAAGATGTGCCCTACTTCATCGTGGGGGATGACGCCTTCTCCCTCAGAACCTACCTCATGAAGCCCTACACTTCCAGACTCCTCACCCGTGAAGAGAGGATCTTCAACTACAGGCTGTCCAGGGCAAGATGGGTAGTGGAGAACGCCTTTGGCATCCTGGCCAACAGGTTCCAGGTACTTCTCACCACCATGCAGCATCGCCCAGAGACCATGAGGAGGATCATGGAAGCTTGCTGAATCCTGCACAATCTCATGCGCACCCGCTACCCAGTGTTGCAGAACAGGCTCGAGGACCTCCAACAAAGCAATGGGGACATGGAGCCTGGGGAATGGAGGCAAGGGCGAAACCTGATAGACACTCAGGATGTGCAAGGCCCCAACAGAGCTTCCTGTGAAGGGAAGAAGCAGCGCAGCTTCCTGAGACACTGGTGCAACTCCCCAGCTGGAGCAGTGGAGTGGCAAGACAGGATGATAGATGATTAATGGATGCTTCCTTCAGCCTGTCTCATCACACGGATGAGATTGGGCAATGTATGTTGGGTGGGCCTACTATGAACAGGGCATTTAATAAAGAGTTCTGTTTATGTTCAAATGTGTGGATCCATGCTTACATTATTATTGATAATAAAGGGCCGTAGGTGTGTCACCTGGGAGGGTGGTCCATACAGTCCCATGATGCTTGCACTGGAGGTTTATCTATCCCACAGCTATTACCCATCCCAAAGGTATCCCTGCCCATCCCACAGCTATTACCCATCCCAAAGTTATCCCTGCCCATCCCACTGCTATCCTTACCCATCCCACAAGCATGCAAAGGCTTAAACCATTTCTAAAAGTTTCCACCAAGACTTTATTTAATAAAATAAATGAAGCAAGTGTGTGAAGCAAAGATAATCTTTATTAATAACAAGCTGTAAAAAAAAATGACCCAAGTCAAGTGTCCAAAGCAAAAATAAAGTCAACAGGTAGCCACCCAGTCTCTGGCACTCTTCTTGGAGGTGTGCCCAGTCTCAGGGGGGAAGGGTCCAGGTGCTGTGGAGGCGGCTGCTGCTGGAGTGCTGGTCTGAAGCACCACTGGGGTGCCTGGCCCCGAGAGGACAACAGGGGATGGTGTGTGGAGGAAGCTCTCAGACAGCTGGCCCAGTCCCGTGATGTTGAGAGCCCCCTTCCTCCATGACATGGGATGTCAGCCCCAATACCGATGACAGATGTACTGAGGCCGGACTTGGCTGTGGGGTGGAGGAAGGAGCAGTGTAGTGGGGCTGTCTGGTCTGCAGCTGGGTGAGGACTGGCGTCGGTGGCATCTGTGGTGTGGGTGGCATCGGTGGCGTGGGTGGCATCGGTGGCCTCAGTGGCACCGGTGGCGTCCGATGTACATGTGCCTGGACTGGGAAGGGCTGCCTGTGTTGCTGGACCTCCTGGTAGCTGTAGCCTTGGTAGGAGAGGGCCTGTGGAAAGCGTTGGAAGGGCAGTGACATCACCTGGGGTGGAGGAGCAGACCTGGACTGGGTGGGAGCAGGTTCATCTTGGTCTGGAGGGTTGTGAAGAAGATCAGTGATCCTGTCCTTCACCATCTGGTACTGGGGTTCCGCCATGTCCATGAGGGTCTGGTTCACATAGGTGAGGAAGGGCTTGCAGTTGGAGGATAAGGAGTCAGTGTGTACCAGCTGAGAGAGGAGATTTACACTGCTCCTGATGGAGCAGGACAGCGTGGCTCTGTCCCTCTGGTTTGCCTCTCTGCCTTTCTGTGGAGGTGGAGCTAGGGGTGGATGCGGGTTGGGCTGTGGTGGAAGTGCCCTCTCCTTGCTCCCAATGCATCAGGGGGTCCTCCACGGGCTCCGCCACGGGTAGTACAGCTGTTGGGGGGTTCTCCATCATGGCATGCTCCACAGATACCTGCCTGGAGAAAGGAGCTGACTCTCTGCCAGAAGAGGACTGGCTCTCTGTGGGCTGCCTGAGAGAGAGGGTTGTGAGAGGGGCTGCTCCTCGGTGGCAGATCTCACCCTCCAAGAAGCTGCACTTGGCCATCATGTAGGTCTCTCTGTCCGTCAGCTTGACTGCGGCCTGGCTAGATTTCTTGAGGTGCAGCTTCCCGTACCAGGTGTGCATGTGCTTCCATCACCCAAGGAGCACCTCCGAAGTGTAGCCCAGGCTCTCCGCCTTCTCTCTACAAGCAGCCTGCTTCCTTTTGGTGTTCCTATAGAGCCTGTGTCCCTTCTGCCATAGATATTCGTTCTTCCTCAGCCATTCCAGCACCTCATCCTCATGTTCCTCTTCTATGTTGTATTGCCTCCTCTCCCGTTCTCGCATCTGCCTCCTCCTCCCTTTGGCAGGGCCATATGGGCCCTCATCAGAAGGGCTTCGAGGTTGTAGGGGCTGCTCCTCCACACCACCAGCAGCAGCAGCAACAGCAACAACAGTAGCAGCAAAAGCAGGACCAGCAGCACCAGCAGCACCAGCAGCACCACCACCAGCAGCAGGACCACCACCACCAGCAGCAGCAGCAGCAGCAGGACCAGCAGCAGGACCAGGAGCACCAGCAGGACCAGGAGCACCAGCAGGACCAGCAGGACCAGGAGCAGCACCAGCAGAGTAAGCCCCAGCAGAAGCCCCAGAACCAGAAGCAGCACCAGCAGAGTAAGCATCAGCAGAAGCCCCAGCACTAGGAGCAGTTCCAGCAGAGTAAGCACCAGCAGAAGCACCACCGCCAGAAGCAGCATCCGCAGAGTAAGCACCAGCAGAAGCACCACCTCCAGAAGCAGCATCAGCAGAAGCCCCAGCCCCAGAAAAGCGAGCCCGGGCTGCAGAAGCCCCAGCAGAAGCAGAGTGAGGGCCAGGGGGTGGGAGGGTGGCCCTGTCCCTCTTGCCAGGGCTGGCAGCAGATGGCAGAGGCTTCTGTTTCTTCCCCATGGTTGTTGGGTTGCTGGCTGGCTGGCTGGCTGGCTGGCTGGCTGGCAAGGTGTGTCTGGAAGCAGGTCTTTCCTCTGAATGGTGACCTGCTTGCACGCTGCTTCCCTTTATATCCGCAGGGCTGATGCAATGCATCTCCCCGCATACGCAGTGAACGCTAGGCATCCACTAGGCTTCCGCTCTGCATCCGCTTCATCCGCTTGGCATCCACTGTGCATCCACTCTTTCCCTTCTGCATCCACTTTGCTGCGCTCCCCTGGAAGCCTTGCAGATGTGCCATCCGCTCTCATCCGCTTCCATCTGCTAGGCTTCCATGGAGCATCTGCTTTCCATCCGCCCTACGTCCTCCCCCCATCCATTCCTTTCCGTGTTGTCCGCTCTGGTTATGCAAATTTTTGCCCCTTTTGATAGTGGATAACAACAGATGGAACATTTTTCTAATCCGCTGTGTCCTTTTTACAAACATTTTGTATCCGTCGGCCAGTGTGACAGGGCTTTAAGAAGATTGGAGATATTGATAGCAGATTAACTGTGTTTGAACAACATAAAAGTGGGATGTTGAGATGGGAGATGGACAGATCAGAATTTTATCTCAGATTCCAAAACATAGAGGAAGAAAAGGGACAAAACCTAGTTGAGACAATGATAGAAATTTTGGCTGAAGCTTTGGAAATAACTGAAGAAAAGATGATGGATGGAATAGATGTGGTTTATCAAATCTTCACAAGATATTGGACTAAAATCGACACGTAGTTGGAAAAAATGCCAAAAAACATATAGACTTGAAACCAGAGATATTTTTATTGGGAATTTTACCTGAAATATATAGTAAAGAATTGAAACACCTGATTGTAAATGTATTAACAGCGGCTAGGATTGTATTTGCCAAAAACTGGAAAAATGAGAAAATACCATTACAGGTGGAAATTATTAAGAAAATATTGGAATGTGCTGAAATGAGTAGATTGACATTTGAAATCAGAGAACAAGATGATAAACAATTTTATAAAATTTGGGATCTATTCTATCAATGGTTAGACAATAAAACATGGAAATGAAATATGTAGATTCTTATAAAATAATAAACATATAAAGATGTATTCTTTTCTTATTATATCTACAAAATGATTCTAGGATAGATTTGAGATGATAATATGAACTGTCATAAAACAAATTAAGTAAAATATGGATTATTTCATAAAACATGAATGAATAAAAGTATAGTCAAATGATTAACAATGATATTAATGTATTTAATATTTGATTGAAAATATGAGAATATATACAATGTAGTTGTCATTGAAGACTACGAAGTGGAAGCACAAAACAATTTGTAAACCGACCGACACACTTTATGTATATATATGGAAGATGGCTTGATGTTTTTATGTTTTGTTTGTATATGTTTGTCTTAAAAACCAATAAAAAAATTTTTTTTAAAAAAGAAACACTTTTGCTGCTTTCCTTGCATGCAGCCAAAAGCAGAAGAAAGAAGCAGAAAGAAGCAGCCCAGTGGCAGGCGAGGTGCATGGGGTGAGTGAGGCAAATTCCCCCCCCCCCCGCCCTTGTCCCCCCCCCCTCACTACCTCGTGTTGTTTGCAATGCAAGCGATGCAAGCAGCACAAGCCTTGTGTTCCCGTGAGCCATGTGGGAGGTGCAGCCTTGTGTTCCTGCGCAGCCTGGATTAATTGCTTTGGGGGGCTAATTGCTTTGGGGGGTGCTCTGTGGACTACCAAAATTTTCTTGTGGATCTGCAGTCCACTAGTTGGCGATCACTGCCCTATATATCTTAGACTTCATATATTGCCCAGACATCATGGGACTTCAGTGGAACCAAAGACTATGTTTTAAAAGACAGTAGCATGGTGCTACTCTGGTTCAATATGCCCAGTTTCATGTTATATGCTTTATTATCTAGCCATATTGGTATACAGTATACATACAGTATATGGAGAAACCATTTGGAAACCATTAGATAACATTTCACTTGGCTTGCAGTATGAACCTTATCCAATTAGAGTTAAAGGTGATCTGATCAAAGGAATGTTTTCCAGTACTTTTGGAGAAAATGTTGTCAAAGGATCCATTTTTTAATTTAAATCATTTCACCATTTCAAGGATCCTTACCACTTTCACCAGAGAGTAAGTTAGATGGGTTTCTGCTTAGACATGTTTAGAATTGAATAATCCCTCAGATTTTTCTTCCTCTCTCAATCCTTTCCCCTCTCTACATAAAATATTTTTTGAAGCTCTAGTTCTGATTTTCAGTAAAGGATAATTTTGCATTGTTTTACAAGGTATTTATTTTTATATACTATATGTACACATACAGATGAAATATTACTATTTTTTCTTCTCACAGTTCTGAATTAGGATGATATATAGCATATCTGATTTTCTTTTCTTTCTTAGCAAGGTCATCTTTTAAAATTGGGATGGAAAGAATTACTTAAAAAAATTTATTTTGTATTTTGGACATTGTAAGCTAGCCATATGTATTGGTAAATAGGCAATCAATTCAGTGAAAGTAACTAGTATGATAAAAATTATTTTTTCCAATAATTTAAGTGTAAAATTATAGTTACATGGAATTATACATGTATTGTGATTTTATATACATAGTCTCAACAAATTTGGTACCTATAACTCTTCTTATACTGCAGTTAACTACACTTCTCAGATTAACTATTTATTTACTTACCTCTGGAATTATAACTAGTCCAAATATTAAGCCAAACAGAACCAGGTTTAGGCCATACATCCATCGCAGAAATATGAAATAAGATGCCACTGAAGAACCAAAATGACCTTAAAAAATAAATAAGCTTTCATTAGAAAAGTTCTTGAAATTGACTTGTCCAGAGAACAGGATGGATTTGTAATGGGCTATCAATTTAAATATGAGTGTCTACTGTATGAATTCAGTTCTTTCTCTAAAGTTCTTTCAGAGGAGGAGGAAGAAGCAAATATCTAAACCTGAAACTGATTTGATTATATTTATAATTTCTTCCAGGCAGTGGTGGGATTGAAATAATTTAACAACTGATTCACCCAAGGTCAGGTTGACTCTCATGGGAGGCATGGCTTATCCTCATCCTTCAGCTCCACCATACATATGGGATAAGCCTCCTATGACAGTCAACCTTACCCTAGTGAACAGGTTGTTAAATTACCCCACACACACACACACCATCAAAGTGGATCCTGGTCACTGCTTGGTGCTGCAGTGGAGAAACAGGCAACAGAGAAGTCAGCATGAGGAAAAGAGGAGAAGCAGGGAGAAGAAAGAGGGAAAGCAGCCTTCTCTTCTCTTGCACTGGCCACTCCATTGCCCATTACTCCAGTGCAATTGGTGCAAATTGGCTGAATCCCACCCCTCGCTCCAGATTAGTTTACATTTTTTCACTGTCTCAAACAGTGTTTGTCAACTTTTATGTACTCCCACTTCATCCAGTCTCAAATATCTAGGATGTCTCAATTGATGGTAGAACTATGTCGGCCCTTCGAGGTAGGCCTTATCAAGACACAGATTTTTGCAAAATTACTGGAACTCTTTTGTTGTTGAAGAGTATCTCATGAAGAATCAAGGCAAGGTTACTTTGAGGGTTCCCCCGCCCCACATAACCCTATTTTTCCCATGGCTGAGATATCATTTACTATGTCTTTGATCTGCTAACAGCTCTTGCATTCTTTCACCATTATTTGCACCTTTCTTTATAGAGCAGTTCCAAAAAGATTTCCACTATGTGTTTTTTTAATGGTTTATAAGATTGGCATGATAAGCAAATCTAAGTAATTGCCATAGAGAAATATATTTTTCATTCTTTCCTGGAAGATTTTAATTCATTTTTCTTTCCACCAACATTCCCCAAATATATCTTAGGCTTTCTGCAATGTATCATAATAGGCTCAGGAATTCTTCAAAAGAGATGCTCTGTAATATGTAGGAGCATGTATGAATGAATGGAATCAGCAGACATTTGTGGATGTAAAAACATCAGTGGGCAACTCAAGGAGGGTTTTCCCAAACAACAAAGAGAAATGAGACTGCTTTAAAAAACCCAAAATTAAATACTATGTTTTACAGCCTTATGAAAGATCCCATAATGGCTCCAATTGTATGGACAGGAAAAGAACCTACATCAGTCTATCCTTTCCATCTGATAAGATGGAACTGCAGTTTATGATACTGTATGTGTAGAATTTATTAGTTGGGAAAAAGTGATTTAAAAAAAAAGTTGAGGGAATTCTGCAGACACCGTAGTGAAATGACAACGTACTCATAATGAGAAAACAAGCTATTTGTATGAAAGTATTCATTATTTTGCAACTCAGTTTCTAGGTAAATATTAAGATTTTCCTTCCATGTAATATCAGTGATCAAAGCTGAATATGAAGATAAAGATGATATTAATGTTTTAATGATGGTGATGGCTAATAAAATATTTTACTTGAATACTGATTTGTGAGTAATATTGAAAATAGTTCATACATTTTGTGAAAGGGGACAGGTTTTGTATTATGAGTTGAGAAAAATGTCCAGACATGTAGGTTAAGTGGATAAATATTAACTTACTTTCAACTTCTTTTATTTTCATTTCCCAAGGTATAAATTGTGTCTTAAAATTATCAAAATCTCTCTTAAATTTGACCCATTTCTGAAAAGAAAAAAAGCAAAATAAAGCTTTTATTCAAGGCTAAAGTAAAGAAAGACTTGAGAAATGCTTTAGAGTTTAAATGTTAGTGGTTTGAAAACTGAAGATTTTCTGGGCTTCTAAATCTAATGCATTTCAATTAAATTTGGTCCCTCTGACTGGTCAAAAGGAAATGTTTTCTGTTTGTTTTTCCAAGAATACCATTTAAATAGGAATATGACAGCTGCATAATTACAGAGAATGATAGCTCCGTAGTTATGCAAGATTTTGTTATTTTACTGTACCCACACAGTGGAAAGCCTTTTTAAGAATTGTATAACTCAATTACAGTGAAGGCATATGCTAGAGGCTTGATAATAGACGATACAAGGAAAAGAAATACCACAAAAATATTAGCCTCTAAGGCATAAGAGCATGAGTATAAAGGACTTGAAAAAGAGTCACAGGAAATGCCACAGAAAAAGGATATCAAGTTAAAAATGGATATAATTAAACATAAGAGGGGTTTAATAGAAAAAGAAGAGCTAGCACAAAAAATTAGAAGTGCCAAACAGAATTATTTTTAAGATACAAATAAACCAGGAAGATGGTTAGCATAAACTGAGAAAGGAGAAAGAATCAAGGAAAATTTTGCAATTAATAGGTGATCAAGGCCAAATCTGCTATGGAAGCAGAGAAAAAAAGGAAATCATACGAGATTATTATGAGAAATTATATACACAAGAGAATATTGATGAGGAAAGAGTCAAACAGTATTTACAGGATGCTAATCTACCCCAGATACCTTTAAGGGCCTGTCACATAGGCAAACGGATACAAAACGTATGTAAAAAGGACACAGTGGACGAGAAAATGTTCCATCTGTTGTTATCCACTCTCAAAAGTGCCCCGAATTTGCATAAGCAGAGCGGACAACAACGGAAAGGAACGGATGGGGGGAGGACCTGGAACCTGTTGGCCAGGATGCCAAAGGCATTCTCCACCACCTGCCTTGCCCTGGACAGCCTGTAGTTGAAGATCCTCTCTTCACGGGTGAGGCATCTGGAAGTGTAGGGCTTCATGAGATAGGTTCTGAAGGAGAAGGCGTCATCCCCCACGATGAAGTTGGGCACAACTTGTGTGTCGTTGGGCAGGGGGTCTGGATCTGGGAAGCATATGATGAGGTTGCATTCCAGCCCCTCCTTGAGGTCACTGGCATTGTATACCTGGGCATCTGAAGATGACCCCTTGCCTGAAGCATCGATGTACATGAGCTTGTAGTCAGCATCGACCATGGCGAAGAGGATGATGCTGAAGAAGCCCTTGTAGTTGTGATAAGTGGACCCTGATTTGGCTGGAGCTTTGCAGGCCACGTGCTTCCCACCTATGGCTCCAACGGTGTGGGGGAAGTTCCACCTCTGATACCACTGCTCTGCAACTTTCTTCCAGCCTTCTTCAGTGGAGGGGCACTGGAGGAGTTCCTCCAGGTATTCTTCAATGGTGGCCTGCATCACTTCTCTGACCACAATGCTGATGGTGTTGTGTGGCACCCTCCAGCCATACTGCATGCTCCTGTACGTGGTCCTGGAGGCCAGGTGGCATAGAGTCAGTGCCACCTTGAATCCAGGGTCCAGGCTGGGCCAGAAGTTGGTGCTTTGCTTGTTCAACCTGGGTCTCAGCCGCTCCACAACTTCATCAAAGATGGGTGGCGGCATCCTCATGAAGTTCTGGAATGCACGAGGGTCTTCGTTCCTCAGCTCCACCATCAGCTTGTTATACAGTCCGTACTCCGCTCTTCTCCCGATCCATCTTTGGACCCAGACACCTCTTGGCTGCCTCCTTTTCTTCACGTAGAACAGGTGAAAGAGCCTGTAGATGGCTTCGCACTGTTGTAGAACGATGGTGGCTGCCAAAAAGACTGTGTTACGATCCATGGTGGAGATGACTGGATGCTATGGAAGAGCAAGAGCCAGATGAAGGCTGAAGAGGTCTGCACAGCAGGGCTGCTGGACTGAAAGTGTGATCCAGGTGAGTTCCTCCCCCTTTTTATAGGAAATATAGGTTTTCCGCTCGGTGTCTTTTTGTATCCTCTAGGCATCCTGCATACATCCTAAATATCTGAGATACGTCCCCTCTGCGAACGTTTTTTCGTTTTAATGCTTTGTATGCAAGCTGCATCCGCTTTCATCCTTTCTCCATCCATGCTACTAACGCTCCGCATCCGTTTTGCTTCCTCCCTGTGTCCGTTTTCCACTGGAGTGGATTTGTGTTGCATGGATGTGCAGCGGATGCCTAGCGGATATAGCGGATGCATAACGGATGATGACGGATGTTCCCTGTATGTGTAGCGGATGCAGAACGGACGCGTTGGATACATTTTCCACTCAAAAAGTTTTGTACAGCTCAAAACTTTTTGAGCAGATGAAATGTCAGTAGACGGATGCTGGACGGGATAGAGAGGATGAAAAACGGACGCAGTGAGTACAGAACGGAAGCATCGCATTAACCAATGGATGGCAAGTGTTTCTCTCCGTTTTACATCCTCTTTCCATCCATTGGTGCTGTGTGACAGGGGCTTAAAGAGATTGAAACAATGTTAGAAAGTAATATAATGATGATGGAGTTAACTGAAGCACTTAAGAAGCAAAATAATGGAAAGGCACCAGGCCCAAATGGACTTCTGGCATAATTTTATAAAACATTAGAAAAATCGTTGAATCTTTCATTCTTAGAAGTTATGAATGAAGTTATATTAAAGAAGAAGATACCTAAAACACGATTAGAAACCTATATTACACTTATCCCAAAAGAGGAAGCCGATCCATTACAAATTAAGAACTATCGACCTATTTCTTTACTAAATGCAGATTATAATTTTTTTTCTTCAATATTGGCAGAAAGACTTAAAAATATTTAAACAGTTTTATTCATCCTGATCAAAATGGATTTCTGCCAAAGAGACAAATTAAAGACAATATGAGAGTAATTTTGGACACTTTGGAAGATTATGAGGCTAATCCTGAAAAGCAAATAGTTTTGATATTCCTAGATGCTCAGAAGGCATTTGATAATGTGAACTGGTGATTCATGTTGTTACTACTGGAACAAATGGGCTTTACTAAAAAATTCACTCAAGCAATAGAAGCTATATATCATAAACAAACAGCAAAAGTAATGATAGAGGGAGAATTGACAGACTCTATTATATAAGAAAAGGAACTAGACAAGGATGCCCACTGTCACCTTTGTTGTTTGTGTTAACATTGGAAGTGTTAAACAGCAATATTAGAGAAGAAAAGTACATAAAAGGGATAAAAATTAAAAAGGAAGAATTTAAATTGCAAGCATTTGCAGATGATTTGGTTTTTATCTTAGAAGATCCAATAGAAACAGCACCAAAATTGATAGAAAAGATAGAGACATATGGAAAGCTGGTTGGCTTGAAAATAAATAAAGACAAGACAAAGATTCTGACAAAGAACATGTTATCAAGACAAAAGGAAGAATTAGCAGACCTACTGAAAATCCAGTTACGAATAAGATTAAATAATTGGGGATATATTTAACAGCAAGATGTAGCACAATAAAAGAAAATAATTATACCAAACTTAAGCAGCAGATAGCTCTAGATTTGGTGAAATGGAAAATTTTACAACTGTCACTAACAGGGAGAATATCAACAATCAAGATGAATGTATTACCCAGAATTTTATACTTGTTCAAACAATCCCAATCAGGCTTGGAAAAGATTATTTTGAAGATTTGAATAAAATCATGTTGAAATATATATGGCAAGGCAAGAAGGTGAGAATAAAGTTAAAACTTTTGCAAGATGCTAGAATAAGAGGTGGATTTGGCTTGCCTAATTGGGAGTTGTATCATCAAGCTACAAAACTGATGTGGGTAAAGGAATGGATAACACTAAGAAATACTAGATTGTTGACATTAGAAGGACATGATTTGTTGTTGGGATAGCATGCATTTTTATGATATAAAGGAACGAAAACACAGGGGTACTTTAGAAGACATTATATACGGGAGTCTCTGTGGTTAAACTGGGAGACAATTAAAAGACAATGTTATTTGAAAATTCCAGTCTGGTTATCGACCATTGAGGCATTTTCCTATCCTATAATATACAAAAAAGAACAAACAGTTAGATATGGTGAAATATTGAATGAAAAGGGTGAACTTAAACCTAAGGAAAAATTAGAGGAACAAGGTATAAAGATGAATTGGTTTTCATATGCGCAAATACAATCAAGGTATGATAAAGACATTAAAACAGAAGATTTTTATGATAAATTGACCGATTTAGATAAGATTTTGACAGGTGCTGATGAAAAGGTGATTAAAAAATTATATGGATATTTATTAGAAATTAAGTTAGAAGAAGAACAAGTTAAAGAAACAATGATTGCTTGGGGGAAGAATTTTGGATTTGGGATCGATTTAGAGAAATGGCAAAAGTTGTGGTCTCAAAATTATAAAATGACAATGTCAACAGCATATAAAGAAAATTTGTATAAGATGTTTTACAGGTGGCATTTTCCCCCAACAAGAATAGCAAGGATGTTCAAGAATAAGTCCGAAAAATGTTGGAAATGTCATTAGACACCTGGCTTATATTACCATATATGGTGGACATGCCTGGACACTAAAAACTATTGGACCAAAATCCACAAGGAAAAAATGACACACAAGCATATAGACTTGAAAACCGATATATTTTTATTGGGAATTTTACCTGAAATATACAGTAAAGAATTGAAATACCTGATTGTAAATGTATTAACAGCGGCTAGGATTTTATTTGCTAAGAACTGGAAAAATGAGAAGATACCATTACAGGAGGAGATTGTTAAGAAAATATTGGAATGTGCATTTGAAATTCGAGAACAAGAGGATAAACAATTTTATAAAGTTTGGGACCTTTTCTATCAATGGCTAGATAATAAAATATAGTAATAGAATATGTAGAATTATAGAAAATAATGAATATATAAAGATGTATTTCTTTTTATTATTATTATTATTGTCAGTGGTTAGATAATAAAATACAGTAATGGAATATGTAGATTTTTAGAAAATAATAAGTATATAAAGATGTATTTTTCTTTTCTTTTTTAATTATATTTACAAAATGATTCTAGGATAGATCTGGGAGGACAATATGAATTGTTATAAAATAAACTAAGTAAAATATGATTATCTCATAAAATACGAATGAATAAAAGTATAATCAATGATTGATTAATAAAGATATTAATGTACTTGATATTTGATTGAAAATATGAGAGGATATATAATGCAATTGTAATAGAAGACTACGAAATGGTTGCACAAAATAATATGTACCAACCGGCACACTATATGTGTGCCACTATATATCTTCCACTATATGGAAGAAGGTTTATGTTTTTATGTTATGTTTGTTTATGTTTGTTTTAAAATCAATAAAATTTAAAAATAATAAATAAATAAATAAATAAATAAATAAATAAATAAAACAAGAATTGTATAACTCAAATGGGGAAAAAAGATGATGCAAATTTGGATCTTGCCTTGTCAAAACAGAAAACCACATTTTGCTATGTTCTTCTATGCAGCGAAACCTTTTGTTATTACCCAAGGTCGGCTAGATGGAGGCAGGTTTTAATAGATTCCTTTATTGCTCTGCTAATTCCACAACAAATTGCCTTGGAAACAGCTGGTAAAGTTCCACCCCAAACTTCCCTGAAGGAAGCCACCCACAGCTCTACAAACAAAGCCAATATAATCAACAGAGTCAAATCACAAAAGCAGAGAGGAAGCCCAGAAACAAGGTGCAAGTCCACACAGCAAGGTCTGTAAGTTGAACACAAGATTCCAGATATACATGGCAAGGTCAAGAGTCCTCAAGGAATGGTCAAATTCCATAGGCAGAAATGGGATACAAGACAGAGTTTTTCTAAAGCTGAGGAAAGTGTATGCCAAAGCAAAATAATTGTGCCTAACAAAGACAGTCTGCTCCAACCTCTGCTTATGCCAACTCAAACCAGATACTTCTTGTTAGGAGGGACATGTAACCTTTTCCTGAACAGCCTTGTGTATCTCCTTTGAGCTTGCCTCCACCTTGGATCAGGGAAAGCAGCCATTCTTCATTAGAGGGGATCTGCTGCCTCTTATTACCAGTGCCTATCTGCAGTTGACCTCCCCTGTGTGAAGACAGGCAGCTCTCTGTCTGGTGGATCACTTCCTCCAATGCCTGAGGAGCCTGGGACAGCATCGTCCTCAGATTCTGGCCTCTCTAAATATTCCAGAGGAGATGTGTCATTCCCATTGGATGGTTCCAGTTCCAACTTCTCTTCCTCCTCTGAACAGGGATCTGATGTGGCCATGACACCTTCGGTGCTCTTTATTCAAATTTAAGATGTTAAATACTATAAAGGAATCCTCATCCACACTGATCATTGTAAATATTTAATATTGCAATTGTTACCCTTCCTTCAATTATTGAAAACTCAAGAGAACCCACAGCTTGATGGTCTGCCAGTGCTTAAGTCTGTAGAATGATTTAGCACATTCAATATTCAAAGTTTGGATTCATTCCCCAACTTAATAAAATGCTCTGTACACTACAACTATTAATAGTTCTATTAATACAATTATGATAAACTGTAAGAGGTTAATATCAAGAATCTTCCAAGGAGAAGAACAAGTCAAAGAAACAATGATTGCTTGGGGAAATTTTTTTCTATATGGGATAGATTTGGATAAATGGCAGAAATTTTGGATGAGAAACTATAGATTAACAATGTCAACAGCCTATAGAAAGAATTTGTATGAGATGTTTTCCAGATGGCATTTACCCCCAGCAAGAATACCAAAGATGTTTAAGGATAAATTGGTGAAATGTTGGAAATGTCATCAGATTCCTGGATCATATTCCCATATGTGGTGGATATGTGCAGAAGCTAATAGATATTGGACTAAAATATGCACATGATTGGAAAAAAATGATAAAACAACATATAGATTTTAAAACCAGAGATATTTTTTACTAGGGATTTTACCTGAAGGTTATAGTAAAGAAATAATATATTGGATTATTAATGTCATAACAGCAGCTAGAATTGTATTTGCACAAAATTGGAAAAATGAGGAAATTTCAATGGAGGAGGAAATGATTAAGAAAATAATGGAATGTGCAAAAATGAGTAGATCAACATTAGCAATTAGAGAGCTAGAAGAAAAGGAGTATTATAAGATCTGAGATTTATTTTATGAATGGCTAGATAGAAGAGTAAGAAATTGAAGTATATTGTAATAGTAATGATATATTATAATTGACTATTTTTGAATAAGTTATAATATGAATAGCAAGAGTTGAGATTTGCTTTTAAATATAGCCTGGAATTGAAATTAAAACTTTAATGCTAGTATAATAATGATACAATATGATGTAGAATGTTGATTAGAATATAATATGAATGTAAATTTAAGAGGAAAGGATTATAAGTATTGTGCAATGACATATGTACCAGACCGATACATTGTACAATTGAAAAAAGGTGTTATTTGTTGTCTTGTTTGTCAGAAAAATAAAATTTTTTAAAAAAGCATCTTCCAAGGAGATGCATTATCATAATTCCTGCTTGTCATTCCACTGATTCTTCTCTCAATAATACTGAACAAGTCAAGTGGTGGCTATGAAACATTGAAAATATTTTCCAGGCTATCACATCTCTTTCATATGGATAAACTAAAGTTGTAAGGAAAAACCCCATCAGAAATAGAACGTGCCAGGAGGGTAGGGCTGACACCAAGCATTACGACGTGCCTCACAAAGAGGTCTTTGAGGACCATCAATATCCAGCTGTTAGAGGCCTAAATTGCCTTGGAGGGGTGATGATTTTAAAGGGCATACTCTATTGATCACAAGGAACCTGCAAATTCCCTGATTGATCTGGAGAAAGCTCTCCAATTTGACAGCAGAGAAGATGATCTTTGCAAGCCATTCCAAAGCTGGGCGCAGCCACTGTTAAATCTTGGGTACAGATGACAAGAGGCACCAGCTCAGTCAACTCTATTTTATTCTCTACAGGAAAAAAGGCATGAACATCAGCTATGACAGCTCTTTATATAACCGAGCTAGCCATGGCTCTGACCGGTGATGGCAGTTTGATTTTTCCCACTCGCACAATTCAACCAATAGGAGGTAAGTGTGCTAATATCTAACCCCCCTCCCTACTGGTCCAGTCCCAACCAATTCCATCCCCCCTATTTTACACAGTCACACAAATAGGCGGGGCTTCGGTGACCTGCTCAGCTCAGTTGTTGGTCGGTCTTCAAACTGTTCCGTTGGATCTATCGTCTCTCCTGCCTTTCTCATTGGAACTTCCTGGAACCTTCTTCCTAGGGTGGCCATTTTATCTCCACTAGAGGCCAACCTTGTTCCTTGGCTTTCTTCTGCCCTGCTGACCCATTGCTGGACTTCAGGTCTGTGTTCACATTCATCGGCCAGGGCTACTATTAATTTTTGAGGTTGTTCCTCATTAGTTGTCAGGGCCCTCTCTGTTTGTTGTTGTTGCTGGAAGGGGTCTTCCTCTCTTTCTCTATTGGTGTTTCCCCTCTGTTTGTTTGTGATATTCCTATCTCTGTTTCTCCCTTTATTTGTCATGCCCTAAGTTGGTCTATGTGTCTCCTCCAGCTATGCCCATCTGTAGTTTCTACCCTATAAGATCGGGACCCTGTAACCTATGACACCCTTGTGAGTATCCATAGGGGGTCCCCTATGAGGTTTTTAGCATAGACATTGTCACCTCTCTGGAACATTTGGCAGCCACTGGATGAATTTACAGGGGTATCTGAACTGTAGTAGGACTGTAACCTGTCTAATTGAGATCTACATTTTCTGCCCATCAACAATTCACCTGGGATCTTGTTGGTCATTGTGCTAGGTATTATGTGTTGTATGCTTTACAATTTGTCTATTTTAGCTTGTGTGTCTCCTGATCGTAGTCTGTTTAGTGTCTCTTTCATTGATTGTACCATTTGTTCTCCTTGGCCATTCATTGATGTATGATTTGGTGCTGATAAAACATGTCTTATTCCATTCTGTGCTAAGAAACTTTCAAACTGAGTGGCTGTAAATTGTGACCCATTGTCAGATGCTATTATATCCAGCAATCTGTTAGTTGCGAATAATCTCCTAAGAGTTTTGATTACTGTCTCAGTACTGGTGGAGTGCATAATGCTGATTTCTAGCCATTTTGAGTATGCATCCACCACTACCAAAAATGTATGCCCTTTTACTGGCCCAGTATTGTATGCCCAAAAATGTATGCCCTTTTACTGGCCCAGTATGTATTCTTGACCACAGCTCTAGCGGCTTTTCCCACTCATGGTCAGAAACGGCAGGGGGAGCTGGTCTCGATTCTTGGCAGGTTTTACATGTTACCACCCTGGTCCCTATCTTCTTGTCCATCCCTGGACACCATACATAACTTCTCACTAGTGAGTTCATTTTAACTATCCTCGGGTGCCCCACATGTAACATTTCTAGTATTTGTTCCCTTAGTTATTCCAGAATTACTACCTGATCTCTCCACAACATGCACCCCTTCAATACAGATAGCTCTGTTTGTCTAATCCAGAAAGTTTTAGTCTCTTTGGCTGCTTCACTTTCTGGCCATCCCCTCCTCACCCAGTTCAAAATTTGCACCAATAGTTTGTTTTTCGTGCTTATGCATGTGAAGTCAGCAGCTGTCACTGGTGCTTGTTTGATTATCTCTATCAGCAGGGTGGAGGTGGCAGGGGCTGGGGCTGCATCTTGGTTGGGTAGGGGACATCTACTGAGGGTCTCAGCATGGTCGATGTTTTTTCCAGGTTGCATAGTCATATGCAGCCAGGAATTCAGTTCAATGCATCATTCTGGCTGACAAGATGTTTGGGATGGCTTTGTGTCCTGCAATGATTCCCAGAAGCAATTTGCGATCAGTGACCAGGGTGAATTTCTTGCCATAGACATATTCATGGAATCGCTTGATTCTGGTGACTGCTGCTAACGCTTCTTTATCCAGCTGACTGTAATTTTGTTCTTATTTAGACAGTATTTTTGAATAGAATGCTATGGAGGCTTCTTTGCCATCTGGAAGTCTATGGCTGATGATGGCGCCAATTCCGAATGGTGATGCATTGCATGTTAGAATTAAGGGTAACGTCTCACTGTATTGTATTAGTACTTGGTCTGATATTATTATATTCTTGATGCCTCAGAATGTGTCCTCTTCCTTTTGCCCCAAGGCCCAGGCTGCCTTCTTGTCAAGCAGCCTGTGTAAAGGTTCCACAATTGTCGCTTTCTGTGGTAGAAATATATTGTAAAAATTAATCAGTCCTAAGAAGGCTTGTAAGTCTGTTTTGTTATTGGGCCTGGGGGCTTCTTCTTCTTTTTTTTTTAAAGAATTTTTATTGGTTTTTAAAACAAACATAAACAAACAAAACATAAAAACAAAAATCCATTTTCCATATATGTACATACAGTATGTCGGTTGGTTTACAAATTTTTTTGTGCTTCCATTTGATAGTCTTCAATTACAATTATATATGATCTCGTATATTCAATCCAATATTAAATGCATTAATATCATTATAAATCAATCATTTGACTATACTTATTATTCATTCATGCTTTCAGAAATAATCATATTTTACTCAATTTATTTTGTAACAATTCATATTATCATCCCAAATCTATCCTAAAATCATTTTGTATATATAACAAGAAAAAAAATACATCTTTATATATTTAGTATTTTCTAAAAGTCTACATATTTTGTTATTATATTTTATTATCTAACCATTGATAGAATAGATTGCAAATTTTATAAAATTGTTTATCTTCTTGCTCTCTAATTTCAAATGTCAATCTACTAATTTCAGCACATTCCAATATTTTCTTAATAATTTCTTCCTGTGATGGTATTTTCTCATTTTTCCAGTTTTTAGCAAATACAATCCTAGCCACTGTTAATACATTTACAATCAGGTATTTCAAATCTTCACCATATATTTCAGGTAAAATTCCCAATAAAAATATCTCTGATTTCAAATCTATATGTTTTTTTGTCATTTTTTCCAACCAAGTATGGATTTTAGTCCAGTATTTTTTAGTATCCGCACAAATCCACCACATATGGTAATATAAGCCAGGTATCTGATGACATTTCCAACATCTTTCGGATTTATTCTTGAACATTCTTGTTATTCTTGTCAGGGGAAAATGCCACTTGTAAAACATCTTATGCAAAGTTTCTTTATACGCTGTTGACATTGTCATCTTATAATTTTGAGACCACAATTTTTGCCATTTCTCAAAAGCAATCCCATATCCAAAATTCTTCCCCCAAGCAATCATCGTTTCTTTAACTTGTTCTTCTTCTAGTTTAATTTCTAATAAATATCCATATAATTTTTAAATCAACTTTTCATCAATACCCGTCAAAATCTTATCTAAATCAGTCGGTTCATCATAAAAACTTTCTGTTTTGGAATCTTTATCATACCTTGAATGTATTTCTGCTTATGAAAACCAATTCATCTTTATACCTTGTTCCTCTAGTTTTTGTTCTAGAGATGTAAGTTCACCCTTTTCATTCAATATTTCACCATATCTGTTTGTTCCTTTTTATATATTATAGGATAAGAAAAAGCTTCAATAGTCGATAACCAGAATGGAATTTTCAAATAACATTGTCTTTTAATCTTCTCCCAGTTTAACTACAGAGACTCCCATATATAATGTCTTCTAAAGTACCCCTGTGTTTTCGTTCCTTTGTATCATAAAAATGCATGCTACCCCAACAACAAATCATGTCCTTCTAATGTCAACAATCTAGTATTTCTTAATGTTATCTGTTCCTTAAACCACATCAAATTTGTCGCTTGATGATACAACTCCCAATTAGGCAAACCAAATCCACCTCTTATTCTAGCATCTTGCAAAAGTTTTAACTTTATTCTCGCTTTCTTACCTTGCCATATATATTTCAACACAATTTTATTCAAATCTTCAAAGTAATATTTTCCAAGTCTAATTGGAATTATCTGAAACAAATATAAAATTCTGGGTAATATATTCATCTTGATTGTTGATATTCTCCCTATTAATGACAGTTGTAAATTTTCTCATTTCGCCAAATCAAGTGCTATCTGCTGTTTAAGTTTGATATTTTAAAGTTTTCTCTTTTAATGTACTGCATCTTGCTGTCAAATATATCCCCAAGTACTTGATCTTATTCGTGACCTGGATTTTCAATAAGTCTGCCAGTTCTTCCTTTTGTCTAGATAGCATGTTATTTGTCAGGATTTTTTCCTTATCTTTTTTTATTTTCAAACCAGCCACCTTACCATATGTCTCTATCTTTTCTATCAGTTTTGATGCTGTTTCTAGTGGATCTTCTAAGATAAAAACCAGGTCATCTGCAAATGCTTGCAACTTAAATTCTTCTTTTTAAATTTTCATCCCTTTTATGTTCTTTTCATCTCTAATATTTCTATTTATATTTCTATTCCAAAGTTAACACAAACAACAAAGGTGACAGTGGGCACCCTTGCCTTGTTCCTTTTCTTATGTCAATAGAGTCTGTCAGGTCTCACACTATCATTACCTTTGCCGTTTGCTCATGATATATAGCTTCTATTGCTTGGATATATTTTCTAGTAAAGCCCATTTATTCCAACAGTAATAACATGAATCATCAATTCACATTATGAAATGCCTTCTGTGCATCTAGAAATATCAAAGCCATTTGTTTTTCAGGATGTGCCTCATAGTATTCCAAAGTGTTCAAAATTACTCTCATATTGTCTTTAATTTGTCTCTTTGGCAGAAATCCATTTTGATCAGGATGAATAAAATTATTTAAGTATTTTTTAAGTTTTCTGCCAATATTAAAGCAAAAATTTTATAGTCTGCATTTAGTAGGGAAACAGGTTTATAGTTCTTGATTTGTAATGGGTCAGTCTCCTCTTTTGGAATAAATGTGATATAAACTTCTGACCATGATTTAGGTATCTTCTTCTTTAACATAACTTCATTCATAACTTCTAACAATGGAAGGTTCAACGATTCTTGTAATGTTTTATAAAATTCTACCAGAAGTCCATCTGGGCCTGGTGCCTTTCCATTATTTTGCTTCTTAAGTGCTTCAGTTAACTCCATCATTGTTATATTACTTTCTAACATTGTTTCCATCTCTTTAGTTATCTGGGGTAAATTAGCATTCTGTAAATACTGTTTGACACTTTCCTCATCAATATAGTTTCCCATAATAGTCTCGAATGATTTCATTCTTCTCTTTACTGCCATAGCAAACTTGACTTTGGTCATCTATTAACTGCAATATTTTCCTTGATTCTTTCTCCTTTCTCAGTTTGTATGCAAACCATCTACCTGATTTATTTGCTCTTCAAAGTAGTTCTATTTAGCACCTCTAATTTTCTGTGCTAGTTAATTATATCTATTTGTAGCTTAATGTCCTTTTTCTGTGGCATTTTCTGTAGCTCTTTTTCAAGTCCTCTAATGCTTTGGAGGCTAATCTTTTCATAATATTTCTTTTCCTTGTATAGTCTATTACCAAGCCTCTGGTATATGCCTTCATTGTATCCCATACATTCTGAATTGATGTATCTTCTTTTTTATTTTCTCTGAAAAAAAAAGCCAATTCTTTCTCCACCCACTGTGTGAAATCTTTTTCCTTTAAAATAGTATTATTTAACATCCATCTGGATCTTCTTCTTTGTCCTTTCCATTTAATTGTCAGTGGATTATGATCTGCCCAAGTACTTGATTCAATATTTATTTCTTGAATATTAGTTAACAATTCTGTTGACATCCATATCATATCTATTCTGGACCATGATAAATGTCTATTTGAATAAAAGTTGTCTTGTTTAGTTTTGACATTTCTTTCTCTCCATATATCCTTTAAATTTATTTAAAGAAAGATTTAGCGAGAGTCTCTCTGTTTTGCTTTATTGTTTTCTGTGCGGTATAGTCCAATTTGTTGTCTACAATTCCATTAAAATCTCCCATCATAACTATATTAGCATAGTCCAATTCAATCATTTTCATATGTAATTTTTTATAAAATTCTTCTTGTTTGTCATTCGGGGCATAAATTGCAATCAGGAATGTTTTAATATTGTTGTCCATTATTTCCACCATTAGGATTCTTCTGTCGTCATCAGTATAAATCAATTTCGCTAAAATGGTTTCTTTAATATATAAAACCACTCCTCTTTTCTTGCATTGTGTCAAGAAGGTAAATATTTTCCTTAATTTTTGCTGTATCAACAATTGTTCATGTTGCTTTTTAATATTCACTTCTTGTGGACAAATTATATCAAATTTTAATTTGTCTAATTTATAAAAAGTTTTCCTTCTTTTAACGGCTGAATTAAGTCCAATTATATTAATTGTAATCAATTTTTTCTCTTCCATGATTATATTTTATAATTAGGTTTGGCAGCTCTCGTAGACCTTAGTTCACGTTGTTCTTTGGCTTCCTCCTTTCCACTTACTGCACCTTCTTCTTTTTCAGTTGTCATTTGGCAGTCCTCTTGGAATTCAATTAATGAAATTTCTTTTTCTGCCTCTTCCTCTTTCCCTCTGAAAAATTCTGTATAAAATGATTCAGCCTCCTCAACTGAGTCAATTCTGTATCTCTGTTCTTGCCATGTGAACATCAAACCTTCTAGAATCAGCCATCTATAATTCACCTCTTTCTTAAGTAGGAATTTAGTAAAAAATTGGTATTCTCTTCTCCTCTCTCTCACTCTTCTGGGTTTCAAAACCACAATCTCCTTATCTTTATATTTCAATATTTTCTCTCTTGCCACTTGCAATATTTGCATTTTAATGGCTTTCTTTGTCAATCTAATGTGAACTCCTCTTGGAAGGCTATTTCTCATTGTGTATCTTGTGAAAACTCAATCGACCTCATCTATTCCATCCATCATCTTCTCTTGAGATATTTCCAAAGCTTCTGCCAATATTTCTATCATTATCTTAGCTAGATTTTGTCCTTTTTCTTCCTCTGTGTTTTGAAATTTAAGATAGAATTCTGATCTATCCATCTCCCATCACAACATTCCACTTTTATCTTGTTCAACCACCGTTAATCTGTTATCAATGTCTCCAATCTTATCTCTTTATCTTCTTCTTGAATTTTCAGTAATTTCTCATCATACTTCATCATCATTTGTTGGATGTTCTCCACTTTTTCATCAGTTTTCCCTGTTCTTTGTTCAGTGTTCTCTGTTCTTTGTTCGATGTTCTCAATTCTCTTTTTAATATTCTCAGATCTTGTTTGAATGTTTTTAATTCCTTGCGAAATCATCTGCAGGGTCGATTTTTCTTTTTCTTGTTTTTTCTTGTGCCTTAACATGAGTAGGAAATGAGTAGGAAACTAACAGCTCCTGGTTCTTCAACTTCCACTTCCTCCTCTCCACCATCTGGAGGATAACGTTCAATACAGACAGTTTCCTACTCATTTCAAACAATTCAAAATCTTCAGGTTCTTCTAGACCCTAATTCAGTTATGATATAACCAATTGCAATTCCAAATAAAAATAGTGGGGGAAAAAAAGCCAAATAGTAATAATGATAAAAAAGAAAAAGAAAGAAAAAATTCTTCAGGTTCTTGTATACCTTAATCCAATTGGTTGAGTAGATAACAGTAAAAAATCATAAATGAAGAAAAAGACCATAAACACACACAAAAGAGAAAAAGTTGTAAAATCCCAAAGAAGACAGGAAAGTGAGGAATAAAAAGCTAAAAAAAAAAAGGAAGAATTCTTCAGGTTCTTCAACACCTTAATCCAAATTAAAAGGTCTCAAATATAAAAGGCTGCATAAGAGAAGAGGAGAAGAAAAAAGGCCAAGAAGATAAAAAAAGGAAAAAATCAGTATGGGAGGTAGATGGAAAAACAAAAATACCAGCAAAACAGAAAGAGAAAAAGGAAAAAAAAAAGGCTACTCCCTTAAAAATAATTATTTTGTTATAAAATAATAAGCAAGCATAAAAATTTAACTTAATTCAAAAAATAAACTGTTGAGGAGGGGTAGTGCAGCTTAGGAGAAATTTTAAAAAAATAACACACTGCACTTTGTTTAATTATCCAAGGCTCTTATTATAGCACTCTTCTCCACAGACTTATCTTTTTTTTCCTGTAAACTTCAACACCAGGCTCCAGCTGTTTATAGAAACCCAGAAGAGCACCTGCAATAATACTCTCCCGTGCTCTTCCCTCTATCTTATCAAATAGCAATGTCCTTGAGGAAAAAAAAAAGAGTCTCAGTTCTTTCTTTCTCAGCTTTGTCTGGTTACAAGAGAAATAAAATATTTCCAAGCCTCTAGTTGGTAGTGTTACAAAGTTTATTTGCTTTCACTTTCCCCCTCCTTTCCCAACAAAATACAATAAGGATTAAGAAAAAAAAATATTTAAAAAGATATTTAAAAAGAGTAATAGCAAAAGGGAGTCTCTAGCCTGAGATGTTACAAAATCAAAAAGGAGAGAGAAAATTAATGGAAAAAAAAAACAGCTCAGTTTCAAAATATAAGATCATGTAAAGAAAATCCAGCAATGAGAAAAAAAACATTACTTTGACATTCCTGTTTAAAATTGCTGCTTAATCACTTCTGTCAAAACTTTTACAGATTCTTTCTTTTCCTTTGGGTGTCCTTTCAGATCTTAGAATATAGAAAAAATTCTCACCAAAGCGGCACACTTTCTCTTTCTGTTCTCTTCCGTTTCAGACCTGTCCCAACTTCAGCAGTTTTAATGGCTGCCTCTCTGCCACTGGCAAGAAGAGCTTTTCCTGTATCTACCAGGGACTTTGCGGTATCCCTGGGATTGCTCAGTCAACTCTATTTTATTCTCAACAGGAAAAAAGGTGCAAACTGCAGCCATGGCAGCTGTTTATATAGCCAAGCTAGCTGCAGCTCTGACCAGTGATGGCTATTTGATTTTTCCCTCTTGCTCGATTCAACCAATAGGAGGTAAGTGTGCTAATATCTAATAGCCCCCAAGAAGAAAGTGAAACTGGAAGATGGTGTGATAGGTCTAGGTGAAATACTTTGATCTGAATATTTAAGAATAGATAAAAGAAAGAGCCCCCTGGAATGCAATTAAGGGGAAGTGATATAACTGGCAAACTGGATAAAATAGTAACAGGAACAGAAGAAAAATTGCTAAAAAATTTATAGTTACTTACTGGGTATTAAAATAGAAGAAGAACAAGTGAAAGAGACAATGATTACATGGGCAAATTTTTTTGGTTACACTATAGAATTAGATAAATGGGAAAAGTTGTGGGAGGGAAATTATAAATAAACAATGTCAATTGCATACAAAGAAAATGTATAAAAGATGTTTTATAGATGGCATTTTGCACCAGCAAGGTTGGCAAGGATGTTTAAAGATAAATCAGCAAAATACCGGAAATGCCACCAGACACCAGGAACACATTACCATATATGGTGGCTATGTGTAGAAGCAAAAAGAACAAAAATACATATGTGGTTGGAAAAGATGATACAACAACAAATAGATTTAAGACCTAAAATATTTTTGTTGGGGATCCTACCAGAAACGTACAGTAAAGATAAGATATATTTAATTATCCATGTAGTAACCGCAGCTAGAATTGTATTTGCACAAAATTGGAAAAATGACAGAAGATGATGTAATAAGGAAAATACTAGAATGTGCAGAAATGAACAGATTAACATTTACAATTAAAGAGAAGGAACAAACTGAATATTAATATTCCCAGATATGGGAATTATTTTATCAATGGCTAGAGTAAAAATATGAAAGCTAGAAATAATTATTAGACCACTGAAATACAGAAAATATGTTAATAGAACTGAATATGTAAAGAAGAGGAATGTTATAATAATAGAAATAATTTGTATACTATTATGATAAGAATATGATAAGAATAGAGAATTAATATTAAAATAATGAATATGGTTGTAAAATTTAATTGTTACAGCACAGGACATTTGCAACGAGGTGACATACCATTAAATGAAAGATGAATTAAATAAAGATGAAATAAAGATGATAAAATACAATAAATAAAATACAAAATGATTTAAAAAAGAAATAGAATGTGCCATACTCATCATAAAGAGGTAAAAATAGTGAAAACTGAAGGAATCAAGATGCCCTATGGAAATAAAATCGAGAGTCTGGTTGAAGATGGTTGTTACAAATACCTGGGTATCCTTCAAGCTGACAACATCAAGTGCATAGAAATAAAGACAAAGATTAGAAGTGAATGTATCATGAGAGTAAAGAAGACCTTAAAAGTCCAATCTCAGTGGAGAAAAATGCCATCAAAGCAATTACTACCTGGGCAGTTCTAATCATTAGATATGTTGCTGGAATCGCAAATTGGACACAAACAGAACTAAAAGCTTTGGATAGGAAGACTAAAAATGTAATGACAGTTAACAATGTAGATACAAAACTGCTTTACAAGACATAATGAAGAAAGTATGACAAGATAAAGTATTACATTGCCAGTGCATGAAAATAAAAGCAGGCAAAACAGATAATAATAATACTTGGTAATGGCTAAGAGCAGGAAAGTTGAAAAAAGAGACAGGACTAATTCTGGATGCACAAAACCAAATCTTAAAAACAAATGAATACAAAGATAGAATTGAGAAGCAAACATTGCTTCTGCCAAAAAGCTGAAGAAAGTGTGGACCATTTAGTCAGCTATTGTAAGAAGATCACACAGACAGACCACTATGGCATGACAAAGTAGCAACAATGGTACCATTTGAAGAAATATCCTTCTGGGTTCAGTTCCAAGTGGAGAAAAAGACACTGGAAAGTTGGAAGCTGTTTGGAAAGATTGTTTAATGGTCGACAGGACCACATGGTTGGGTGAAGAAAAAGGCAATCACATGCTTCAAGATGTTGGGTGAAGAAGAAAATACAGGCTGAGATGCTGAGAGTACCTGAGTTTTATACCCTGTTTGGGCCTCAGCTTAGTGTTTCCTGTTCCTGTGTAAGAAATGTATCCCATTGGTTGTCAGACTCCCGGGGGACAGAGGTCTTAGCTAACTTTGTAGGCTTTGTCTAGATCACATGGCTTCATTTGAGTGCTGGCTAATGCAATCTTCCCAGACCATGTGGTGAGAAGGGTAGAGAGCTTTTTTATGTAGAACACTCTGGCCCATGCCTTAATGTCCCACTCATTAACAAAGGTGGGGAGAGAGCTTCTTTGAGTTTCTACTTCTTTTTAGGGGAAATATTCTGCCTTTTTAGTATTTCCTAAAATATTTCATTTTTTGTAGGAGAAGGGTGGGTGCTAACTTCCAACAGTATATTGGAATATTTGCAAGAAATACCATTTGCCTGCAGATGGAACCCCAAAACAATCACAGTAATAGAAAATAAAGAAGCTAAAGTGCTCTGAGACTTTAGAATTCATACAGACAAACAACAGCTACATATTTAACAACTTTAAATAAGAGAGACAAAAAAGTTTAGAGAGTGGATATGGCAGTATATAGAGACAGCAGGACAGAAGAAAAAGAAGTAGAGTAAAATCACACAGTACAGAGAACTGCAAGTAGCAAAAAAGCACAAATAATGCCAACAGCAAATAGGTGCCTTAGGTGCAATTCCAGAGGTGGGATTCAGTTTTTTTAACAACTGGTTCTATGGGCATGGCTTAGTTGGTGAGTGTGGCTTGGTGGTCATGTGTCTGGGTGGGCATGGCCAACTCGACATCATTCATGTGAAGGGATGCTTCTCCTTGCCTGGCCTCTCATGACAATGAGGATGCTGCAACAGTCATAAGTGTAAAAAATGGTCATAAGTCACTTTTTTCAGTGCCATTGTAACTTTGAATGGTCACTAAATGAACTGTTGTCAGTCAAGGGTTACCTGTACAAAAATACAAAAAGTTTCTTTGCTTGCAGAAAGCTGCCCTAAATACCAATCATTAGATTAAAAATACCTGCAAGTCAGAGCTACAAATCAGGCAGGGTGCCAGAGCACCTTGAGGAATTAAAATAGTTAAAATGCAATGATAATTATCAGCAGCCAACTCTTGTTCATAAAGTGAAACCCTTTAGTAGAGAGGTCATTTAAGCTCTCCAGAAAAAACACACCCAGGAAAAGCAATCCTTAGATCCATTTGCACCACTTAAAGATGCCAGCTGGTCTCACTCACCTCACAAGATATCCTAAGGAAATCACCCAGATTTAAGGAAAGGTCACATGCTCCCCAGAAAGGCAGTAAAAAAAATCAGTGCCAAGCTTGCATCCTGCCTCTTGGAAGTATACCCCAAAAGGACAGTGCAAGATAGTTCTAAAGCAGAAAAGGAAGACACCCCCCCCAGATAGAAAAAGAAGCCACGAGGCAGGAAAAAATTCAAAAACAGTACAAATAATTAAATCACAATAGTAGCTGTTGCTTGTTGAAGCTGAATAGGAAAAAATATCCATCAATAAACACAGAATTAAACGTCACCAAGCACAGAATTAATCTTCATCAAAAACCAGTTTTAGACCAAAACTCAGAAAGGGTATGTAAACTCACATTTGAATGTCAATCTTTCTAGCTTTTCCGAAAGTTTGGGAGCAGTGATCAGTAACGGCTGCCACAAAGAAGCTTTCATCCGGATAAGAATGTGCAGGAGGAAGCTGAGAAAGTGAAAGTTTTTGGCTAACCGGGATGACAAGTAATATTTAAATACCCTGGAATTTAAGTTTTATTAAAGATACATCGTTCCCGATGAATACGGAAGAAGCGGCGAATGAAAGATTGTTTTTTCTCACTCTCCTTCCTTACGGTGATAGCAAATGAATGGAGAAATTGGAAAAACCCATTTTGGCATCAGCAGGTAATTAAATTGAAAATTGAAGCTAAGGGGACAATTAAGATTTTTAAGCATTGAAAAAAACAACTTTTTTTGCTATAAGTGGTGAGGAAAAGAATTAATATTAAGATTTTCTTGGAGGAGGCTGCTTGGAATTTATAAGTTTAGAGCGAAACTGTAATAAAACTTCTAAAAGATATATTTTAACTGGAGCTTTATAACTGAACTATAACCCCAGGAAGAGAAAATATAAAAAGAAGAAAGTGTTAAATGAAACAGACTGTGTGTATTTGGATTGCTTGGTGACTTTTTTGGGACTTTTGGAAAATATTATTTGAAAGACTAAAAATATTTGGGTTGTTTAAAAAAAACTTTTTACAATGCCACTACTTGTTGATGAACTGAAAATTGAATTTAAAAAGCTAAAAAAAAAGGATCAAGAAGGGAAGGGCTGTTCTGGATCTGCTTTCCATTTTTTAGAAATGGCAATTTATACCTACCAGAAACTGATACCTACCAGAACAAGAAGATTGGGATGAAGAAGCCATCTTTAATGAACAAACAACTTTAGCCAGGGAAGAAAAGGAAAAGAGGGGAAAGAGAATGGAGAATTTAAGACTTAAAAAAACAACCAAAAAAGGGGAAAATAAGGTGAAAAATCGATATAATGTTAGAAAGCAACACAAAAGAGAAATACAGAAGAAGATGGAGATCAAGAAGGTAGAGATTAAGAGACAAGGGAGTAAAAAGACAGGATTGGAGAAGAAAGGAAGGGAAAAAGGGAAGAGAAGTTACAAAGGTTTAAAACAAGATGTAAAGAAACAAGATCTATTCAGAGATAGTGGGTAAAAATATGATTAAAAAAGAGATTCTGCAAAGTACATAAGATTGTATTGTTGTATTTATATTTGAAATAATGTTAGAAAATTGGATTTAATAATAGAGCTTAATTTGCTATGGATTATTGTTTCAATTATATTATAAACTTATTATTCTTTTTTATTTTATAATATAGTAAGCAGCTTTAGAATGTACTAAGCAGAATCAGAATGAAAAGTATATATTATTTTAAGTGTCAAATTTAAGCCCCTGTCACATTGCACCAACGGATGGAAAGAGGATGTAAAACGGAGAAAAACACTTGTCATCCGTTAACGCGATGCATCCGTTCTGTATTCACTGCCTCCATTTTTCATCCTCTCTATCCGTCGAGCATCCGTTTATTGATGTTTCATCTGCTCAGAAAGTTTTGAACTGCTCAAAACTTTTGCGCGGAAAATGTATCCGTTCTGCATCCGCTAGACATCCGCTAGGCATCCATTATGCATCCGTTACACATCTGCTATATCCGCTAGGCATCCGCTGCACATCCACGCAACTCCATCCACTCCAGCGGTAAACGGATGCAGGGAGGAAGCGGAACGGACGCGGAACGGATGTAGAACGTATACCTAACGGATGCAGCACGGAAACAAAGCATTTAAAACAGAAAAAACGTTCGCAGAGGGGACCTATCTCAGATATTAAGGATGTCTAGAGGATGCCTAGAAGATGCAAAGGGACATCTAGGGAAAAACCTATACTGCCTATAAAAAGGGGGAGCAACTCATCTGGATCTCACTTTCAGACCAGCAGCCCAGCTGTGCAGACCTCTGCAGCTTTCATCTGACTCTTGCTCTTCCACAGCATCCAGTCATGTCCACCGTGGATCGTAACAAAGTCCTTTTGGCAGCCACCATCCTTCTGCAACAGTGCGAAGCCATCTACAGGCTCTGTGAACTCTACTATGGGAAGAAAAAGAGGCGGCCAAGAAGCATCTGGGTCCGAAGATGGATGGCCAGAAGAGCTGAGGACGGACTGTACAACAAGCTGATGGTGGAGCTCAGGAACGAAGACACTCATGCATTCCAGAACTTCATGAGGATGCCTCCAGCCATGTTTGATGAAGTTGTGCAGCGCCTGACACCCAGGTTGACCAAGGCAAACACCAACTTCCGGCCCAGCCTGGAACCTGGGCTCAAGGTGGCACTGACTCTGCACCACCTGGCCTCAGGGACCACCTACAGGAGCATGCAGTATGGCTGGAGGGTGCCACACAACACCATCAGCATTGTGGTCAGAGAAGTGGTGCAGGCCATCATCGAAGAATACCTGGAGGAGCTCCTCCAGTGCCCCTCCACTGAACAAGGCTGGAAGAAAGTTGCAGAGCAGTGGTATCAGAGGTGGAACTTCCCCCACACCGTTGGAGCCATAGGTGGGAAGCACGTGGCCTGCAAAGCTCCAGCCAAGTCAGGTTCCACTTATTTCAACTACAAGGGCTTCTTCAGCATCATCCTCTTTGCCATGGTCGATGCTGACTACAAGTTCATGTACATCGATGCTTCAGGCAACGGCTCATCTTCAGATGCCCAGGTATACAACGCCAGTCATCTCAAGGAGGGGCTGGAACGCAACCTCATTGTGGGCTTCCCAGATACAGAACCCCTGCCCAATGACACGCAAGATGTGCCCTACTTCATCGTGGGGGATGACACCTTCTCCCTCAGAACCTACCTCATGAAGCCCTACACTTCCAGACTCCTCACCCGTGAAGAGAGGATCTTCAACTACAGGCTGTCCAGGGCAAGGCCGGTGGTGGAGAACGCCTTTGGCATCCTGGCCAACAGGTTCCAGGTACTTCTAACCACCATGCAGCATCACCCAGAGACCGTGAGGAGGATCATGGAAGCTTGCTGCATCCTGCACAATCTCATGCGCACCCGCTACCCAGTCTTGCAGAACAGGCTTGTGGACCTCCAACAAGGCAATGGGGACATGGAGCCTGGGGAATGGAGGCAAGGGCGAAACCTGATAGACACTGTGGATGTGCAAGGCCCCAACAGAGCCTCACATGAAGGGAAGAAGCAGCACAACCTCCTGAAACACTGGTGCAACTCCCCAGCTGGAGCAGTGGAGTGGCAAGACAGGATGATAGATGGTTAATGGATGCTTCCTTGAGCCTGTGGAATAACACAGATGAGGTTGTGCCATGTATGTTCAGTGGCCCTACAATGAAGAGGGCATTAATAAAGAGTTGTGTTTATGTTGACATGTGTGGATGATTGATTACATTATTATTGATAATAAAGGGCCATATGTGTGGCACCTGGGAGGGTGGACCATACAGTCCCACTATGCTTGCACTGGAGGTTTATCTATCCCACAGCTATTACCCATCCCACTGCTATCCTTACCCATCCCACAGCTATTACATATCCCACAGGTATCCCTGCCCATTCCACTGCTATCTTAACCCATCCCTCAAGCCTGCAAAGGCTTAAACCATTTCTAAAAGTTTCCACCAAGACTTTATTAGAAAAAAGAAATGAAGCAAGTGTGTGAATCAAAGATAGACTTAATTAACAAGAAGCTATAAAACAAAAATGAGTCTCTGGCATTCCTCTTGGTCATTCAGTCTCAGGGGTGAAGGGTCCAGGTGCTGTGGAGGTGGCTGGTGCTGGAGTGCTTGTCTGATCCCCCGCATCATCAGCTCCTCCAGAAGCATAAGCAGGAGAAGCTTCAGCCCCAGAAGAATGAGCCCGTGCTACAGAAGCCCCAGCAGAACCAGAGTGAGGGCCAGGGGGTGGGATGGTGGCCCTGTCCCTCTTGCCAGGGCTGGCAGCAGATGGCTGAGGTTTTCTGTTCTTCCCCATGATTGTGGGGTTGCTGGCTGGCAGGGAGGCTGGCAGGCACCAAGGCTGGCAGGCAGGCTGGCAGGCAGGCAGGCTGGCAGGCAGGCAGGCATCAAGGCTGGCAGGAAGGCTGGCAGGAAGGCTGGCAGGCAGGCGGGCACCAAGGCTTGCAGGAAGGCAGGAACGAAGGCTGGCAGGAAGGCAGGCACCAAGGCTGGCAGGCAGGCATGAACCAAGGCAGGCAGGCAGGCAGGCACCAAGGCTTGCAGGAAGGCAGGAACCAAGGCTGGCAGGAAGGCAGGCACCAAGGCTGGCAGGGAGGCATGAACCAAGGCTGGCAGGCAGGCAGGCACCAAGGCTGGCAGGAAGACTGGCTGGCAGCAAGGCTGGCAGGAAGGCTGGCAGGCAGGCAGACAGCAAGGCTGGCAGCAAGGCTGGCAGCAAGGCTTGCAGGCAGGCATGCAGGCAGGGCAGGCAAGGCTGTCAATCTGTCCGGCAGCAGGTCTTTCTTCTGAATGGTGACCTGCTCCGAGCTGCTTCCCTTATATCCACGGGGCTTATGCAATGCATCCTCCCCGCATGCGCAATTAATGCTAGGCATCCGTTAGGCTTCTGCTGTGCATCCGCTTCATCCGCTGTGCATCCGCTGTGCATTCGCTTCATCCGTTCCGCGTCTGCTTTGCTGAGGTCCCCCGGAAGCCTAGCGGATGTGCCATACGCTCTCATCTGCTCCCATCCACTAGGCTTCTGCTCTGCATCCATTTTCCATCCACTCTGCGTCCTCCCCGTCCGTTCCTTTCCTTGTTATCCGCTCTGGTTATGAAAATTTTTGCCCCTTTTGAGAGCGGATAACAATGGATGGAACATTTTTCTCGTCCGCTGTGTCCTTTTTACAAACATTTTGCATCCGTTGGGCAGTGTGACAGGGCCTTTAGGAGAAAGATTTAAAAGCGTCATACTTCAATCAGTGATTATAGGAGAAATTTTGTGTTAATAAGAAAAGATAATAGAAAATTGAAATAGAACAGACAAAAGAAATATGCATAATGATTTAAATTGAGATGAAAAAAATAAAATAGAATTAAGAGAGTGAAAAGAGGGGAGAAGCTATATAGAAAATGTAGAATGGTAAATAAGATATGAAATGGAATAAAAAGTGAGCATGAATTTTGAATTTATGTCTGTATAAAAAGATGTAACCCGGGACTAAGCCGCTTTCCAAAAAGAAGTTTTATGTTTTGATGTTTTGTGGTTTTTTCGTGTATGTTTGTGAATGTTTGTATGAAAACTAATAAAAATCTTAAAAAAAAAAAAGTCAAGCCACAGAAGCTCCGGAGACAGGAAGTCTAGGCTGTCTGCCAAGAATGTAAAAGGGTAGAAAAAAAACAAAAGGAGATTGCTTCTAACAGTTCTCTGAACTGCTTAGAAAGTTAACAAAGGGTTCTATAGAACCAGACAGAACTGGTAGAATCTCACCCCTGTGCAATTCCAAAACCACCAGGGCATGACTTGAACACCATTTGCATTGACAAAAATCACCATCAATCAATCGCAAAATGGTAGGTTTATTTGGAACAGCATATATCCTGTGATGATACTTAAAACACCATTGTACAACATCTGTATTTGGAAAGAATCCAATGGGATTAAAAATGCCAAAATGCCAAATCCAATCTAAACTTCTTCCTGAGTGTTCAGTGAACTATAGTAGTAATGCATTAATTCTTTAATTCTTAATTCTTCAGCTCTTCTTTTTGCAATACATTTTTAATTTATTTTTATTCAACATATCATTGTGTGAACAGTGTGTTTCTGGAATGTCTTACATTTTAAAACAAATATGATATTAATTTTCATCTTTGATACAGTTGACATTCTAATAAAATTTGATATTAATATGCATATTTTATTGACTTATCAATCTTAATTATGCAATATTAGAGTATTTTATTTTTATGTCAAACTCTATATTCTTAACATCACTCTTTTTACTACAGATACTATAATAATAATCATATTTGCAGTATTTGCAGTATAATTCAAATTATATAACAAATTATATAATTCTAATAACAATTTGCAAATTCATATTAATTTATATTTTTCCATTATTTATCCTCTTTTTAATTTTTAATTGTACCACTATTATATTTAAAGCATCCCCTTTCAAGTCAAATTTTAATGCAAATAAAGTATTATTCATCATATTTACTTTTAACATTATGCAATTCTAATAGTATAATTGCTTTTATTAAATTGTGATCTTTCCTTATCTTATACTATATTGCACTATATTTTTGTGTCAATCAGATTCCATATACCATTCCTTTTCTTATAGTATAATGTTAATATTCATATTTATTAAATTTAATGATTGTATATCTTAAATAATAGTACATTCATTTATGTGGAATCCTAATCTTTCCCCATCCCCCTTTTAACCATCATCTCTCACTTGTATTTTTTTTTTGTGTGGTTAAGTTTTATTGTTTTTTAAGGACAAACAAAAACAAACAAAACATAAAAACATTTCTTCCATAAGTATACAAACAGTGTGTTGGTTGGTTTACAAATTTTTTGTGCTTCGATTTCATAGTCTCAATTACAGTTACATTACATAATATCTCATATTATCAGAAATTGAACATCCCAGTATTATTATTAATCAATCATTTGACTATAATTTTGTTCATTCATACTTTGCGAGATAGTATACTTTACTTAGTTTATTTTATAACAATTCATGTAGTCCTCCCAAATCTATCCTAAAAACATTTTATATATGTAATAATAATAAAAAAAAGAAATACATCTTTATATATTCATTATTTTCTATAATTCTACATATTCTATTGCTATATTTTGTTATCTAGCCATTGATAGAAAAGGTCCCAAATTTTGTAAAACTGTTTATCATCTTGCTCTCTAATTTCAAATGTCAATCTACTCATTTCAGCACATTCCAGTATTTTCTTGATAGTTTCCTCCTGCAATGGTATTTTCTCATTTTTCCAATTTTTAGCAAATACAATCCCAGCTGCTGTTAATACATTTACAATCAAATATTTTAAATCTTTGCTGTATATATCAGATGGAATTCCCAATAAAAATATCTCTGGTTTTAAATCTATATGCTTTTTAGTCATTTTTTCCAACCACGTGTGGATTTTAATCCAATATTTTTTTTCTTCTGCACAAGTCCACCACATATGGTAATATGAGCCAGGTATCTGATGACATTTACAACACTTTTGGATTTATTCTTGAACATTCTTGCTATTCTTGTCGGGGGAAAATGCCACCTGTAAAACATCTTATACAAATTTTCTTTAAATGCTGTTGACATTGTCATTTTATAATTTTGAGACCACAATTTTTGCCATTTCTCTAGATCAATCAAGTATAACTTAAGGGAGCCTCTAAACTAAGGTATTACAAAGTCAAAAAAGAAGAGAAAAAATAGATATAAATAGAGAAAAAATCAGTCCAGTTAGCAAGTGCAAAATCACGACAGAAATCCAGCCATAAGAAAAAAAAAAACATACAGCAAAGCCTTACTTTGACACTTCTGTTTAAAAACCACCGCTTATTCAGTCCTGTCAAAACTTTTACAGATTCTTTTTCTCCTTAGGGTGTCCTTTAAAGTCCTTTTAAGTCTTGGAATAATAAAAGAAAAATCCTCACCAAACCGACATACTTTTTCTTTCAGCCTCTTCCGTTCGGAGCTGTCCCAACTTCAGCAGCTTTGATGGCTGCCTCTCTGCCGCTGGCAAAAAGGGCTTCTGCTGGATTAACAGGGACTTTGTGATATCCCTGGGATCTACAGGATGCACCCTTCACTATCACTGTCTCTTCGGGATGGTTTAGGTCCATTTGGACCATCCAGGGGCAAAGATATCAGTTGCAATCTCAGACCTCCAAGATTGCATGCAGTATCATCACGACACCACCTCCTCCCCACTTCTCTCACTTGTATTGAAGCTTTAGTTAATCGTTTCTTAGCTTGTCTCCCATATTCTTCTCTTAAGTTTTCATCTCTATCTATTATTTCTTGACCATTCCTCTTGAATATTCCTCTCTTTTCTGCTATATTCCATCGTCTCATTTTCAAATTATCTACTCTTACCTCTGTCTTTCTCCCAAAAAATACTCTCTGCAATTCCAACTTCTGTTTGACTTCTCTGAAAGTACTCTTCGTTTGGTTTATTACATCAATCATTATCATTACCATTGTTGTTTTTATTTCCTTTTTATCATTTCTTTTTGTTTGTTGCTTCATCTGTTCAGTCTTTCTGGCTACTCTTCCAATTGGCTCTTCCTCTTCCTGGATTTCCTGCTTTCTTTCTGTCATTTGTGTCTCCATTTCCACTTCTACTTCCATGGTCTGTATTTTGTTCAAAATGTCCTCTAATCTTCTTGCCAAAGTATCTTTTATATCTTGAAATTCCAACGCAATTTCTTTGCAGATTCCGCAAACAATTCCATTGTTTATTCTATTTCTTTCTGTCCAAATTGTTCAACAGTCCTTTATTTAAACCAAAGTCAGTTTTCAGACAAAAAAAAATTCAATGTCCAGGAGTTTATGTTCTAAAATTAGTCATACTGTTCTTTTAAATGGTCCAAGGGTAAAACCTTCCTAAACTCCTCCACCAGTTGAATCTTATCTTGTAGTTTTCAGGGGTCTTTTAATAATAAAGTTATCTTAATTCTTCTTAAACTGAATCTTATCAAAACTTTGGGGAGCTGTACTGTCTTCCTTTGTCAGCAGGTGGCTCTTAAATCAGTTTTCACTTTTTATTATTATTTTGTCTTTCTCATCAAACATTTTCCAAAAAAAAATGTTATTTCATTTATTTAAAGTAAATTACAGCATTTTAAAAATGCCTATCCAAAGCCGATGTCTGTCCAATTAAATAATCTAATTTTCTATATTTTTAACAGATTTACAATTTTCTTCCTTTACTTTGCTTTACTTACTTAAAATTCGATGCCAGTATTAGATCGCTGCCATTTTAATTATGAATTATGAGTCCTCTTAATTAAGAATTATGAATTCTCTTTTCTGATTCTTTTTGTTGGGGTTACATTTAAAAGTCAAAAGTATTCTCTCATCCAGGTTCACATACCATTCAGAGTTTCTTTGTCCCTGCAATGTCTTGGGTTTTCATGGCAGCCAGGTTGGTTGCTGCTGCACCTTGTCTTTAGATGAGGGTTTTTTCTAGGTCAGGGAAGAGAGTTGTGGCTCTCCTCAACCTGCCAGATGACCCCCCTTTACTTCACCACCCCTCCAGAGTAGCTATGGAGTCATCCTACAGGGCGAGCTTAGAATGGGTTCACGGAGCTCAGGGTCCTTGCTTCTGATAGCACCGGAAATACAGCAGGAAGTCCTGGAAGTATAGCCAGATGTACAGCTCTTCAATGTAGGCCAGTTCTATTACTTTTGTCTTATAAAAAAAATCTAAACTTCTCTTCAGGACTTCCCAAAAGCTGGCACTGTAAATTTTACAACAGATCCTTTGATAATAGACCACATAGCCAAAAGTAGATGAGTTCTTCAGTTTTTGTGCTGAACATGGCTTTTGAAAGTGGATTTAGAGGTTGTTCTGCCATATGAACCCATAGTCATTCTGTCTCTTCCTGAACAGTTGTTGCACTGAGGATGTAAGGTCTTTCAGGGAGGCTGTTTTCATCTTGATATGATACTGTCAGGGTTACAAGTAATATATCCATAATAAATAAAACTCCAGTGACTTCTGATTGGCATTGCAGTGGAACAGTCATGGACTAGCAGGGTTCCATGAAACCTGGTTGATTATCATCTGTCAGGAGGTCCTACAGGCCAAAAGTAACCCTGAAGGGGTGATGAATAAAGGAGGGACCCTTTGTCAATTGCAGGAGGACAGAAGTCCAGATGCAGAGACACCCTTTAACTGATGGGCAAAAGAAGAGACAGCCATTACATTCAGCCTGAATCTGTGACAACCGGGACAGAAAAACCACAACTCAGTAGTTTGAGAACAGCGTACCAGATCTGGGTGAGCATATATCTAATTTCTACATAGAAGATTTCCCCATACAAAGAATATTTTTGGAAAAGTGGGACTCTTTAAGGAGGAGAGCAAGGGAGATGTATCCCCACCTCAAAGCAAAGTGACAAGCCAAACACCTTAGGAGACAGAAGACAAATCCAGGAAAACAGTAAGAACTTTAATGAGAGGATTCCAAATTAAATTGTAAAGGAATAGCCAGACTTGAAATTATAAAACTTTAAAAAATAATTTAACACATTGGAAGTATATAAATGATTTGACAATTAGAGACTGAACTTTCACTGTATAAAATGGAAGAGAAAGAACTTGAAAGAACCTACTGGTGGAAAAAGTCATCACACAATTTCAGTAAATAACAGAACTGGAGAAGAAAAGAAGGAAATAACCTTGAACCACATAACTGGTTGTTAGAAAAAATTATTGACCTAATCCTGTAAGGAAGGCAGGAAAGAAACATTGTGGTGTTGCTTACAGAAACTGCATCTCCATTAACCCTTATTACATTCTTGGCAGGACTAGACTTCCTGTCTCAGGAACTTCTCTGGAATTTTTCCCCTCCTTTGTTGGTACTTTGCTTGTGTGGAGTGACCATTCAAAGTTACAATGGCAATGAAAAAATTGACATGACCTTTTTTTCACACTTATGACTGTTGTAGTATCCCCAAAGTGATGAGAGGCCAGGTGAGGAAATGGTGCCTTGATGTGAGTGATATTGAGTTGGCCACACACAGCCAATAACATGACCATCAAGCCACGTCTACCCAGTCACATGACCACCAAGCCATGCCCACCAACTAAGTCACATCCACAGAACCATTTGTTAAAAAAAATGAATCCCACCCAATGCTGCAAAAGAACCTCAAACTAAAATCTTAAAACATCAAATGAACCAAATTATACATAAACTCCATATGTTAGAAAAAGAAGAATTGGCACAAAACTAAAATGAACAAAACACAGTTTTTACAAAAATGCAAATAAACTGGGCACATAAATTTAGGAGACAAAAAAGAAAAGAGACAGATTAGCAAACTACAGGATAAACATGGGAAAATATGCTACCAGGAAGATGGAAAAAAAACATTGCCCAGGAGTTTTATGAGACATTACATAAGGAGGAAGTTGAGTACCTGGAAGATTCTAGGTACCAGGGAGATTCTAAACAGGGCGGAACTACCAAAAATTACAGAGAAGACAAAAATGATGCTCAGTGATGAGATCAGAATGCCTGAGGTAATTTTAGCAATAAATAAACAAAAGAATGATAAGATATCAGGCCCAGATAATCTCCTGGTGAAAATATATAAGGAACACCAAAGTATCCTAGCAACACTGCTTCTAGACATATTTAATGTGGTTCTAGAAGAAGCGAAAGCACCACAATCATGCAGGAGGCAAACATGACACTGATACCAAAAGAAGATACGGATTAGATTTTAATAAAGAACTACAGACTCATATCTCTTCTAAATGTTGATTATAAGTTCTTCATAACAATAATAGCAGACAGATTAAAAAGATTTTTAAGCAAATTTATACATGAAGATCAAAATGGTTTCCTATCTAAACAGCAAATCAAATATAATATAAGAACTATACTAGATGTTCTGGAATATTATGAGATACATAGTGGCCAACAAATGGTACTACTCTATCTTGATGCACAAAATGCTGTGATGACCCGAGGCACAAAAGTAACAAAGTCGCAAAAGTAAGTAAAGTCCCCTCCAACTTGGCCCCCAATGTCCAGTTATCATCAGCTGGAGAAAGACTCTCCCAAGTACAGTTTTTAAAGAGAAGAAATTCAATCTGAACCCAAAGTACATATAAATAATAAATAAAAACCAACACAAACCATGCTGCAGCATTAACGAGACAGGGCAGAATAAGGAATTGCATACTTCAAAAGATAACGAAACACACACAGTTGGGAGGACACCAGAACCCAGATAAGACTTGATAAACAAAGATAATTCATGCTTTGCTTCCAGCAAGGTGCTGTGCGCAAACACTCTTTTTAAATCCTGTTTTCCCAGCTGCAGCTAATGGGGCCTTTTCTCTCCCATATCTCATGTAACTCACATTGCTCCCTTTTCTGTTTCTCCCTGTGTGCCCTAGGATGAAGAGGGGTGACCCTGGGTCTTCCTCTGAATGCCCAGTTGGACTGTGCCCTTCCTCAGTTTCTTCCACAGCCACCAGAGCCACACTCTCACTCCCTGTCAGCTGCTTGACCTCCCTAGGTCAGACCTCCCCTGACCTCCTGGTCAGAATCAGATTCCAACAGGGGCATGACAAAGGCCTTCAATAACATAAAATGGACATTCCTGTTACAACAAATTAGATATATGGATTTTGATGAGAAATTTCTAAATACAATAAGGATGATACATTCTGACCAGAAGGTCAAAATAATTATAAATGGAGAGGTAATAAAAAGCTTCAAAATTCAAAAAGGAACTAGAGAGGGTTGCCCATTAGGACTGCAACTTTTCATACTCACACTAGAAGTGCTAACTAGAATAGTCAGGAAGAAGGCACAGATAAAGACCTCAAGATTACAAAAAAAAATATTTAAATTGCAAGCATTTGCAGATGACCTGGCATTAATTATGGAAGAACCAAACAATCCAGACCAAAACTTATAGAGATATTAGAGAAATATGGTGCAGTTGCAGGTTTAAAAAATAACAAGAAGAAAACTAAAATGCTAGCTAAAAATATGACTGAGAAACAAAAAGAAAGTCTGGCTAAAAGAATAGATATACAGATACTAAAAAAGTTAAATACCTAGGAATTAACATCTCATCAACATGTACCACACTCAAAGAAGATAACTATGACAAATTAATCCAGCAAATCAAAAAGATTTGGAAAGATGGGATAATCTAAGATGGGGTAATCCAGTGGTGGTATTCAACTAAAGTTGCCACCAGTTCAGTGGGTGTGGCTTGGCACGTGTGTACTTTGCATACATGCATGCACCAAACATGCACTTTGTGCAGGCTCAGAGGTGTTCTAATTTGCCTCCTGTAAGTCTGCACAATGCTGGTCACTGCAGCAGCTGTTGCATGGTGTTATTCTGTGCTGCACAAAGCAGCTGCACTTTGAATTCTGGCCATAAAAGTGAGTATGGGAGCTGAGGCGGGTGTGTGGACCAAACACAGAGCAGCGAAAAGAACCGGTTTGGTCTCCACTGCTCACTGCCACTACCAGCTCTCCAGAACCGGGCAGAACTGGTCAAATACCACCACTGGGGTAATCTCATTAATAGGTAGGATATCTGTAACTAAAATGAATGTCTTACCAAAATTGTTATTCTTGTTTCAAAATATACCTATAAAACTAAACCAATTTTTTTAGGGAAATGAACCAAATAACATCCAATTTTGTGTGGCAAGGGAAAAAGTCAAGGATCCAATTAAAACTATTTCAGGAAGATAAAGAAAGGGGAGGATTTGGCCTACCAGAATGGGAGATCTACCATCAAGCAGCATCACTGACTTGGATTAGAGACTGGATAATATTAAAAAATAGAAGAATATTGCAGTTAGAAGGCCACGACCTGCAAGATGGATGGCACGCATTTCTATGGTCCAATAGGCTGGGCACACAGCATCATTTCCAACAACATAGAATTAAGCAAGTGTTATTTAAGATTTGGAATAAAATCAAAAACCAAATATGTATAGAAATGCCAAATTGGGTATCAGTATTGAAGGTGATAAAATATCCAAATCTATTAAAACGGGGAAATCATTACCTACAAAGATGTTATAAATGAAGATGGAGAACTAAAATCTAGACAAGATTGAAAGCACAGATTTAGAATGGTGGGAATATTTACAGATCCAATCAAGGTACGGAAAGGACAAAAAAGAATGGGGGATTAATTGGCAAGGAACGGTATTAGACAAAATTCTCTTGGGGCCAGAGGATAAATTAATAAGGAAAATCTATAAATTTTTATTGGCATATAAATTGGAGGAAGAACAGGTAAAAGAGATGATGGTGACATGGCCTAGAGATTTTGGATATAATATAAAATTGGATCAATGGCAAACATTATGGGAAAGGATCAAAAAGATTACTCTTGCCACAGCATATAAGGAGAATTTATTTAAAATGTTTTACTGATGGCATCTCCCCCCAGCTAGGCTGGTTAAAGTGTATAAAAATCAATCCCCAAAATGTTGGAAATATTTAATGGAATAGGGCACATACTATCATGCATGGTGAAGCTTTAAAAAAGGACAAGAGTTTTGGCACAGGATTGGGAAGTGGCTGGAAGAAATAATGGGATTTCAAATAAACCTTAGACCAGAATATTTTTTATTGGGAATTATATAAAAGAAATATAATGAGGAAGAGTTATACTTGATAGTACATGTCATCACTGCAGCAAAAATGGTATTTGCCCAGAAGTGGAAGGAGAAAGAAACCCTGAGTGAAGATAAAATAATAAATAAAATTCTGATATGTGGTGAAATGGATAGGCTAACCTTAGAGATGAAAAATAATGATGAATTGGAACACTATATAATTTGAAATAGACTTGATCATTGGTGGGGACATAAATTAAAGAAAAGGAGTGATTGAGAGGATATCCATGACGATGAGACTAAAATAATATTAAGGATGTTGGAGGATGTAATTAAGGATGAATAAGTGTGTGTGTGTGTGTGTTTGTGTGTGTATACTGTTCATCTTTTAAAGTTGTAGCAAAGTTTCAGCAGAATCTCATCTGCCATCATCAGGTTTCTGTATTATGTTCGTCTGTGAGTCAGGCTACCTAAAAAATTATAACAGCTTTTTTTTTTTTTTGAAATTTTTTTTATTAATTTTTAACAAACAAACATATACCAACAAAACACAAAACATAAAAA
>BLBF01000019.1:140474-197398 GCA_015471245.1 Laticauda colubrina | reverse complement strand
ATGGCAGATGGGATTCTGCTGAAACGTTGCTACAACTTTAACAGAACTACAATGACGTGGGATAATACCCGAAGGAAGCTAAACAGCACACACACACACACACACACACACACACACACGTGTGTGTGTGTGTGTTTACAAATGGATATAAGATCTATATTGTATTATATTACACCAGAATGATGACCAAAAGTTACGTCAAAACAATTCCACCACATTCAATGTTTTTTAAATTTTTGTTTAATTTAAAAAAAAAATAAAAAATGAAAAAAGAAAAGAAGGGTTTAAAGAAACAATAAATTCTAAACAAATATATAAGGATGAAGAATTTTAATGGTGGAGATTGTGATGAACCAGAAACAAATTCTTTTGATAGCAATATATGCACCAAATAATAAACAAGAAGAATTTTACCAAAAACTACAAGAAGTTATTAGAAATGGAAAATGAAAATATTTGTGTAGTAGAATTTAACCAATTGTAGATGTAAAATTGGATTTTAAAAGCAGTAAATCAGAAAAAAGGAAGAAAGATACTTCCTAAGACTTTCTTTAAAGGGAGGAGGAGCTGATGTCACGGCCAAGATGACATGAATCTCTAGGAGTTCCTAGGGAGGACATCGATATCCTGAAAGCTGGTGGTCCTTTGGACCTAAATTGTCTTGGAGAGGGGAGGACACTCTGCTGATCCCAGGGATACCACAATATTCCTGATAGATTGAGAGAGTTTCTCTAGCCAACTTTGAAAGGACAGCGGTCACCAAACTGCTACAAAGCTGGGGCATTCTCCAGTGGAAAGAAGAAAAGAGGAAGTGTGATCAAATTAGGTGAGAACTTTCAAACTTTTTGAACAACAAAGAAAGAGCCTTCTGAAAAGAAAAGGGTGAAGAGAAAGCCAGAACTAAAGGGTGGGTTGTATTTAAATTTCCCCCTGGAAGAAAGTGGCAGGGAAAGCTGCTTCTGGGAAGAATAGAAAGAGAAAGCCATTAATTATTGAATAAAGAATAAGAACTCTTTACAATTATCTTTGAAACTGGACTGGATTAACTGACTAATGAATTAGTGTTCTTGAACTGTTACTTTTCCTTGATTTTTATTTTTATTTACTTTAAAAGACTCATAGACAATTCTAACACTTAAAGTTAAAAGGAAAGCAGTGCAACAGTGCCACTTATTGGGGGGGGGGGGGAATTGAGAGAATGGATTAAATTGACCATGAGAGAGAGGAATAGAATATAACTTTATTACGGTCTTAGACCAGCAATAGATATCACTATTTACAATATATATTAAAATATTGACACATTATAATACATTAATAGTGGATAAAAACATCTGTTAAGAAAATACATGTTCCAAACAGTTAGGGGCACTCCCTGGTTTATATGAGTGGAGAGCCAAGAAGTATATGTGTAAATATCATTTTCCAAAGTTTGTTAAATCTCCAAAAATTGTCACAAATTGACAGCTACAATTCTGTAATCAATTTTTTTTCTAGTAGACATTGCAGCAACACATAATTTTGCCATTGCATGCATAATAGGTTTGAGTCCTGGAGGAGAAAGCCTATGTCAGCCTTCAAGATCTTCTACTATCACCTTGCATCTTTCGGCTGTCATAAGAAACGGGGGGGAAGGGGAGGTAGGGATAAGTCTGGGAAGTGAGCTGGAGGTGTTACATTCTTCTGTTGTGTAAATGAGGGGGGGAGCATACAATAGAGTTAGGTTTCTATTTCTCGCTTAGCTTTCTTTTCTCTGCGCAACTGCAACCCGTTATCAAAGTATGCCAAGGTCAATGGACAGAGGCCTCATCATCACCTGAAGATGCCCACATGATCATATTCACAACTTCTAATTGGAAGTTTCATCTGAACTATTGGGGGTGGGAACACTTCCATCACTTTTTATATGTGATTTACGTGCCTAATTTCTCAGATTCAGAATTCTTTGGTTGCTACCACTTCACTTTCAGTAAAAGATATATTTTCTCTAAATTAAAGAGTCTAAGTATTTCTTTCCTGGATTTTGAATGGAGCTCTGCCTGACATTATTCTGAATCTCCTGCTACCAGCCCACCCAGAGAGAACACCCAATTTTCTTCCGAGGGGGCCTGGACATCATGTCATCTTCAACTAGTGATCAGGAAGACCTGGGAGCCATTGGAGGGCAAGATTCTTTGCTGGTACAGGAAGCCCAATCGCTAGCAGAGCTCAATCTGGAAGAGAATCCAGCTGTGAAGCCCAGATGGTCGGTAGGGGTTGGTTGGAAAGATCTGGAGAAGGACACCCCCCCCGGGGTCACAATTACCCGCCGGCGTGGAAAAGAGGAGCCATGGCAAGAGAAGGAAAAGAGAGAACTCTCACTGAATCAAGCCAGGAAACTCCTTGATGAAGCCTTTGAACAACTCCAAGCTGGACAAAGGTATGAAGGGGGAGGGGAAGTAGCCCCAGCCAGAAGAAGCAGAGCAGTCCCCTCTCCCATAAATCAACCCAATCCAGCAGCAGCCCTGGGGCCCTCATCAGGAAGTATGATTCCTAGAAGGCGTAGAGCTCCTAGGCTGCCTCTGTTAGAAGTAAGATACGGGGGAAATCCAAAAACCTTGGGATTTTTCCTAGCCCAAGTTTGGAGCTATATGGAAGAATACCGGGAGGATTTTCCCTCAGAAGCAGCTAAAGTGAGGTGTGTTACCAGGGCTCTGGAGGGAACAGCTGCAGAGTGGATGGTGACCTTGCATAATGATAATGTTCCTCAGTTGCTGAACTATAACCTGTTCATGACTGCACTGCGGGCTAGGTTTGAGGACCCACTGGCAGAGCGCAAGGCCCGGATTAAGATGAAGACCATAAATCAGGGGCGGAGGTCAGTGGCTGACTACAACCAAGAATTTAGACAGTTAACTGGTCATATCCGAGGCTGGTCCCAGGAAGCCCTGATAGAAGTGTTTAAAGATGGTTTAAATGAAGAAGTGTACCAGAGATGCGTTGCTAGAAGAGACCCAAATGACTTGCAGATGTGGTACTTGCTGGCAGAAGAAGTGGAGATTGATTTAACCCGAAACAGATGGTGGGGAGGTTCTGGGTGGAGCAAGTCTTCCCCCCCACGTCCTCAAGAGGTTCCCAAACCTCAGAGGGGAGGAATGGTGGCAAAACCCAACCCCTCGGCCTGCTTTCGATGCGGGAAAGAAGGTCACCAGGCTGTGAACTGCAGAGTCAAGCTGGAACCAAAGGGGGCACCAAAAGAAGGAAAGAAACCTAAAAAGTCCCCAGCGAAGCCTCGCGAAGCAGCACTAAAGTCAAAAGAGATGGCAGAGGTCGCCCCTCCCGCAGGAGAGGAATCAGAAACCCCAGTGACCCCTGAGGAGGACGATTTCAACTCAGAAGACGACTTCCTGGTAAGTCCAAGAGTGGGCCCTATGACCATTCCGGTGAAGTTGAGGGTACCCAAATCAGGGGTCGAAGGGGAAATCCTAGCCCTGTTAGATTCTGGGTGCACAAGATGTATAATCAACACGGAAGTAGTGAAAAAAATGGGCCTAAAACTAAAACCTTTGAAGATGCCCATTTCCTTTTGCCAACTAGATGGGTCGGTGGCTGGAGGTTGCCCTGCACGTTTTGTCATGGAACCTATAGAAATGATCATGGGAGAGCATGATGAGACTCTGCGTTTTATTGTGGTCCCTGGATGGAGCAACCATTAATACTGGGATTGCCCTGGCTCCGGAAATGGAATCCCCAGGTTAACTGGAGAAAGGGGTTGATGTGCATACGTACCAAGCAACGACTGGGAAAAGAGGGCAGATCCCAGCCAAAGTTTCAGGACCCGATTGAAATAGCTTCCACGGGTACTGAGTCCTTGAAAGGGGAGGAGAAAATTCCCAAAGAGTATTGGGATTTAAAAGAAGTGTTCAGTGAGAAGGCCTCGGATGAGCTTCCGCCTCACGGGCCAACAGACTGTGCTATTGAGATTTTGCCTGGGGTGAAGCTCCCGAAACCGAAGTTGTACTCAATGACACCACGGGAATTGGAGGAGCTAAGATTGTTTATAGATAAAAATCTGGAACGTAGTTTCATTCAACCTGCTAGGCCCCGGGTAGCGGCCCCAGTGTTGTTCCGTGAAAAGAAAGATGGTTCCAAATGCTTGGTGGTGAACTACCGAAATTTGAACGCTATTTCTGTGGAAAATGTGTACCCCCTACCTTTGATGAAGGACATGTTGGCCCATCTAGCGAATGGGAAGATTTTCACAAAGTTGGATTTGAGAGAAGCATACTACCGAATTCGAATTAAGGAAGGGGATGAGTGGAAGAACACTTTTAACTGCCCGATGGGCTGCTTCCAATTCAACGTTCTTCCTTTTGGTGTAAAAGGGGCCCCAGCTGTATTCATGCAGATGATCAATCAAGTGTTACATGAACATTTATACAGGGGGGTTCTGGTTTATCTTGATGATATCCTTATCTACACAGAAACTCTGGATGAACATGTGAAACTGGTGCAGTCGGTTCTACAGAAACTGTGTGCCGCTAAGTTGTATGCTAAATTGTCGAAGTGTGAATTCCACCAAGAAAAAATTGACTATTTGGAATATTGCATTTCATCTGAAGGCATAGAAATGGATCCAGAGAAAGTGCGTGCTGTTTCGGAATGGGCTCCACCATGCACCAGAAAACAACTTCAAAGCTTCTTGGGATTTGCAAATTTTTAACCAGCAATTTATCCCGATGTTTGCTAAGATAGCAATGCCCATCGCAAATCTCTTAAAAACAAAAGGGGAGGTGAAGCCAAGGCCAGGCAAGCCATTGGAGTGGTCCATGGAGTGCCAAGCAGCTTTTGAAAAGCTAAAACGACTGTTTGCTGCAGAACCAGTGCTAAAGCACCTGGATATGGAAACTCCTTTTGTGATTCAAGCCGATGCAAGTGATGTGGCTATTGGAGTGGTGTTACTTCAAATCAAAGAGAAAGGGACCTTACAGCCTTGTGCGTATACCTCCCGTAAGTTGTCTGAAACAGAGAGAAGGTGGGCCGTCTGGGAGAAAGAAGCTTTTGCAGTTCGTTGGGCCTTACTGACCTGGAGACATTTCCTGGAAGGAGCAAAACATCCATTTGAGGTATGGATTGATCATAAAAATTTGGAAGCCTTGAAAATGCCCCGGAAGCTGTCCCCTAAACAAGTTCACTGGGCCCAGTATTTTAAGCGGTTCAATTTCTCACTGAAGTACATTCCAGGAGGGAAGAATTTCATGGCGGATACTCTCTCTAGACTACCCCAATATAATAGTATGTGCCAGGAGGTGATAAGCCCAATTGTCTCGACCAAACACCTAGCTGCCCCAGTGATCACCAGAGTCCAAAAGAAGAAACAAGAAGTGGATTTATCGAATGACCTAACCGAACAACTAAAAGAAGCTTTAAAACTGGACGAATGGTTCCTGGCTCATTCAGGTGACTATACAGTTAGAGATGGTTTGGCTTAGGTGGTGACCAAGTTGTACTGAGAGGTACCACAGGTACTGAGAGGCCAAATACTACAAAAAGCTCATGATTCTAAAGCAGCTGGCCACTTTGGATTTGTGAAGACCTTACATCTGGTTAAGTGGCAATTCTGGTGGCCCACTTTAAAGAAGGACATTGAAGCTTATGTAGCTAGCTGTCCAGTTTGTGCTTCGGCAAAGAGACCTCCTGGTAAGCCAGTAGGGTTGTTACAAAATGTAGCTAGACCAACGGCCCCCTGAAAGGAAATCTCTATGGACTTTATAGTAGAATTACCCGAAAGCAGTGGAAACACGGTCATCTGGGTAGTAACCGATTTGTTTTCCAAACAAGTACATTGCATACCTTGTTCCAAGATTCCATCTGCTAAGATGCTGGCTAAACTGTTTATTTCACATATCTATAGGTTACATGGCGTTCCAGAATGCATAATCTCTGACAGAGGGGTCCAGTTTACCTCAAATTTTTGGAAAGAGTTCCTGAAGTTAATAGGCTCCGCCCAGGGGTTAAGCTCCACCCACCACCCTCAAACCAATGGAGCCTGTGAGAGGACTAATGCAGTGTTAGAACAGTATCTTCGATGTTACATAAATTATCAACAAGATAACTGGTCCGACTTACTACCATTTGCCGAAGTGGCATATAACAACTCCGTACACAGTAGTACTTGATTTACTCCATTCAAAGTAGCTTCGGGACAAGATTTCGTACCCATACCTGAACTTCCTCATGAAAAGCCTAACATCCATTCATTGGATGAATGGATAACTCAACTCCAACTTAACTGGCCAGTGACATGCAAAGCATTAGATGAGGCCCATCAAGCTCACAAGAAGTTTGCAGACAAGAAAAGATCTCCACAGAAAGTATATAAAGTGAGTGACAAAGTCTTCCTGTCCACCAGATACCTGCATACCACTCAAAAGTCAAAGAAGCTTGGTCCTAAGTATGTTGGTCCTTTCACGATTGAACGGATTATAAATCCTGTAACAGTCCAGCTGAATTTACCAAAAACTCTTCGACAAATTCATTCGGTTTTCCATGTTAGTTTGCTAAAACCTGAACGTACCTCTGACTTAAGACCCATCCAGGCTGACCCTCCCATACCAATACTGATTGAAGGTGAACAACATTTTGAAGTTAAAGAAATTCTGGACTCTCGCAAATGGAGGGGTCGGCTCCAGTATCTTGTAGCCTGGAAACATTTCCTTTCTTCACAAGCCGAATGGGTTAACGAAACCGACGTGAAAGCCCCTAAGTTGATCAAGGCATTTCGTTCCAAGTATCCTGAGAGGCCTTAGGATTGTATTCTTTTGTAATAGTTTAATGATTAATAATTGTCTTTATGTTTTCTCCTCTCTCTCTTTTAGGACTGATGATTTTCCCTTTTCTAGGAGAGCCGAATGTCAGCCTTCAAGATCTTCTACTATCGCTTTGCATCTTTCGGCTGTCATAAGAAACGGGGGGGAAGGGGAGATAGGGATAAGTCTGGGAAGTGAACTGGAGGTGTTACATTCTTCTGTTGTGTAAATGAGGGGGGGAGCATACAATAGAGTTAGGTTTCTATTTCTCGCCTAGCTTTCTTTTCTCTGTGCAACTGCAACCCGTTATCAAAGTATGCCAAGGTCAACAGACAGAGGTCTCATCATCACGTGAAGATGCCCACATGATCATATTCACAACTTCTAATTGGAAGTTTCATCTGAACTATTGGGGGTGGGAACACTTCCATCACTTTGTATATGTGAATTGCGCGCCTAATTTTTCAGATTCAGAATTCTTTGGTTGCTACCACTTCACTTTCAGTAAAAGATTTCTTTTCTCTAAATTAAAGAGTCTCAGTATTTCTTTCCTGGATTTTGAATGGAGCTCTGCCTGACAGCCTACATAAAAATGGTCTGCCCTTCCTGGAAATCTCTCTAGTAAGGGGAGAATATACAATGTATAACTCTGTATAACTCATGGTACAATAAAACATGTGAGATATCTTCAACTTCTCCTTTACCACATATACATTCTGCTATTGGTATTTTCTGATACCTGGCCTGAAGGAGTGATGATGGGAGAATATTAAATCTGGTTCTGAAGAATGCTATTCTTTGTTTTGGGAAGATCAGATCATTTAGATATCTTGCCGATTCCCACACTTCCTGTTTGATTCTGTCCTTGCTGTGGCAAGCCAACCTATTTAGTTCTTCTTGGAACTCCATATCCTTCATTCTATTGATTACTACTTGCCTTGCTTGGTCAAAGCCTAGGGACATTAAGAATACTGGTGAGAGCCCATAGGTGCCCAGCTTGTGGTCTATTGCCTGTTTCCAGGGGGAGTAGTAGTTATAAGTCAGTGCTAGAGGGGTCAGTCCCTCTTGGAAGAAATGCATTTTTAGTCAATGAATAATCATCTTCCAGGGCCTTACCTGAATTTGAGGCATGGCTGTCTCGATTCTTATCTGGGCATTTGGAATTCCTTTGGGTGCAGCTAAGATGGCTCGCAGGAATTTGGTTTGTATAGGTTCTAGTAAGTCTTTTTTTTTTTTTTGCAAGGTTTCCTGTTTGTGCCCCATATATAATTTGTGCCAATGTTTTGACCTCAAAAAGTTTCAAGGCTGCAGGTACTAATTGCCTTCCATCGGTGTAAAAAAATGTTTAATTGCATTTGAGGACCTATAGGCTGCTTGCAATGAGTGATCCAGGTGTGTCTTCCATGTCCCTTGTGAGTGGAAAACCACCCCAAGATACCTGAATGTCCTAACCTGTCCTAAACTATGCCCTTCTATTTTCCAGGAGTACTGTCTAGGCCTTTTAGGAAAAATTAAAACTTTTGATTTATCAAAGATAAGGACCAGATTATTCCGTTTACAAAATTCAAGTGTTGTCGTAATTGCTCTCTTCAGTCCTATTGGAGTTTGTGAAATTATAGCAGCATTGTCAGCATATAGGAGAATCGGGATTTTACGTTGTGCTATGTTAGGAGGATGTAAATCATGGTTCTGTAAGAGGTTGATCAGAGGGTTAATGTGGAAGTTAAGCCCCATCACACTGCACCAACGGATGCAAAGAGGATGTAAAATGGACAAAAAAGCTTGCCATCCATTGGTTAACGCGATGTACTCACTGTCTCCATTTTGCTTCCTCTCTATCCGTCCAGCATCCATTTATTGATGTTTCATCGCTCAGAAAGTTTTGAGCTGCTCAAAATTTTTGCGCAGAAAATGTATCCAATTCGTCCATTCTGCATCCGCTACACATCCGCTACGCATCCGTTCTGCATCCGTTACGCATCCGCTATATCCGCGAGGCATCCGTTCTGCATCCACGCAACTTGCATCTGCTCGGACGCAGGGAGGAAGCGGAACGGATGCAGAACAGATGCAGAACAGATGCAGAATGGATGCAGCATGGAAACAAAGCATTTAAAATGGAAAAAACGTTCGCAGAGGGGACCTATCTCGGATATTAAGTATGTCTACAGGATGCCTAGAAGATGCCTAGAGGATGCAAAGGGACACCTATACTGCCTATAAAAAGGGGGAGCAACTCACCTGCATCTCACTTTCAGACCAGCAGCCCTGCTGCAGACCTCTGCAGCCTTCATCTGCCTCTTCCTCTTCCTCTTCCACAGCATCCAGTCATGTCCACTGTGGATCGTAACAAAGTCCTTTTGGCAGCCACCATCCTTCTGCAACAGTGCGAAGCCATCTACAGGCTCTGTGAACTCTACTACGGGAAGAAAAAGAGGTGGCCAAGAAGCGTCTGGGTACGAACATGGTTCGCCAGAAGAACAGAGTACGGACTGTACAATGAGCTGATGGTGGAGCTCAGGAACGAAGACACTCGTGCATTCCAGAACTTCATGAGGATGCCTCCAGCCATGTTTGACGAAGTTATGCAGCGGCTGACACCCAGGTCGACCGAGTAGAGCACCAACTTCCGGCCCAGCCTGGAACCTGGTCTCAAGGTGGCACTGACTCTGCGCCACCTGGCCTCAGGGACCACATACACGATCATGCAGTATGGCTGGAGGGTGCCACACAACAGGGCTTCCCAGATCCAGACCTCCTGCCCAACGACATGCAAGATGTGCCCTACTTCATCATGGGGGATGATGCCTTCTCCCTCAGAACCTACCTCATGAAGCCCTACACCTCCAAATACCTCACCCGTGAAGAGAGGATCTTCAACTACAGGCTGTCCAGGGCAAGGCGGGTGGTGGAGAACGCCTTTGGCATCCTGGCCGACAGGTTCCAGGTACTTCTCACCACCATGCAGCATCACCCAGAGACCGTGAGGAGGATCATGGAAGCTTGCTTCATCCTGCACAATCTCATGCGCACCTGCTACCCAGTCTTGCAGAACAGGCTTGTGGACCTCCAGCAAGACAATGGGGACATGGAGCCTGGTGAATGGAGGCAAGGGCGAAACCTGATAGACACTGAGACAGAGCCTCACGTGAAGGGAAGAAGCAGCGCAACCTCCTGAGACACTGGTTCAACTCCCCAGCTGGAGCAGTGGAGTGGCAAGACAGGATTATAGATGATTAATGGATGCTTCCTTCAGCCTGCCTCATCACACGGATGATATTGGGCCATGTATTTTGAGTGGCCCTACAATGATCAGCGCATTTAATAAAGAGTTGTGTTTGTGTTGACATGTGTGGATGATTATTACATTATTATTGATAATAAAGGGCCATAGGTGTGGCACCTGGGAGGGTGGACCATACAGTCCCACTATGCTTGCACTGGAGGTTTATCTATCCCACAGCTATTAGCCATCCCAAAGGTATCCCTGCCCATCCCACTGCTATCTCAACCCATCCCACTGCTATCTTAACCCATCCCACAAGCATACAAAGGCTAAACCATTTCTAAAAGTTTTCAGGAAGACTTTATTAAAAAAAAAGAAATGAAGCAAGTGTGTGAATCAAAACTAGACTTTATTAACAACAAGCTATAAAACAAAAATGAGTCTCTGGCACTCCTCTTGGTCGCTCAGTCTCAGGGGTGAAGGGTCCAGGTGCTGTGGAGGTGGCTGGTGCTAGAATGCTTGTCATCTGCTCCTCCAGAAGCATAAGCAGCAGAAGCCCCAGCCCCAGAAGAGTGAGCCCGTGCTGCAGAAGCCCCAGCAGAACCAGAGTGAGGGCCAGGGAGCGGGATGGTAGCCCTGTCCCTCTTGCAAGGGCTGGCAGCAGATGGCTGAGGCTTGCTGTGCTTCCGCATGGTTGTGGGGTTGCTGGCTGGCAGGGAGGCTGGCAGGAACCAAGGCTGGCAGGAAGGCTGGCAGGGAGACAGGCACCAAGGCTGGCAGGCAGGCAGGCACCAAGGCTGGCAGGAAGGCTGGCAGGCAGGCTGGCAGGCAGAATGGCTGGCAGCAAGGCTGGCAAGCAGGCAGACAGCAAGGCTGGCAAGGAGGCTGGCGGCAAGGCTGGCAGGGAGGCTGGCAGCAAGGCTGGCAGGCAGGCAGACAGCAAGGCTTGCAGCAAGGCTTGCAACAAAGCTGGCAGCAAGGCTTGCAGGTAGGCATGCAGGCAGGACAGGCAAGGCTGTCAATCCGTCCGGCAGCAGGTCTTTCCTCTAAATGGTGACCTGCTTCCGAGCTGCTTCCGTTATATCCGCGGGGCTGATGCAATGCATCCTCCCCACATGCACAATTAACACTCGGCATCCGTTCTGCTTCCACTGTGCATCCGCTGTGCATCCGCTGTGCATCCGCTTCATCCGCTGTGCATCCACTCTGCATCTGCTGTATCCGTTCCGCATCCGCTTTGCTGTGGACCCCCGGAAGCCTAGCGGATGTGCCATCTGCTCCCATCTGCTTCCATCCACTAGGCTTCCGCTCTGCATCCGTTTTCCATCCGCCCTGCGTCCTCCCCCCTTCCGTGTTATCCGCTCCGGTTATGCAAATTTTTGCCCCTTTTGAGAGCAGATAACAACGGATGGAACATTTTGCTCGTCTGTTGTGTCCATTTTGCATCCATTGGGCAGTGTAACAGGGCTTTTAAAAAGGTAGGGGGATAGGATGCAACCCTGCCATATGCCTTTTTGTACTCTATCCTTAGTGGGCCAGTTAAAGTCCCTTGAGGATTATACCTCATTTTCAAGGTGGAATTAGCATAAAATTTTTGTATGAGGAAAAGGAGGTGTTTATCAATGATAGTGTGTTTTAATTTCTCCCAGAGGGTGTCCCTGGATATTGAATCAAAGGCCTGCTTAAAATCAAGGAAGGCCACAAAAAGAGATGATTTTTTTCTATTTGTGTATTTTGAACCAGATGGTGAAATACCAAGATATGATCCGCCGTTGATCTTCCTTCTCTAAAACCAGCTTGCTAATCTCCCAAAATTAGCCAATCCTGAAGTTTATAGTTTAGGTGTTTGGCATACAATTTACTAATAACGCTCAGAAGGCTAATAGGTCTATAATTACCTGGGTCATTTCTATTACCTTTTTAATAAATTGGTATGATAATTGATAGTCCCTAATCTCTTGGCATATGGCCTGTTTTATCTATAAATGTAAACAGAGATGCTAAAAGTGGAGCCCACCAACTGGCATTCTTTTTGATTATTTCTGGCAGGACATTATCAGCACCTGGTGCCTTATTAGCCTTGAGAGTTCCGATCAACCTTCATATCTCTCCTGGTGTAACTGAGGGCCAGTAAGGAGTTTGGTCCAAACTAATTTGGCTCTCCTTAGTTACATAATCAGGGTCTGTATATAGGTCTCTAATATATTCTTCCCAGGCATGAATCAGTACCTGATTAGTTGGGGGTAGGGGGGATTTCCCCAATGCTCTACTGATGTGCTAGAAAAGGGATGTATTTTTTGTCTTGACTGCTGCAATTAATCTATGCCAATATTCATTTAGTAACTTCCTTTGCATTTTTTTTGGTCCATTTGATTTTTACCTGGGTATTTTGGCTCTCTTGCCTGGGTAGGTAGAGTGGACCAGTCCTTACAAATTTTTGGTGTAATGTGAGAGTAAGAATTACTGAATTGTGATAGCTTTTCAGTCGTAAGTCTGCCTCCATCTTTTACAAGAACTTCTAGAAGTCATATATTATCCAATAATCAACTATGGATTTTCTTTCTGATCCCCGATAAGTATATTCTGCTGGGTAGTTGCCTTTTGTGGAACCATTAAGGATACAAAGGTCCAAACATAAAATCATCTGTCTAACACATAACCTACCTGATTTGCTTTAGGGTCATTAAATTGTCTGGAATGCAGGGTTCTTCTGGTACATTCTCATCATAATGAATCTTAAATTGATTCAATAATGCTTGATCGTTTGGACCTATCCTAACATTTAAGTCCCCTCCAATAATTATTGCTGTTGTGGGGTATTTGTCTGAGCAGCCAAGGATAAAATCTTCTATGCCATCCCAAATCTTGTTGATCAAATCCTTCTTATTGAGTGGATGAATATAGATATTAAAAAGCAAAATCTCCATAAAAGTAAGGTAGTCACAACCCATGGCTGAAAAAGTGGCAGTGATACACATTTAAATTGCAGGGCTGTATTAACAAGTGTCACAATACCCCGTTTAGCTCTCCCACCACCTTACGTGGGGCAGCCAGGATAGAGTTGGTCCAATAACCATCTAACTGTATCTCTGTGAGGGTCCAGGTTTCCTGTAAGAAGAGGATGTCAAATTCTGATATGTAATTAAAAAAGAGTTGGTCTTTTGATGGGACAGTCCAGCCCGCTATATTCCAGGCTATAATGGAGAGGGTATATTTTGCCACTCATCAGGAAATTTGATTTATACAAAGGGAAGTTGTAAGGTTGTTGCAATGGACTGAGGTATCATTGCACATGAAATTGGCTTTCTCTAAAGGCCCGGTCCCACTGCACTTACGGATGCAAAAAGGATGTAAAACATTAAAAAAAGCTTGCCATCTGTTGGAAAACGCTATGCATCTGTTGTGTACTCACTGCATATGTGTTTCATACATTCTATCCGTCAAGCATCTGTCCACTGCGATTTCATCCACACAAGAAGTTTTGAGCTGCACAAAACTTTGTGAACGGATGTACTTTCCGCCGCGTACAATGTACATCCATGACATATACAGGCAACAAACATTCCATGTCCGTTATCAACCATTAAACATCCGCTGTATCCTCTCTGCATCCTCTGGGCATCCTCGCAACTTACATCCATTGCAGCTGAAAACGGAAAGAGGGAGGAAACAAAAGGTACACGGAACGTCTACACAGCATTAGTAGCACGGAAATAGAAAGGATGTAAGCGTATGCATCTCGTATATAAAGGATTAAAAATGGACAAAACGTTTGTATCTGGGATGTATCTGGGATATTTAGGATGTCTGGAGTATGTCCAGAGTATGTAGAAGGACACCTAGCGGACAACCGATCTTTCCTATAAAAAGGGGGAGAAAATCATATGGATCTCAGAATGAATCCAGCAGCCGTGGTGTACAGACCTCTTCACCCTTGGTCTTGGTCTTCAACATCATCAATTGTTCTCCACCATGGATGATGACACAGTCCGTATGATAGCTGCGCTCATTCATCACCAGAACCAAAACCTGTTCAGACTGTTTTAAGTTTTACACAGAAGGAGAAGAAGGAGACGTCCAAGAGCTGTGTGGGTCCGAGGATGGATCATGAGAAGGATGGAGTTTGGACTGTATGACCAGTTGATGGTGGAGCTGAGGAATGAAGTCCCTCGTGCATTCCATCACTTCATGAGGATGCCACCAGCCATGTTTGATGAACTTGTAGAGCATCTGAGATCCAGGTTGACCAAGCCTAGCACCAACCTCCGTCCTAACCTGGACCCTGGACTGAAGGTGGCACTGACTCTGCGGCACCTGGCCTCTGGAACCAGGTACAGAATCATGCAGTATGCATGGAGGGTGCCACACAACAGCATCAGCAAAGTGGTCAGAGAAGTGGTACAGGACATCATCGAAGAATACGTGGAGGAGCTCCTCAGGTGCCCCACCACTGAACAAGGCTGGAGAAAACCTGCAGAAGAGTGGTATCAGAGGTGGAACTTTCCCCACACTGTTGGAGCCATAGATGGGAAGCACGTGGCCTGCAAAGCTCCAGTCAAGTCAGCGTCCGCTTGTTATAACTACAAGGGCTTCTTCAGTATCATCCTCTTTGCCATGGTTGATGCTGACTACAAGTCATCTACATCGATACTTCAGGCAATGGGCCAGCTTCAGACGGCCAGATATATAACGCAAGTGACCTCAAGGATGGGCTGGAACGCAACCTCATCATGGGTTTTCTAGGTCCAGACCCCCTCCTCAATGACACACAAGATGTGCTCTACTTCACCGTGGGTGATGACGCCTTCTCCCTCAGAACCTACCTCATGAAGCCCTACACTTCCAGATACCTCACCCGTAAAGAGAGGATCTTCAACTACAGGCTGTCCAGGGCAAGACGGGTGGTGGAGAATGCCTTTGGCATCCTGGCGAACAGGTTCCAGGTACTTCTCACCACCATGCAGCATGACCCAGAGACTGTGAGGAGCATTGTGGAAGCTTGCTGCATCCTGCACAATCTCATGCACACCTGCTACCCAGTGTTGCAGAACAGACTTGTTGACTGTCAACAAGGGAATGGGGACATAGAGCCTGGTATGTATGACATAGAGTATGACATAGAGTCAAGGACATAACCTGATTGACACTGTGGATGTACAAGGCCTCAGCAGAGCTTCACGTGAAGGGAAGAAGCAGTACAACCTACTGAGACACTGATGCAACTCCCCAGCTGGAGCAGTGGAGTGGCAAGACAGGATGATAGATGATTAATAGATGCTTCCTTGAAGCTGTCGCATAACACTGATGAGATTGTACCATGTATGTTGAGTGGTCCTACAATGAAATGGGAATTAATAAAGAGCTTTGTTTATTTTAAAATGTGTTGATCAATGAATAAATTGTTATTGATAATAAAGGTCCATATGTGTGGCAGCTGGGATGGTGGACCATACAGTCCCACTATGGTTGCACTGGAGGTTTATCTATCCCACAACTATCCTTATCTATCCTTATCTATCCCACAACCATGCAAAGGCTTAACCATTTTTTCAAAGTTTTCACCAACACTTTATTAAGTAAAAAAAATGAACCAAGTAAACTAAGTGTGTTAAGCAAAGATAACTTTTATTAACTTTCTTAGGTAAACTTTATGACTTTATTAAATAAGCAAAATGAACCACGTAAACTGTATTTAGTGTCTTAAGCAAAGATAAACTTCCTTTGGTAAACTTTATGACTGTATTAAATAAGCAAAATGAACCAAATAAAGTGTCTTAAGCAAAGATAAACTTAACAAGTAAACAACTCAGTCTCTGACACTATTCTCAGTCACTCTGAGTCATGTCCATGGTCTCAGCTGTTAAGCGGGCAAGGACTATGGAGGTGGCTGTGCTTGAGTGCTGGTCTGAGGCACCATTGGGGTTCTTGGCCCCGAGAGTACAACAGGTAGTGGTGTGTTCAGGAAGCTATCCGAGAGCTGACTCAGTCCCGTGAGATTGAGAGGCCCTTCATCAAGGACTTGAGATGTCAATACTGATGACAGATTGTCCGTTGACGGGCTTGGCTGTGGGGTGGAGGAAGGAGGAGTAGTGGGGCTGTTTGGTCTGCAGCTGGATGGGGACTGGCATCTGTGGCATCCAATGAACCTGGGCCTGGACTGGGAAGTTCTGCTTGTGCTGTGGGAAGTCCTGGTAGTCGTAGCCTTGGTAAGTGAGGGGCTGTTGAATGCCGTGGAAGGGCTGTGACATCGCCTGGGGTGGAGGAGCAGGCTTGGACTGGGTAGGAGCAGTTTCAGCTGGGCCTTGAGGGTTGTGCAGAAGTGCTGTGATCTTCTGCTTCATCACCTGGTACTGGGCCTCGGGCAGGTCCCTCAGGGTCTGGCTCACGTTGGTGATGAAGGTGTTCCAGCCCGAGGATGCTCTGTCCAAGTGGACCAGCTGAGAGAGAGGTTCTGTGCTGGTCTTCATTGTGTCCCTGATCTCCAACAGCACACTGTGGTCCTGGCCCTCCAGTCTGCCTCTCTGCCTGCATCCTCTGGAGCTGGGGGTGGGGACGGGTTGGCCTCTGGTGCCTGCTGCTTCTTCCTCAATTTGTGACAGCAGGTCATCATCCTCCAAGTCTGCCGGCATGGAGAGTGCAGCTGTCGGGGGGGGGGGTCTCTGCTGTGGGGCCCTCTGAAGACACCTGCCTGGACAGGGTAGCTGGCTCCTGGCTGGAAGAGGACAGGGTTGTCTGTGGGCTGTCTGAGGGAGAGGGGTGTCAGAGGGGCTGCTCCTCGGTGGCGGATCTCACCCTCCAGGAAACTGCACTTGGCCATGACGTACACGTCCCGGTCAGTGAGCTTGACAGTAGCCTGCCCGGATTTCTTGAGGTGTAGCTTGCCATACCAGGTGTGCATGTACTTCCACCATTCAAGGAGTACTTATGCAGTGTACCCCAGGCTCTCTGCCTTGTCTCTCCAAGCTGCCTGCTTCTTCTTGGTGTCCTGATACAGTCTGTGGCCCTTTCTCCAGAAGTACTCGTTCTCCCTTAGCCATTCCAGCACCTCATCCTCATGCTCCTCGGAAATGGTGTACTGTTTCCTCTCTCCCTTCTGCTTCCCTTGCCTCTTCCTCCCTCTGGCAGGGACTTCAGCAGGGCCTTCAGGGGCTTGAGCAGCAGGGCCTTCAGGGGCTTGAGCAGCAGGGCCTTCAGCAGCAGGGCTTTGAGGGCCTTGGGGCTGGTCCACCACAGCAGCAGCAGCAGCAGCAGCAGCAACTTCAGAGTCAGTGCCGGGGGTGGGATGCTGGTTCTGGCCTTCTTCACCTTGCCAGGGCTTGAAAAAGTAGGCACGGGCTCCTTCTTCTTGCCTGACTAATGAACCATGGTGTTGCTGCAAGATGTATGTGGCAGCATGTCTTTCCCCTGTATGCTGACTGCGTGCGTGCTGCATCCTTTTATATCTGCAGAGCTGACACAATTCATACTCCCTGCATGCGCAGTGAATGCTTCGCATCTAATATACATCTGCACAGCATCCCCTTTGTTTCCTATAGGCATCCGTGATGCATCCGCTTCATCCACTATGCATCCGCTTCATCCGCTATGCGTCCACTTCGAAATTCTCCCCTGGAACCCCTTTGGAGGTATCATCCACTTCCATCCGCTTTCATCCGCTAGGCTTCCTATGAACATCCATTTAACATCCCCACTACATCCTACCCACATCTGTTCTTTTCCGTTCTTTTCTGTTCTGTTTATGCAAATTTTCACCACTGTTTTGGAGCGGATGACAATGGATGGAGCCACCCCTGAAATTTTGATCGTCCGCTGTGTCCTTTATGCATACATTTTGCATCTGTCAGCCAGTGGGACTGGGCCTTAAAAGTAGGAGAGACCCATCTGAATCCTGTGTAGACTCCTGAGAAAATTGTTCAGAATAAGGGGTTTTAGCACCAGCTATCAGAGCTTGACATTCCTGTGCTTCTTCTCTAGGTATAGGGCAAGGGGTTATTAGATCATGATTCATTCGATATTGAGATGATGGCATTGTCGTGGGACCTCTTCCAATCTCTTGTTGTGATGCTGAAGGTTTCATAGGATGTTCACATAAGGATGGTCGTATCTCCATCTCTACTGGAGCCTCTAGTGGTCCCTATGTATCTTGGCTTTTGTTTCCATCTCATATTCGTGCAATCCCTTGCCCTCCAGGAGAGAAGTAAGAGGTTCAATTATTGGGGAGACCAGTTCTATAAGCAGTTCAGTAGTGTCCATTGTAACCAACAAGGATTTCTTTAAATTTTCTAACTTGAATAATATTTTATCTTGTTCTTTTCTTGGGAGAGTGCCAAAAACATTAATGAGGCCCGTTTCTGTGCTATTAAGTACATCTTCACCAACCAAGGCTGGCTGACTCCTTTCTCTCTTTTTTCCAAGGTTGAGAATGCAGAAGAGACAGCAGCCGTGGGAGCTCACATGTTAACAATTAAAGGTTTAACCTTTTCCTTACAGAAAACTCTGATAGGGAAGATTTGGAAGGAGACTAAATGTGCTTTCATCTTAAACAAGATTAGTAGTATGGTGGGCTGCTTGAAAGAGAGGAGTATCCACTTCCAATTTGGGACCTCAGGAAGCCACCCCACCGCATGAAGATCAATCTTCCCCCAATGGCAGTGAAGAAGCTGACTTCGGGAATTTAGTATAGCACTCTTAGTAATCCAGCGTCCATAATTAAGTCTGTTCATATGGATTCTTAAAGCAATTTGTTGTGTTTGCAATGAGCAATGTGATTGTAGGGGAGATGCTTTCCTGGCTTTCCATGAAACTTCTCTATTGATACCTCTTCCTCTTGTTGCCTTGTCAGGAGAAGGGCTGTTTTTCTGAGAGGGCTGCCACTTTTAACAGGTTTTTTTAACTGTTTTCCTGGGTCTTTGCTCATTTTCTTCTTCTATATCCTGAGTATGGGATTTACCCAGGTCTGCTGTAAGCACATTAGTGATGGGGTCTGTAGCCTAATGCTGTGCTTGCAGAAAGACAGCAATATCTTTTCTTAGTGTCTCTACATCGTGTTGGATGGTTATTAATTGTCCAACTATCTTTTTAGTCTTTATCATGGTCCCCATATCAGCTGTAACTGGTTTAGTTGTTTGTGTGAGAGGGAAGACTAAATAAAGATATAATTATCTACTGGAATAGAGGATTGCACTGAAAACTTATATTGGGAATAGTGGAATCCTTGGACACTAAAAGAAACAAAGAAGACACAAAGAAATAGAAACCAGAACTCCTGTCACTGAACTGCTTATTTTTTCATTCTACTTCCCTCTTCCCCCATCTAAGCTATTTGGATAGAGTGGCAAATTGCACTGTAGAAGATAGTAAGAAGAAATAGCAAGGCTGTACAGTGAGAGGTGGTGACATAAAGGATTTATAGCTAGATTTTAATCATTCCTTCCTAGTGGATATTATTAAAGATTTTTTCTCTTTTTTCTCTTTTTCCATTTCATATTTTTCCCATTCCATATTTTTATTTTTTATCTTTTTTAATTTTCAAAATTTTTTCCTTTTTCTTTTTTCATCTTTTTTTTCCTTTTCCTTTCTCCCCTCTTCTATGAATATTGGCATTCTTTCTTAAATTGGATTGTATTACTTTTTCTCCCCTTTTTAAATATTATTGGAGGAATTAAAAGAAAATTATTATGTGAGAGATGGACAAGGCTTACTATTATCTAAGAATCCAAAATGTTGTAGAAGAAAAGGATGAAAATCAGGCAGACATAATGGCAGACTTGCTTGCAGCAGCCAGGGAAGAGACAAAAGAGAAAATGATATATGACATGGATGAAATCTTCAGAGTTCAGACTAGATATGGAATGAGAAATAAGCTATCAAGAGTAGTATATATTAGATTCACAAAGAAGGCCATAAGAACAGAGATACTAAAGGCAGTGAAAGATAAACTAAAATATAAAGGAAAGGAGATAACAGTGTTGAAACAAATTCCAAAAGCTGTAAGAGATTTGAGAAGAGACTATCAGTTTCTGACAAAATGTTTGATAAAAAGAGAAATTAACTTTAGATGGCTGATACCAGAGGGAATAATGGTGACATGATGAGAACAAAGTCTAGACACAATTGAAAAAGCAGAAGTATTTTATGATAAATATTTTAGAGAATATGAAGGAGAAAAGAGAAGATAAATAGATGAAATAAAACTGAGAGAAGAAGTTGCAGAGAGGGAGGAGAGATAACAAAGAGAAGAAGAAAAAGAACTGGAAGTGAGAACAACAAGGGAAGAAGAGAGACCAAGAGACCAAAGAGAGATGAGAGTGACAAGAGTGACTAGAGCATATCATAAATAATAATATGGAAGAAGAAATTAAATTTGCGATGATCAATATAAATGAAATAAACTTGGCAATTAAAAGCAAAAGAATATTCACTAAATTAGAGAAACTAAATCTGGATATAATTTGTTTGCAAGAAGTGCATATTAAAAAGCAACATGAGAAAATATTAGACTATCCTAAAATTGGAAGGCTATATACTACATTGGCGTAGCAAAGTAAGAGAGGAATATGTTATTTATAAAAGACAGTATAAAAACAGAATTAATGTACCTAGATAATGAAGGGAGAATATTAATAGTTGAAATATTGATGAATTATAAATAGATACTACCAGTGGCAATTTATGCCCCAAATGAAAATCAACAAGAATTTTATGATAAATTACCTTAAAAAATAACAGAATTGGAATATGAACACATTTGTGTTATTGTAGACTACAACACAATAGTAGATGTAATAAAGAACTATAAAACACAAAAGACAAATAAAAAGAATAGAAAAATATTGCTTTAGGCATTTTTAAAATGACAGATGAGCTAGCAATTGAATGAGCTAGCAAATGAGCTAGCATAAAAGAATATCTGAGAGAAAGATATTCAGAAAAGTGACAATATACATTTTATTCCAATAGATAATTTGTCTTGTACTAGAATAGATATGACATGGGCAACAACAGAGATAATTGCTAATATACAAGACATAAGTATTGAAATAAATACATGGGCAGATTATAATCAGATTAAGATAACATGGAAAGGACAAAAGAAGAGGGCAAGATGGACAGTGAATAATCTAATATTGAGAAAAAAAGAATATATTGAATATTGAAAAGAATATATGGGAGAGGACTTAAAATTTTTCTTTGAACAAAATAAAAAAGAAGAAACTTCACTACAAAGTGTGTGGGACATAGCTAAAGCTTATATGAGGACTGACAATAACATGTACTGGAAAGAGAAATAGAAAGAAACAACAGGCACAGAAAGTATTAGAAGAAGAATATAAGAAACTGAAAGAAGAACTACAAAAAAATTCACAAAGGAAAGGTATTCAAAATAAAATGACTTTGACAAAACATAAAATGGAAATAATAGATAAAGAACTAGTACCCAAAAAAATTAAACATGCTAAACAGAATTTCTTTGAAAATGCAAATAAGCCAGGAAGATGGTTGGTGTATAAACTAAAAAGAGAGACAGAAAAGAAAATGATATCTCATCTAATGGGTGATAAAAGGAATCTGTGTCATAGAAATGAAGATAAAAAAAGAAATAATACAAAAGTATTATAGAGAACTATATAAAAGAAGAACACGTGGAAGTAAGAGAGATAGAGAAATATTTAAAGAAAATGGAACTATGACTGAAAGTGTCAGAAGAAACTAAAATGATGTTGGAAGGGAAAATTACAGTGATGGAATTAATGGAAGCAATTAAAAAACAAAATAATGGAAAGGCATTGGGGCTGGATGACCTGCCAGCAGAAATGTATAAAGCTTAACAGGACACAATAAATCAGTAGTTCCCAAAATTTTTCAGTCCACCACCCCCTTGGTGCTACAAACTCATCCTCAGTGCCTCCCACCCAAGGGTGGGATTCAAATTTCTGTGGGCATAGCTTGCTGGTCACATGATTGGGTAGGTGTGATTTGGTGGTCGTGTGAGTGGGTGGGCGTGGCCAGGTGACTGGCAAACCAAATACAAGTGTTCCTCACTTAATGGCCGGTTGTTTAGCAAGTGTTTTAATTTATAACTGGCCTCCCCAGAGATACTTGACCCATTTTTGGAGTTTTGATAGTCATGCACACACATACACACACACTCCCTTCTAACCCTGCTTGAGCAGGTCAATGCACTAGAATCAACAAAGCATCTCTGATGAGATTCTAGCAGTGAATAAAATCTAATCAGAGATGCTTTTCCGATTCTTGTTGATTTGTTTTATTTGTATCTCATTATTTTATATTGCTGAATTGCATTGACACGTGTGTCTCTTCTTGTGCATAACCCAGAAGCTCTTGTGATTCTTTGCAGCAAAAATTAACAACCTCTGGCTTTGCTGTACATTTCAAACATGCCGACACTGCTGCGTTCTAGGTGCTGGCCCGACAGGTCTACCCAATTGAGCCCACTGCATTGGAGGGACCTGCCCAAGCAAGTCAAGTTAATGGGGTGAGCCTGAGAGAGGGAAAGAGAGAGAAAGAAAAGAGAAAGAGAGAGAGAAGGGAGAAAAGAAAGAGAAAAAGGAAATAAAGAAAAAGGGACAAAGAAAGAGTGGGGGGTAGAAGGAAGGGACAGAAAGAAAAAGAAATAAAGAAGAATGGAGGGAGGGAGGAGAAAGATAATGAGATATCTATTCTAGTCCAATTACCTGCTCCAGCGGGGTTAGAAGGGAGTGTGTGTGTGAGTTCTCCTTATAATTTACCAGTACATTTTGGTTTTGCCTTCTTCAGAATTGGCACTGTAATACATTGGGGAAAAGTAATTTTTAGGGTGGAGATCTGGTTCAATGGATCCTGTTTAAAGCCTCAACAAAATGTGAGAGCTTCCTGATAGTCTTGACCATGTTTTGTCCACAAAACCTTTAATAGAAGCCAGAGATGTTTCAATGTGCTGGCAAAGATGTTTCAATGTGGAAAAGGGCCTGAGTCTAAACTAGGCTTCATTTCAGTCTGATGCATCAGGTCTCTCTCTCTCCCTCCCTCTCTCTCTCTCTCTCCCCCTCCCTCCTTCCCAGTCTGGCTTTGCTCTACTTTCCCAATGTGCCTGCGGGGCTGGCGCTTCGAACATGGATAGATGGATGGATGGAGAGAGAGAGAGAGAGAGAGAGAGACAGACAGACAGAGACAAGTAGGTAGGTAGGTAGATTGGTAGATAGGTAGATGGGAAAGCAGGCAGACCTTTTGGATGAATGTATGGATAGGTAAGTAGATTGGTAGATAAGTAGGTAGATAGGTAGGTAGATCTATATTGGTAGATAGGTAGACAGAAAGACAGGTAGGCAGGCAAGCAGGTCGGTAAGCAGGAAAGCAGACAGATAGATAGACATTTTGGATGTATGGATAGATAGATAGATAGATAGATAGATAGATAGATAGATAGATAGATCTATATTGGTAGATAGGTAGATACGTAGGTAGGTAGACAGGCAGACAGAAAGACAGGCAGACAGGCAAGCAGATCTTTTGCATTGATATTTCTAGATGCACAGAAGGCTTTTGACAATGTGAACTGGCAATTTATGTTGACACAAATGAAGGAAATGGAATTTGGGGACAGATTTATTCATATGATGAAGACTATATATTATAAATGATGTGCGAAGGTATTGGAACAGCATTACACGAAAATACCAGTCTGGTTATCAGCAATGGAAGCACTTGTATATCCAAATGTTTATAAAATGGGAAGCATTACTAGATATAAAGCATTACTAGATTTTAAATGAAAAGGGTGAGCTCAAAACAAGAATTGAATGAACAAGGAGTAGAGATACAATGGTATTCAAATAGCAAGGTATGAAAGCAAGGTATGAAAAAGACATTAAAGATGAAGGGATTAATAAGGAGTTGACAGAATTGGACAAAATATTAACAGGTATGGAGGACAAATTAATTAAAAGATAATATTGTTATTTATTTGGTGTTAAGTTGGAAGATGAACAAGTTAAAGAAACAATGATAGCATGAACAATTTTTTTTGGATATGCTATAGAATTAGATAGATGGCAGAAGTTATGGGACAGGAATTATAAATTGACAATATCGACAGCATTTAAAGAAGATTTTTTTTACAGATGGCACTTAGCACCAGCAAAATTAGTGAAAATGTTTAAAGATAAATCAACTAAATGTTGGAAGTGTCATCAAACACCAGGAACATATTACCATACGTAGTGGACTTGTATAGAAGCTAAAAGATATTGGATTAAGATACACACATGGTTGGAAAAAATGATTAAACAACATATATATTTGAAACCTGAAATATTTCTATTAGGAATGGTACCTGAAGGTTATAGTAAAGAAAAAAACATACTTAATTATACATGTATTAACAGCAACTAAAAATTGCATTTGCTCAAAATTGGAAAAGTGATAAAGATACCAATAGAGGGAAAAATAATTGAAAAATATTTGAATGTGCAGAAATGAATAGATTAACATTAGAAATTAAAGAAAAAGAAGAATCTGAATATCACATGGTATGAGACTTGTTTTATAAATAGCTAGGAAATAAAATTAATTAAAAGGGATTAGACACAATTACAAAGTAATAAGAGAAACTAGTGTAATAGATATACTGAATATTACTTATATTATATATGTATGGGAATGTGATTATTATTATATGATTATATTGAAGAGTATTATTAATAATTGTTAAATATATGAAATATGTACCTAATCAACCCACGATTGAAATGCAATGGATTTATTGTATGTTAGGGAAAAAAAATTAAAAAAGACTTTTTAAAAAAATGGCAGAAGGAACTTGTCTCTAGAATCTTTGAAGAAAAATGAATCTGGGGAAAAACCAATATATAATGTATTCAAATAGGCATAAATCATGGTCCAGAATTGACAAGATATGGATATCATCTGAATTCAGAACTGATGTACAAGAGATAGAGATAGAAACTAATCTATGGCTGATCACAGTCCAATAAAAATAAGTTGGAAAGAACAAATAAAAAGGCCAAGATGGACAATGAACCAATCTATACTACCAGAAAAAGAATTTATACAAACAGCAGTAAAGGAAAATTGAATTTTTCTTCAAGGAAAACAAAAAAGAAGGAATGTTATTGCAAAAGTATGGAACACAGCTAAAGCATATATTAGGGGACTAGCCATAACTTACATAACAAAAAAGAAAAAAGAAAAAAAGACAACATCAGAAGTCATTGGAAGAAGAACATTAAAAAACTGAATTAGTACTATAAATAGATCCACAAAAGAAAAGTTTTAAAAAAATCAAATGGAAATAATAAATCACAAATTAAACCTAATAGTAAAAGAAGAATTGATGCAGCAAATAAAATGAGCTAAGCATTTTTTTTTGAAAATGCTAATAAACCAGGAAGATGGCGAACCTATAAACTGAAAAAAAAGAGAAAGAGAAGAAATTGATAAGTAAGCTACAAGATGAAAAGGGAAACATAAAGTATTAAAAATGAGAACAAAAAGAAAATAATGCAGGAATTTTACAAAAATTTATATGATCAAGAAAATTTTTTGGAGGAAAAGATAATGTAATACTTAGAAAAAGCTAAACTACCAAAAGTACCTGAAGACATTAAAAATATGTTAAATGAAAGAATAACTATGATGAAGCTGATGGAGGCAATAAAAAGACAAAAGAACAATAAGTATCCAAACAAGTACCTGCAGAAGTTTATAAATATTTACAGGACATATTAAGTTTGTCTATGCTAGAGACTTATAATGAGGTACTGCTAGAAAGTGATGGCTGATATGGATGAAATATTTAAAGTCCAAACCAGATATGCATTGAGAAATAAGCTACCAAGAGAGAGATTCACAAAGAAAGTTATAAGAACAATTTTTTTATAGAAAATGACAGTTGACCCATTGAAATATAAAGACAAAGGAATATCAGTTTTGAAGCAAATTCCAAGAAGAGTTAGAGATTTAAAGAGGGAATATCAATTTGTGACAAAGTGATTAATTAAAAGAGGAATTAATTTCAGATGGCTGATACCAGAAAGAATAATGGTGACATGGCAGGAACAGATGTAGGTGAGATTTTATAAAGAAAGCAGAACGATTTTATGATCATTACTTCAGAGAACAAGTGGAGAGAAAATGAGGGAAATAGAAGAAATTAAACATTGGGAAGAAACTGCAGGAGAGAGAGATGGATGACAAAAAGGAGAGGAAAGAGAATAAGAAGAAAGAGTGACAAGAGAAGAAGTAAAACCAAAGGAAGCAAGAGAGATAAGAACAAGAGCAACAAAACCTTATTATAAATAAAGTTATGGAAGAAGAAATAAAGTTAATGTCAATCAATATAAATGGACTGTATTCAGCAACAAAAAGAAAAAGGATTTTTAACAAACTAGCAAAATTAAAATTGGATATAATTTGTTTACAGGGGTTTCACATCAAAAAACAACATAATAAAGTACTGGACTATCCTAAAAATGGAAAGCTATACTTTTCTCTGTCACAGCAAGGCAAAGAGGAGTAGCATTATATATTAAAGATGCAAATTTTTCAAAATGACGGGAGGGTGTAAGTAGTGGAAATAATGATGAACTGCAAACAGACATTATTAGTGACAATATATGCATCAAATGAGGATCAAGAAGAATTTTATGATAAACTACACAAGAAAATAATGTAACTGGAGGATGGAAGTATATGTATCTTAGGAGACTTCAATGCAATAATGGATGTGGAAAAGGTGTATAAAACACAAAAGAGAAACAAACAAACAAACAAAAAACCACCAGGAAAACATTACCAAAACCATTCTTTAGGATGATGGAAGAGAAAGCAATCCAAGACACATGGCTGGAAATACACTGAAAAAATAATTAATATACATTTTACTCAAATAGACATTTGTCTTGGTCCAGGATTGATATGATGTGGGCATCAACAGACTTAATTTCTAATATACAAGAAATAAATATTGAAACAAATACCTGGGCAGACCATAACCCAATAAAAGTAATATGAAAGGGACAAGATGGACAATACACAATTCAATATTGAAAGAAAAGGAATTTATTATATATATGGAAAAGGAACTGAAATTCTTCTTTAATGAAAACAGAAAAGAAGAAACCTCACTACAAATCATATGGGATACAACAAATTATTATATAGAGGACTAACCATGTTACATATGTGGGAAAGAGAAATAGAAAAAGGAGACAGGAACAAAAGACACTAGAAAAAGGATATAAAAAGCTGGAGAAGGAACTGAAAAGAAACCCACAAAAAAGGACATACAAAATAAGATGAACTTAATAAAACATAAAATGGAATTAGCAGACAAAGAAGAAATAGCACAAAAAATAAAAAGATCATAACAAAACTTCTTTAAAAATGCAAATAAAAGAAGGTGCTTAGCATATAGACTGAAAAAAGAGAGTACAGAAACAATTCCTCAATTAATAGATGATAAAGGAAACCTTTGCTATAGATATGAAGATTAAAAAAAATAGTCCAAAATATTATGGGGAATTATATGAATAAGACAAGCTGGAGAAGGAGAAATTAATACTTTAAAAAGCAGAATTACCTAAAATATCAGAAGAAATTAAAATAATGTTACAATGATGGAATTAACAGAAGCATTAAAAAGACAAAATAATGGGAAAGCACCAGGGCCAGATGGTTTATCAGCAGAACTGTACAAAACTTTGCAAGATTCCCTTAGTAACACAGTGCTGGAAGTGTTAAATGAAGTATTGATGGAGGCCAAAATACCCTATTCATGGATGGAAGCTTATATTAATCTAATACCAAAAGAAGATTCTGACGTACAACAGATAAAAAAACCATAACAAAAGATATCATTGTTGAACTCAGATTACAAAATATTTACTTTAATAATGGCAGAGAGACTAAAGAGATTTTCAAATCAATTTATACATTCAGACCAAAATGGGTTTTTACCCAAGAGACAAATAAAAGACAATAAGAGAATAATCCTGAACACTTTGGAATATTATGAAGCGCATCCAGAAAGACAGATGGTGACACACAGAAGGCATTTGACAATGTGAACTGGCAGTTTATGTTGATGCAAATGGAAGAAATGCATACTGGGGAAAGATTTATTAAAATGATTAAGACAATATATTATCAACAATATGTAAAAGTGATGGTAAATGGAGAATTGACTGAAAAAAATAAGATTAAGAAGGGAACAAGGCAATGGCCCCTTGTCACCATTACTATTTGTACTAACTTTAGAAGTGTTAAATAGAAATATCAGGAAAGACAAGGAAATAAAAGGGGGTAAAAAAGAAGAAAGGAAGAATATAAACTACAGGCATTTGCAGATGATTTGGTTTTTATACTAGAAGAACCATTAGGAACAGGACCTAAGTTGATAAATAAGATAGAAGAAAATGGGAGAGCAGCAGGATTGAAAATAAACAAAGGGAAAAATAAGACTTTGGTAAAATACATGACAGAAAAACAGAAAAGAGAGTTAACAGATTAGATTCCAGATTACAAAGAAAGTGAAATATTTGGGGATTTAATTAATGGCTAGATGTGGAACAATTAAGGAAGATAACTACTATAAACTGAAACAACAAATTAAGACAGATTTGGAAAAATGGGGTAATATGCAGCTATCATTAACAGGAAGAATTGCAACAATTAAGATGAATATACTACTGAAATTATTGTATCTGTTCCAAATAATTCCGATAAAATTGGAGAAAAAATATTTTGATGATATTAATAGAATAATACTGAAATATATATGGCAAGGGAAGAAAGCAAGAATTAGCCTTAAAATGTTGCAGGATGCAAGAACCAAAATAGAGTTTGGGTTACCTAACTGGGAATTATATTATCAGGCTGCAGTGTTAACATGGATGAAAGAATGGATTATGTTAAGAAATACAAGGTTGTTGACTTTGAAGAGGCCTGATTTGCAATTGGGCTGGCATGCTTTTTTATGATATGAGAGAAGCAAGATACTTGGTTATTTTCAAAGACACTATGTTAGGAATGCTTTATTGTTAATATGGAAAAAACTAGAGAACAACATTATTTGAAAATTCCACTCTTGTTATCGACCATGGAAGCACTCATACATCCAAATGTTTGTAAAATGGGAACTATTGTTTGTTATAAGGATATATTGAATGAAAAGGGTGAGCTCAAAACTAAACAAGAGTTGAATGAACAAGGAGCTGATATGCTTTGGTATTCATACATGCAAATACAATCAAGATATGAAAAAGACGTCAATGCTGAAAATATTTATAAGAAGTTGACAGAATTGGATAAAATACTAACAGGAATGGAAGACAAGCTGATCAAAAATTGTATTGTTATTTATTAGGTGTCAAACTCTAAGAAGAACGAGTAAAGGAAACAAAGATAGCATGGGTGAAAATTTTTGGGTATACTATAGAATTAGATAAATGGCAGAAGTTATGGGAAAGAAATTATAAATTAACAATGTCAACAGCATATAAGTTTTATAGATGGCACTCTGCAACAGCAAAATCGGCAAAGGTGCTTAAAGACAAATCAGCTAAATGCTGGGAGTGCTACCAGACACCTGGAACATATTACCATTTGTAGTGGACATGCATAGAAGCGAAAAGATAGCAAAAAAATTCTGGCAGAGGGAAAAGTGATTGAGAAAATATTAGAATGTGCAGAGATGAATAGATTAACACTGGCAATCAAAGAAAAAGAAGAAACTGAATACTGCATGGTATGGGATTCATTTTATCAATGGTTGGAAAATAAAACAAACTAAAATTGAGTAGATGAATACATAGTGAAATAAGTTAAGATTGTTATAAAGATAATGGATGTAAGAGATAATGACTTTTAAAGAAAATGTTATTGTTATTTTGGTAAGAAAAGTATTAATTATAATTGTTAGTACAAGATATATGTACCCAGTTGATACACTGTTTAAATGAAAAATAGATTTATTGTAAATATAAAATAAAAAACTGATGGAAAAAATAAAACATAAAAAAACAGCTATCACAGGTAATACTAATGAATCAAATACAACACACACACACACCCTTCTCCCAATTGAATGACAGTATCACTTTTAGAAATCTGACATGCTGCCTTTCTTAGAAAGGTTTGTTAGGATATTGGGAATAGAATTTTTTTCACTAATATTGGGTAGCTAAACAACAGTAATGTTGTTTAGCTACCCATTCATTTTGGGATGAGGGAAATGTTTCCAAGCAACTAAGTATTGGGTTTTCCACCTATGGATTCTAGAATCAAGGATTTCCTTGATTTCAAAATGTTGTTCACCCTCTATCATGATGGGAGTAGGTGGTGTAGGTGCAGGTGGACTGAGGTAAGCTAATGTGAAACACTGAGTGGATTTGTCTAAGTGTTTTTGGAAGAGACAGTTCTATTGTCGCTGGATTGATGTTCCTAGTTGATAGGGAAAGGTCCAATGACTTTGGTCCTAATTTCTTAGATGGTTGCAAGGATTGTAGGAATTTAGTGGATAAGTATCCCCTGTGTGAAAAGGTTTTGGGTCCATTCTCTTCTTGTCAGCATGGGCTTTAAATCCTTCTCTAGCTTCCTTAAACACTAGCCTGATTACTGGCCATATGTTTGTAAAGTATCCACCCACTCCTTAAGTGAGGGGATGATGGGTTCTTCTGTGAGTAGTTCAGGCACAAGGCTAAAATCTTGACCTGTTGCTACTCTAAAAGGGGTAAAGCCAGTACTCGAGGGCACAGAATTATTGAATACAACTTCAGCAAAAGGCAAAAGTTCAGACCAGTTGTCTTGTTGGTAATTAATAAAACATCTTAGATATTGTTCTCGCACTGAGTTAGTTTTTTCACATTGACTATTAGTACACATATGGTGTGATGAGCTCAACCCCGGGGCAGTGCCAAGTAAACTCAAAAATTTGGAGGTGAATTGGATTTCTCTGTCAGAGATGATCCTTTGTGGAACTTCATGAAGACGATGAATGTATATTAGGAATAATTTGGCTAGGCTTTTGGAAGTTGGGTTCTTTAGGCAATGTGTAAAATGTGCCTGTTTTGAAAACCCATCTGTCACAACCCAAATAACAGTATTCCCCCCTACTTCTGGCAGTTCTAAAAAAAAAAAATATCCATAGAAATCCCTCTCCAGGGTGCTGAAGGTTTGGCTACCTTCTGCAAGAGTCCTGGGGTTTTCCCCTGGTGTCTTTTTGCTGCTGCACAAACGGGACAGCTAGCTAACATAGTTCTCTATGTCTTTTTTTAGTGATGGCCATCAAAAATGTCTTTTAAATAGGTATATAGTTTGCAGAAATCCAAAGTGTCCAGCTAATTTGGAGTCATGGCACCTTGTCATTAAATGCAGTCTCTGGCTAGCTGGAACATACAATTTCTCTCCCACCCAAACTAAGTCATCTTTCATTAAACAGCTGTATTTGTGACTCAAAAACCATTTATCGGTGGCTAATGATTGTTTGAAAGTGTGAGTGGAGTCATTGTTCATCAACATTTCCTGGTTTCCTGGGATCTAGTAATTACTTTAGCAACCAGTTGATTGTTTTGTACTATTGGCTTGATTATGTTTGGCTTCACACTATTGCATTGCAGATTTCTGGTTAGTGCATCTGCCAGAAAATATTTTCCCCTAGGGAAATATTTGACAGTAAAATCAAATTGTTTAAAATACTGAGCCCATTGTACTTGTTTTGGGGAGAGTTTCCTTGGGGAGAGTTTCCTTGGAGTCTTGAGGGCTTCTAAATTTTTGTGATCAGTCCAGACTTCAAAAGGGATTTTACTTCCCTCTAGGAAATCCCTCTGGGTTAAAAGTGCCCACTGCTTATGGGTGCAGGGTGTTTTCCAATCAAGTACAGTCTGCACTTTTTGAGGGTCTATTTCCATGCCTTGGTCTGAAATACGGTACCCTAAATAATCAACTTTTTCTTGGTGGAATTCACATTTAGAGAGTTTAGCATAAAGTTTGGCCAAGGAAAGTTTGTTTAAAACAGGCCAGACTGGTTCTACATGTTCTGCTTTGGTTTCGGTATATATTAAAATGTTGTTAAGGTAAACCAGGACTCCCTTATACAAATGCTCATGTAGCTCTTCATTTATTAATTGCATAAACACTGTGTGGCCCCTTGTAATCCAAATGGGAGTACTTTTAATTAATAGCACCCAAGGGGTGTGTGTTAAATGCCATTTTCTACTTCTCCTTCTCCTTAATTCTGATTTGGTAGTAAAATCAGAAACTCTATCCAGTTTTGAAATTGTTTTCCCTTTAGAGAAGTTTACTAGCATCTTCCATAAGGGGGAGAGGTACATGTTCTTCACACTGATTGTATTTAAGTTCCTAAAATCCATCTTTTTCTCTCCTCTAAATAACACTGGGGCTGCGACTTTTGGTCAGGCTGGAAAATTGAAACCCCTTGCTAGGTTTTTTTCAATGACTTCCCTCAGTTCTTCCAACTCCTTTGGGGACATGCTATACATCTTGGGTTTAGGGAGTTTGGTGCTGGGTAGGATTTTTATCATCCAGTCAGTGGAGCAGTGGGGGCAGGGAGCTTGTCAGATACTTTTTCTACTCAAAACCTCAGCCAAGTCCCTGTATTCTTTGGATATGCCCTTCACCAGCATGGCGTAACCAGGCATGGCTGTTTCTTGGTGCTCTGCCACCCAGTTTCTTTATGTGGATTTTCAGCAAAAGTCAAATGCTTGAAATTTTATGGTGCCTTGCTTCCAATTAATTTTGGTGTTCCATTTGTTTCAGCCATGTGAGGTGCAAGACTAATGACCATTCCATGCCAGCGGCCACTATGAATGTAAGTATTTCTTCATAGCTCTCAATGTCTATTTGTAGAGGCTCAGTGGCAAAAAAAAGCTGGCTCCCCCCTGCTACTGACCTATCTAATTGGGAAAATGCAATGGGAGTTTTCATCTTTCTTTACATTAATTCTCAATTTTCCTACCAGGGTTGAGCTGATTAAATGACATTCTGCAGCTTGGTGCCCCTCCTTTCCACACTTGAAGCAGGCTGAGAGATTCAGAGAAAAAGTGGTTTGCAGCTTGAAGGGCTCTCGCTTCTATTGGGGTGGGGATTTATTCCATGCTTGTCCTGCTTGCTACTGGTTTCTGGCCATATCAATCTCAGCTTCTTTGGTGGTGTGGTACCACTCATGTAGGTGGTTCGGTGCCCCTCAGGCCATGCAGGCATTATAGAGGTCATCACTCAATCCATCCTTGAAACAGCTTACCAGAATATCCTCTGGCCAGTTCACACGACACACGAGATTTCAGAATTCTTCAGTATATTGTGCCACTGGCTGCCATCCCTGCTTCATGATTTTAATGTGATTGAGTGCTTTGCGATCTGTAAGGGGGTCCTTGAATTGATGTCACAGGACCATCATGAAATGGTTGAAGTTCCACAGTCCTGGTGCATTGGCATTATGTAGGGTTACCATTCATCTGGCAATAGCTTCTTCCAGGGCTAGGGTAAAAAATTTTTTAATTCAGGATCCTTGGAAATTGTGCCCATACTCCTGCATGTAAGTGCGTACATGTGCCACAAAGATTCCCAATTGTAAAAGATTCCTGTGAAATTTCACCCCAAGGGAGGGAGTTTTTCTTTCTAGTTGCAAGGCTTGGGGTTGATTGAGAAAGGGCCCCAGTGCATACACCACCCAGGAGAGGGTTTGCTGGCCCCCTGGCTCCACTTAATCCACTTAATCATGGGTCCCAGAGGTGAGGTGGCCCCCTGGCATCATCCATGGCTGCTGCCATTTCAGCGCTCCTTTGCAGCCATTCTGGCTCCCCTCAGATGTTGAGATTTTCCAAAGTCTCTATCACCAACTGGGTTATATGTCTCTTCAGACAATCCTTGCATTTAGGATCCTTGGGTCTAGAAATTGTGCCCATACTCCTGCATACATGTGCCACAAAGATTCCCAGTTGTAGTAGATCCCTGTGAAATTTCACCCCAAGGAAGGGAGTTTTTATTTCCAGTTGCAGGGCTTGGGGTTGATTGAGAAAGGGCCCAGTGTGTACACCACCCAGCAGAGGGTTTACCAGCCCCCTGGTTGCTGCTGCTGCAGCATCCACTTAATCATGGGTCCCAGAGGGGATGTGGCCCCCTGGCATCATCCATAGTTGCTGCCATTTCAGCGCCCCTTTGCAGCCATTCTGGCTCCCTTCAGATGTTGAGATTTTCCAAAGTCTTTATCACCAACTGGTTTATATGTCCCTTCAGATGATCCTCTCTCAGAAGTGCTTTGGGTAATTCCTTCTGATCAGAGAGGGCTTCTAGCTCCAATTTCCACCCTGGCTTTCAGTTACCATGGGTGAGAGTGACTCTTCTGGTTCCCCCATCCCAGCAGCCTTTCTTCCTGATGCCAATTGACCAGCAGGAATTTTTGGGGTTCTCCAGGGTTGCATCATCCCCTCCGATGGAATACAGGAAACAGGCATCTGGCTGGGTGGTGGTTGATGTCCCCCCCCCAGCATTTGGTTTCTCCCTGCTCACTGCTTTGTTCAGACATGGTTTGTAGAGTTCCCTCAGTAGAGCAAAAATTGCTTCTCCAGGTTGACTGTTTTGCAGATATTGCTTTCTGTAAGGATTGCCTCTCCTTCTTACTTAAGAAAGTAAAGACTCTTGAAATGAAGGATTTCAAAAGAAAGCTTTTATTGAGCAGAAGTGATAGCAATACATTCAAAGTAGAATCTGAGTATCCTTAGGCAAGACAAGTAGAATTAAAGCAGTAGAGACCCTTCCCTTTAGCCAGATGTTGATTCAGCTTATCCACAGGTGTGAAGATGTTATTGTCCTGGTCTCTCTGAGAAAACAGATAAGCATACATTCCCATAGCCATCTTCCTCTGGCTATTAAAGTGAAACAACCCAAATGGCCTTCACTCCTATCCTCTCCCCGGCTCCGGCGCCAGGATACAAGTTATAAAAATAGGCAATACTAATTGAATCCAAGACACTCCCCCCTTCTCCCAACTGAATGGCAGTATCACTTTTAGGGATCTGACATAGGCTCTAAGTTAATAGAAAGAATAGAAGAATACGAAGAAGTGCAGGACTTAAATCAGGAAAAAACTAAAGTAATAGTTAAAAATCTCACAGAGAAACAGAAAAGTGAGTAGGCAAAAAAAAATAGAACTTCAGGTATTAAAGAAAGTAAAGTGCTTGGGAATATATTTAATAGCAAGATATGTAACAATTAAAGAAGATAACTATACAAGATTAATACAACAAATTAAATTAGATGTGGACATGGAAAACTTGCAATTGTCAATGGTATGACAAGAATAAAATACATAGATATTTTCAAAGACACTATGTAAGGAATGCCTTACTTGTAGTATGGGAAAAATTCATAGAAACTATAAATTGACAATGCCAACTGCATATAAGGAAAATTTATATAAAATGTTTCATAGGTGGCATTGCCGGAGTGGCAGATGTTTAAAAACATGTCTGCCAAATGTAACCAGATACCAGGCACATATTATCATATGTAGTGGACATGTGCAAAGTTAACAAAAATACTGGATGAAAATACATACATAGTTAGAAAAAAATGTTAAAGCAATACATAGATTATAAACCAAAAATATTTTTGTTAGGCATAGTACCAGAAAAATATAATAAAGGGAATATATACTTTATATTACATGTCTTGACGGCAGCAAGAATTGTATATACTAGCATTAGAAAAATGAGGAACCACCCAAAGAAGATGTAATTTAAAAAATTATAGATTATGCAGAAATCTAGGTTGACATTGAAGATAATAGATAAAGAAGACCCAGAATATTTTCAAACATGGGATTAATTCTATCAATGATTGGATAATAGAAGTAGAAATTAGAAAGTGAGAAATATTATATATGGTTTATGTTTAATATGCTATTATGTTAAGAAAATGCACCCAGACAATATGCTGTTCATAAAGTATTAATAGATGTTAAGGAAAATATACAAATAAATTGTTAAAACAAATAAAACAAACAAACAAACAAACAAACAGAGCTCTGAGACAAGTAGGTTCCTCAAAGAATTGGTTTATTGGACATATCATATTGGCACAAGCTGGTGAAAACTGTTTCTAAATATTCCTAAGGTTGTTTTCATACAGAACATACTCCTGCTAAAAAAAGATTTATTAACAACATAGTTGGGGGGGGGGGGGAATGGAAAGGACAACTTGTAGTTATGCCGTGTTCTTTGTTTTATTTAGCCTTACTACTCTTTGTACTCTGCCCAGAACTGCACCAACAGATGGAAAGAGGATGTAAAACGGAGAGAAACACTTGCCATCCGTTGGTTAATGCAATCCATCCATTCTGTACTCACTGCGTCCGTTTTTCATCCTCTCTATCCGTCCAACATCCGTCAACTCAAAACTTTTTGAGTGGAAAATGTATCCAACGTGTCCGTTCTGCATCCGCAACGCATACGGGGAACATCTGTTCTACATCTGTTGTCATCCGTTATGCATCCACTATATCCGCTAGGCATCTGCTGCTCATCCGCGCAACTCAAATCCGCTCCAGTGGAAAACGGACACAGGGAGGAAGCGAAACGGATGCGGAACAGACACAAAGCGTTATAGCACGGACGGAGAAAGGATGAAAGCAGATGCAGCTCGCAAACAAAGCATTTAAAATGGAAAAAACATTCGCAAAGGGGACCTATCTCGGATATTAAGGATGTCTAGAGGATGCCTAGAGGATGCAAAAGGACACCTAGTGGAAAACCTATATTGCCTATAAAAAGGGGGAGGAACTCACCTGGATCTCACTTTCAGCCCAGCAGCCCAGCTGTGCAGACCTCTGCAGCCTTCATCTGGCTCTTGCTCTTCCACAGCATCCATTGATGTCCACCATGAATCATAACACACTCTTTTTGGGAGCTGCCATTGATCTGGAACAGTGTGAAGCCATCTACAGGCTCTGTGAACTCTACTACGGGAAGAAAAGGAGGCGGCCAAGAAGTGTCTGGGTCCGAAGATGGATCGGGAGAAGAGCGGAGTTTGGACTGTACAACAAGCTGATGGTGAAGCTGAGGAACGAAGACCCTCGTGCATTCCAGAACTTCATGAGGATGCCTCCAGCCATGTTTGACGAAGTTGTGGAGTGGCTGAGACCCCGGTTGACCAAGCAGAGCACCAACTTCCGGCCCAACCTGGAACCTGGGCTCAAGATGGCACTGACTCTGCGCCACCTGGCCTCAGGGACTACCTACAGGAGCATGCAGTACAGCTGGAGGGTGCCACACAACACCATCAGCATTGTGGTCAGAAAAGTGGTGCAGGCCATCATTGAAGAATACTTGGAGGAGCTCCTTCAGTGCCCCTCCACTGAAGAAGGCTGGAAGAAAGTTGCAGAGCAGTGGTATCAGAGGTGGAAGTTCCCCCACACCATTGGAGCCATAGATGGGAAGCACGTGGCCTGAAAAGCTCCAGCCAAGTCAGGGTCCACTTATTTCAACTACAAGGGCTTCTTCAGCATCATCCTCTTCACCATGGTCGATGCTGACTACAAGTTCATGTACATCGATGCTTCAGGCAACGGGTCAGCTTCAGATGCCCAGGTATACAATGCCAGTGACCTCAAGGAGGGGCTGGAACTCAACCTCATCATGGGCTTTCCAGATCCAGACCCAATGCCCAATGACACACAAGATGTGCCCTACTTCATCGTGGGGGATGACGCCTTCTCCCTCAGAACCTACCTCATGAAGCCCTACACTTCCAGACTCCTCACCCATGAAGAGAGGATCTTCAATTACAGGCTGTCCAGGGCAAGATGGGTGGTGGAGAACGCCTTTGGCATCCTGGCCAACAGGTTCCAGGTACTTCTCACCACCATGCAGCATCGGCCAGAGACCGTGAGGAGGATCGTGGAAGCTTGCTGCATCCTGCACAATCTCATGCGCACCTGCTACCCAGTCTTGCAGAACAGGCTCGTGGACCTCCAACAAGGCAATGGGGACATGGAGCCTGGTGAATGGAGGCAAGGGCGAAACCTGATAGACACTAAGGATGTGCAAGGCCCCAACAGAGCCTCACGTGAAGGGAGTGGCAAGACAGGATGATAGATGATTAATGGATGCTTCCTTCAGCCTGTCTCATCACACTGATAAGACTGGGCCATGTATGCTGGGTGGGCCTACAATGAACAGGGCATTTAATAAAGAGTTGTGTTTATGTTGACATGTGTGGATGAATGATTACATTATTATTGATAATAAAGTGCCATAGGTGTGGCACCTGGGAGGGTGGACCATACAGTCCCACCATGCTTGCACTGGAGGTTTACCTATCCCACTGCTATCCTTACCCAATCCCAAAGGTATCCCTGCCCATCCCACAGCTATTACCCATCCCAAAGGTATCCCTGCCCATCCCACTGCTATCTTAACCCATCCCACAAGCATGCAAAGGCTTAAACCATTTCTAAAGTTTCCACCAAGACTTTATTTACTAAAATAAATGAAGCAAGTGTGTGAAGCAAAGATAATCTTTATTAATAACAAGATGTAAAAGAAAAATGACTCAAGTCAAGTGTCCAAAGCAAAAATAGTCAACAGGTAGCCACCCAGTCTCTGGCACTCTTCTTGGTGACTTGGAGGTATGTCCAGTCTCAGGGGTGAAGGATCCAAGTGCTGTGGAGGTGGCTGCTGCTGGAGTGCTGGTCTGAAGTGCCACTGGGGTGCCTGGCCCCGAGAGGACAACAGGGGACAGTGTGTTGAGGAAGCTCTCAGACAGCTGGCTCAGCCCCGTGATGTTGAGAGCCCCTTCCTCCATGACATGGGGTGTCAGCCCCAATACCGATGACAGATGTTCTGAGGCCAGGCTTGGCTGTGGGGTGGAGGAAGGAGCAGTGTAGTGGGGTTGTTTGGTCTGCAGCTGGGTGAGGACTGGCATTGGTAGCATCGGTGGCGTGGGTGGCATTGGTGGCATCGGTGGCATCAGTGGCACTGGTGGTGTACGATGTACCTGTGCCTGGACTGGGAAGGGCTGCCTGTGCTGCTGGACCTCCTGGTAGCCATAGCCTTGGTATGGTAGGGCCTATGGAAAGCCTTGGAAGGGCAGTGACATCACCTGGGGTGGAGGAGCAGGCCTGGACTGGGTGGGAGCAGGTTCATCTTGTTCTGGAGGGTTGTGAAGAAGATCGGTGATCCTGTCCTTCATCACCTGGTACTGGGGTTCCGCCATGTTCATGAGGGTCTGGTTGACATAGGTGAGGAAGGGCTTGCGGTTGGAGGATGGGGCGTCGGTGTGTACCAGCTGAGAGAGGAGATCTACACTGCTCCTGATGGTGTCTTTTATCTCCAGCAGGACAGTGTGGCTCTGCCCCTCCGGTTTGCCTCTCTGCCTTTCTGTGGAGGTGGAGCTGTGGGTGGATGCAGGTTGGGCTGTGGTGGAAGTGCCGTCTCCTTTCTCCCACTGCGTCAAGGGGTCCTCCACGTGCTCCACCACGGGTAATACAGCTGTCGGGGGGGTCTCCATCGTGGCATGCTCCACAGATACCTGCCTGGATACAGGAGCTGACTCTTTGCCTGAAGAGGACTGGCTCTCTGTGGGCTGCCTGAGAGAGAGGGTTGTGAGAGGGGCTGCTCCTCGGTGGCAGATCTCACCCTCCAAGAAGCTGCACTTGGCCATCACGTAGGTCTCTCGGTCCGTCAGCTTGACCGTGGCCTGGCCAGATTTCTTGAGGTGCAGCTTCCCGTACCAGGTGTGCATGTGCTTCCACCATCCGAGAAGTACCTCCGAAGTGTAGCCCAGGCTCTCCGCCTTCTCTCTCCAAGCAGCCTGCTTCCTTTTGGTGTCCCTATAGAGCCTGTGTCCCTTCTGCCATAGATACTTGTTCTCCCTCAGCCACTCCAGCACCTCATCCTCATGTTTCTCCTCGATGGAGTATTGCCTCTTCTCCCGTTCACACGTTTGCCTCTTCCTCCCTTTGGCAGGGCCATATTGGCCCTCATCAGAGGAGTTTCGAGGTTGTAGGGGCTGTTCCTCCACACTACCACCACCACCAGCAGCAGCAACAACAGTCGCAGCAAAAGCAGGACTAGCAGGACCAGCAGGACCAGTAGGACCAGCACCAGCACCAGCACCAGCACCAGCAGCACCAGCACCAGCAGGACCAGGAGCACCAGCAGGACCAGCAGGACGAGGAGTAGCGCCAGCAGAGTAAGCACCAGCAGAAGCACCAGCACCAGAAGCAACATCATTAGAAGCACCACCACCAGAAGCAGCATCAGCAGAAGCACCACCTCCAGAAGCAGCATCAGCAGAATCCCCAGCACCAGAAGATTGAGGCCAGGCAGCAGAAGCCCCAGCAGAAGCAGAGTCATGGCCAGGGGGTGGGAGGGTGGCCCTGTCCCTCTTGCCAGGGCTGGCAGCAGATGGCAGAGGCTTCCGTTTCTTTCCCATGGTTGTTGGATTGCTGGCTGGCAGACTGGCTGGCTGGCTGTAGAGCTGTGTCTGGAAGCAGGTCTTTCCTCTGAATGGTGACCTGCTTGGGAGCTGCTTCTCTTTATATCCGTGGGGCTGACACAATGCATCCTCCCCGCATGCGCAGTGAACGCTAGGCATCCGCTAGGCATCCACTAGGCTTCCGCTAGGCTTCCGCTCTGCATCTGCTTCATCCGCTCGGCATCCACTCTGCATCCGCTTCATCTGCTCAGCGTCCACTCTGCATCCGCTCTTTCCGTTCCACGTCCGCTTTGCTGCACTCCCCCGGAAGCCTTGCGGATGTGCTATCTGCTCTCATCCACTTCCATCCGCTTGGCTTCCGTGGAGCATCCGCTTTCCATCTGCCCTACGTCCTCCCCCTGTCCGTTCCTTTCCGTGTTGTCCGCTCTGGTTATGCAAATTTTTGCCCCTTTTGAGAGCGGATAACAACGGATGGAACATTTTTCTTGTCTGCTGTGTTTTTTTTACAAACGTTTTGCATCCGTCGGCCAGTGTGACAGGGCCTTTAGGGAGGAGAGTAGATTTTAAAGTGTTTAGAATGAATGAGAGAATGCACTGGGAGGGATGCATCTATACAAGTTAGTTTTCAGATTTACTGCCTGCCAAACATTGAGTTTTAGGTTTTGAACTTCATGTCAGTATTTTTACTTTTAATATGTTGCACAGACTTCTAAATTTCAATAGTATAAATATCTTATAAATAATGCTGATCACTTACCTTCATCAACAACATCTTATACGCATATAACATTTTTCCTTTTTCCTTTCCCAAAGCACCTTCAAATTTTTCTACAAAATCTTTAGTCTCCCTAAGTAAAAAAAAAATTGAAGAAGATTATATTGATCTATTATGATATGATGTATACCTGTCCATCAGAGATGGTTGGTTTAAATGACTTCTAAAACTTGCTCTGGCATTAATCACAATATACAAAATATATACTATATACAAAATAAGGCTGGGGCTTATTTTTTTTGGGAGCCCCGAAAAAATGGCCAGGACATCTTTTCATGTGTAAATTAATTTCTCCCCACCTTCACGCACCAGCGCCGTCTCCAACAACAGCATCTGAGTCGCTCCCTCTTTTCCCCTGTCTCCATAAAAACAAGGGAAAAAAAAGATTTTGAGGTACCTGAGAGTGCTGTGCACTGTGTTTTGGTTTAATCCCGAGTGGCTGGGTGGGCGTGAGAAGAGCTGAGCAGGCATCTCTGCTGCTGCTACCCTTGGTGTTCCAGCCTCAGGCTCTGTAAGTTTGCAAAAGTCCCAGTGTGCAGCCCATTCCTGCATTCCAAGCACTCAGGCCAAGCTGCATCTGTCCCTCTCTTGCCAGCGCCATCTCCAATAACAGTGGCAGCAGCAGTGGGAACCGTGGAAGTTATGGAGGTGGCTCCCTCACCTGAGAAGCAGCTGGAACACTTCCATGGTTCCCACCCCTGCTGCTGCTGTTATTGGAGATGGTGCTGGTGAGAGAGGGACAGCTGCAGCTCAGCCTGGGCACTTGGAATGCAGGAATGGGCTGTGGACTGGGACTTTTGCAAACTTGCAGAGCCTGAGGCTGGAGCACTAAGGGTAGCAGCAGCAGAGACACTTGCTCGGCTCTTCTCACACCCACCCAGTCTCTCAGGATTAAATCAAAATGCAGTACGCGGTGCTCCCAGGTACCTCGAAATGTTTTTTTTTCTCCTGTTGTTATGGGGACGGGGAAAAGCGGGAGTGACTCAGATGCTGTTGTTGTAGATGGTGCTGGTGAGAGAGGCGCCAGCACCAGTGGGAACCATGGAAGCTACAGAGGCCTGAGAAGTGGCTGAAACACTGCTGGACATCCATGCTGATACCACCCGCCTGCTGACCTGGGTAAGGGGAGGGGTAAGGGAGCCTTCCGTGCTCCATCATGGTGTTAGGAGCAGCTGATGGTGAGTCATAGCTGCCTGCGGGGCACTCCTAATGGCAAGTTCCCTCCTGCCTTCCCCCCCAATTTCGCAAGTTTTAAACAAGGCCTAAATTTGGGGCTTAATTTCATTTTATGCCTAGAAAACATGCTGGGTCTTCCTATTGGGGGGGCGTATTGTTGGAAAAACACGGTAGTATATTGCAAATATTAAAGGAATTGTGGTTGAATTCACAGAGCTAATTGTGCTGCTGAGGATTCTCTTGAACTATGAGCAAGGCAGCATATAAATTGTATCAAATAAATAAATAAAACTAAATGAAATGAAAACTCTGATTCATGGTCTAACCTATAGAAATTTGAAATATTCTTATGAATCTGAAATTCCTTCTTTAAGATTATTCCCATCTGCATTATAAATTGATTTAATCTTTTTCATCTAGTCGTAAAGCTTATTAGGATCTGCTATAATATTGTTAGTGAATTATTGTTTGAGTTCAAGATGACCTCTCATTTATAGACAGATTGCCCTCATCAGATCTCTTCTGTTTAGTTCAATTGGCAAACTGCACCAAGCTTATTCATATTAAGAAGTTTAACAGATTCACAGATTAACAGAGTTGGAAGGGACTTTGTAGGTCATTCTACTCCAACCCCCCACCTAAACCGAAGACCCTACACCATATCTGACAAATGGCAGTCTAATCTCTTCTTGAAAGTCTCAAGTGATGAAACTCCCACAACTTCTGAAGGCAAGCTGTTCCATTGGTTTATTGTTCTCACTGTCAGAAAATTTCTCTATTTCCAGGTTAAATCTTTCCTTGTTCAGTTCCCATCCATTATTCCTTGTCTGGCCTACAGGTGCTATAGAAAATAGCTTGACCCTTTCCTTTCTATGGCAGCCCCTCAACTATTGGAATGCTGCTATCATGTCTCCCTTGATTCTTATCTTCACTAGACTAGCCAAGCCCAGTTCCTGTAACTATTCTTCATATGTTTCAGTCTCCAGTCCCCTAATCATCCTGGTTACTCTTCTCTGCACTTTTTCTAGAGCCTCAACATCTTTTTATAGTGTGGTGACCAAAACTGGATGCAGTATTCTAGGTGGTCTTACTAAGGCTTTATAGAGTGGTACTAGTACTGCACTTGATCTTGATTGCATTCCTCTGTTAATTTAGGATTGTATTGGCTTTTTTGGCTGCTGCCTCACATTGTTGGTTCATATTTAATTGGTTATCCACTAAGACTCCAAGATCCCTCTCACATTTATTGCTATTAAGCCTGGTTCCACCCAGTCTATATGTGTACTTTTGGTTTTTCTTGCCTAAGTATCAGACTACTTTTCTCTAGATTGAATTTCATTTTGCTAGATTGGGCCCAGTATTCAAATCAAGATTCATCTTATCAAGATCTACAAGTTGCTGCTGTAATGAATGGTATGCAGTTTTCTCCAAGAGCTATAGGTCACTGTAAAACCATAATTCCATAATTTGTGAAAAATTTATTGTGGATCATACATTGAAAAATTGTAACATTTGTGATGTAGATATACTATAATATAGTATATCTACATTGTGATGTAGATATACTATAATATAGGGAAAATCCTACTTCTTTTGCATTTTTTTTAATCCTTTAGTATCCAAACCCTGGATTTGCTTTCTTTTAAGCACCAACCTTCCTCTTTCTTTTTGTTATAGAAAATCTTGAAAATTTTATATTTAATTAGCATATTTGAAACTACTTTGTACTGAGTAAAACCATTAATTCTTCTAGCTCTGCACTGTTTTCTCTGACCCTCTGAAGCGGGTTATTTACTATTATTTTCAGTCAGGTAAAATGACAGGAATTAAAGCTGAATTTTTTCTATTCAGCTTTCTTATTTTATGAGAAAGTGCTCTAATTTATTTATTTATTTTTGTATACCTCCCCAACTCACAGTAACCCTGAGTGGTTTACACTATTTAAAAATTCACTATATAATAAAAAGCCACTAAAAATACTATCCATTCCCACTCCCCATGGCAGTAGTAACCCAATCAAATCAGTCACTTGATTAGCTCTGTCTCCATTCGTGGTCTCCAGGCCCATTGATTAAACCATGTTTTTAGGGAATTCTTACTAATAGAGAAAAGGTAATAGAGGGAGTTGAAGTTGCTGGAGCCTTGGGTGAGAGTGACCACATCATATTGAAATTCAATATAATGCAAACATAAGCAATAGAAAATAAACTTTAAACCTTAAACTTTAAAAGAGCCGATTTTAACAAACTCAGAGACAGCCTAGAAAAGATTCCATGGATGAAAATCCAAAGGGGAAAACAATTCAAGAAACATGGGGAAGTCTGAAAAATGCAATAAAATAAAAGCCCAGTCCAGTGCAATACCAGTAAAAAATAAAAATAAAATATTCAAGAAGAAAACCATCATGGCTTTACAAAGATCTCTCTGACAAAGTGAAAGATAAAAAGGACAAGCACAGGAAATGGAAAGAGAGACACATAACCAGAGGTGGGATTCAGTGGATTTGCATCTGTTCAGACAAACCGTTTGTTAACTTTTTGCGCAGTTCAGCGAAGTGGCTGAATCAAGTTCAGCGAACTGGCTGAACCCTATGCCTTGTTTTCCCCTTCCAGGCACTCTTCACCTCAGAGGGCATTTCCTGAGGCCATTTTGTCCTCTTGGCACTCCTCTAACCACCTTTTCCTGTCCCCTCCAAGCAAGCAATTTCCATGCAGGCGAAATCCCAAAGCAGCTCTGATAAGGCCCTCAGAGGGAGGGGCTGGAGTTACTAAACAGGCAGCCAAGTTAAGAGCCTAAAGGACCTCATCCATCATCAGGCACATCAGTGCATGATGAGTGAGGCCTTGGCTGATCTCCTTGGCAGACAATGAGCTTCCCAGGAGACAGGAGGCTGGAGGCATAGTTGAGGCTCCTCCAAAGAGCGGTTTAGGCTTGGGCTCTGCAGGGCAAGATCCATGAGCTGCTGCTGGCACTGTGCGGCAACCGAGGCAGCCTCTTTGTGGGTGGCAGCCTGAAGGTGGGTGCCCCTCACCCTTCCCTTCCCAGCCACTCCTCACCTGGCCTGAGAAGGTAAGGCTGAGGGCGAGGGAGAGAGATCAGAAGCTCTGGACCTGCTGTGCTTGCCAAAGGGCCACCTTGCGGGGACACGGTGAAGCTCAGCTGTCTTTTGAGCACAGGAGGCCAGGTGAGGGCCAGCTGATGGAGGAGAGATGTGATGGCACAACTTCGCAGCCCTTGGCCACCCAAATTCTGGCAGCAGAGCAGGTGAGGTCAAGAAGCTATGGAGAGTCCAGGTGGAGATGAGATGGAGGCCAGGGCATGGTGCTGAGTGGAGATGGCTCAGCCTGGCTCACTTTTCCCTCTGCCACCAGCCATGGAAGGAAGGGCAGGGCAAGCAGGGATTAGGGGTTGTGGCCAGCTGGGAAAGCCAAACCACTGCCCAGCTCAGAGGTGCTAGTGATGATGTGGGGCCAGAGGCAATTGTTCCTTCACAGGGGTCTGGCCAGGAATGCCCACAGGCTAAGGCTAGGCTAGCTGGCTCACACAGCACTCCTTCTGCCTTCCTCTCTTCCCCAGTGAGAAGAAGCAACCCAACACATGCCCTCCTTCCACACCCTGAAGTTGAGCACCAGAACCTTTCTGTTGCCAGCCTACTGACATTGCAGGCTCCTGATCCCAGAGTCACTCTTTAACTGGTGGCTATTCCCATTGCAGTTTCCAGAAGTTCCCATGGCACCACTTCAACTGCTTCCCTGTGCATTTGTGCAAGGAGAGCATGATGTCAGGTGCACGAGCAAGACAGCTGCCCAGGATGGCTTCCTTCCATGGCATCACACAACTCTCCTGGGGAGGTAGGAGAGGGAAAGAGAGACTGCTTACAAAACAAGCAAGAAGCCAGCCAGAACAAGACTAAAGGGTAACTTTAACATGTGGAATGGCAGACAAGAATCTTTGCTTGGGATTTGGGACTGAATGGAAGGGAGGCAGGATTCCCAAGTACAGAGTGTTTGATGAGTATTGATAGGGAAGGATGGATTCAGGGTAGGAGAGAACTCTTTATTTACAAGTGGATTAAAAAAGCAACAATCTCGGCTAGTGCTGGCTTTTTATAACTGGCGTTGTCCAATACTTCAGCCACTGATGGATCTCCGATATTCCCACCAGTGGCTGAAACCAATAAGTGGAGTCTGATATCAGACTACACTTTGCATATGATGTGGTTTATGTAGATGTAGATGTAGCATCATGCATATTTAACATCCCTCCCTTCTTAGTTCAGTCCACCCAATCCCCGCAAACGTAGTTTTTCAGGTAGGTGGGGCTTTTGTACTCACGTCTGGCTTGCGCCATTCAGTTATTCCTGAGGCAGTGGCCTCAGAGGACAGGTCTGCCGCTGCTCCGGACTCTGCCTTTTGAAATTGTTAGGAATATGAGTCACCTAACAGATATTTGGGTTAGAAATATATAAACCAGAATAAACATTTTAAGGCCCTGTCACACTGCCCAATGGATGCAAAACGGATACAACGGACGAGAAAAATGTTCCATCCATTATTATCCGCTCTCAGAAGGGGCAAAAATTTGCATAACCAGAGAGGAAAACACAGACGGGGGGAGGACGCAGAGCGGATGGAAAGCAGATGCGGAACGGAAGCCCAGCGGATGGAAGCGGATGAGAGCGGATGGCACATCCGCTAGGCTTCTGGGGGGCCTCAGCAAAGCGGATGTGGAATGGAAAGAGCGGATGCAGAGCGGATGCACAGCGGATGAAGCGGATGCACAGCGGATGCACAGCGGATGCACAGCGGAAGCCTAGCGGATGCCGAATGTTAATTGCACATGCGGGGAGGATGCATTGCGTCAGCCCCGCGGATATAACGGAAGCAGCTCGGAAGCAGGTCACCATTCAGAGGAAAGACATGCTTCCAGACACATCGACTGCCTTGCCTGTCCTGCCTGCATGTCTGCCTGCAAGCCTTGCTGCCAGCCTTGCTGCCAGCCTCCCTGCCAGCCTTGCTGTCTGCCTGTCTGCCAGCCTTGCTGCCAGCCAGTCTGCCTGCCAGCCTTGGTGCCTGTCTGCCTGCCAGCCTTTGTGCCTGCCTGCCTGCCAGCCTTCCTGCCAGCCTTCCTGCCAGCCTTGGTGCCTGCCTGCCTACCAACCTGCCTGCCTGCCAGCCTGCCTGCCAGCCTTGGTGCATGCCTGCCTGCCAGCCTTGGTGCCAGCCTTGGTGCCTGCCTCCCTGCAAGCCTTCCTGCCAGCCTTGGTGCCTGCCTCCCTGCCAGCCTTCCTGCCAGCCTTGGTTCCTGCCAGCCTCCCTGCCAGCCAGCAACCCCACAACCATGCTGAAGCACAGCAAGCCTCAGCCATCTGCTGCCAGCCCTTGCAAGAGGGACAGGGCTACCATCCCACCCCCTGGCCCTCACTCTGGTTCTGCTGGGGCTTCTGCAGCACGGGCTCGCTCTTCTGGGGCTGGGGCTTCTGCTACTTCTGCTTCTGGAGGAGCTGATGACAAGCACTCCAGCACCAGCCACCTCCACAACACCTGCACCCTTCACCCCTGAGACTGAGCGACCAAGAGGAGTGCCAGAGACTTATTTTTGTCTTATAGCTTGTTGTTAATAAAGTCTATTTTTGATTCACTTGCTTCATTTCTTTTTATTAATAAAGTCTTGCTGGAAACATTTAGAAATGGTTTAAGCCTTTGCATGCTTGTGGGATGGGTTAAGATAGCAGTGGGATGGGTTGAGATAGCTGTGGAATGGGCAGGGATACAAGGAGGAGCTCCTCCAGTGTCCCTCCACTGAACAAGGCTGGAGGAAACTTGCAGAAAAGTGATATCAGAGGTGGAACTTCCCCCACACCGTTGGAGCCATAGATGGGAAGCACGTGGCCTGCAAAGCTCTAGCCAAGTCGGGGTCCACTTATTTCAACTACAAGGGCTTCTTCAGCATCAACCTCTTTGCCATGGTCGATGCTGACTACAAGTTCATGTACATCGATGCTTCAGGCAACGGGTCAGTTTCAGATGCCCAGGTATACAACGCCAGTCACCTCAAGGAGGGGCTGGAACGCAACCTCATGGTGGGCTTCCCAGATCCAGACCCCCTGCCCAATGACAAGATGTGCCCTACTTCATCATGGGGGATGACGCCTTCTCCCTCAGAACCTACCTCATGAAGCCCTACACTTCCAGATGCCTCACCCGTGAAGAGAGGATGTTCAACTACAGGCTGTCCAGGCAAGACGGGTGGTGGAGAATGCCTTTGGTATCCTGGCCAACAGGTTCCAGGTACTTCTCACCACCACGCAGCATCATCCACGGACCATGAGGAGGATCGTGGAACTTGCTGCATCCTGCACAATCTCATGCATACCCGCTACCCAGTGTTGCAGAACAGGCTTGTGGACCACCAACAAAGGAATGGGGACATGGAGCCTGGGGAATGGAGGCAAGGGTGAAACGTGATCGACACTGTGGATGTACCAGGCCCCAACAGAGCTTCACGTGAAGGGAAGAAGTAGCACAACCTCCTGAAACACTGGTGCAACTCCCCAGCTGGAGCAGTGGAGTGGCAAGACAGGATGGTAGATGCTTAATGGATGCTTCCTTGAGACTGTCTCATCACACTGATGAGATTGTGCCATGTATGTTGAGTGGCCTTACAATGAATAGGGCATTAATAAAGAGTTTTGTTTATGTTGAAATGTGTGGATCAATGATTAAATTGTTATTGATAATAAAGGTCCATATATGTGGCAGCTGGGAGGGTGGACCATACAGTCCCACTATACTTGCACTGGAGGCTTATCTATCCCACAGCTATTACCCATCCCACAGCTATTACACATTCCACAGGTATCCCTGCCCATCCCATAGCTATTACCCATCCCACAGGTATCCCTGCCCATCCCATAAGCATGCAAAGGCTTCACCATTTTCTAAAAGTTTCCACCAAGACTTTATTAAGTAAAAGAACTGAACCAAGTGTGTGAAGCAAAGAAAACCTTTATTAATAAGAGTAAAGTATAGGACTTTATTTAAAAAAGCAAAAGAAACCAAGGAAAGTGTCCCAAGAAATGACAGTCAACCGGTAACAACTCAGTCTCTGGCAGTGTTCTCAGTCACTCTGAGGCATGTCCATGGTCTCAGGTGTAAAGGGGACAGGGACTGTGGAGGTGGCAGTGGCTGGAGTGCTGGTCTGTGGTGCCATTGGGGTGCCTGGCCCCAAGTGGACAACAGGAGATGGTGTGTTCAAGAAGTTCTCAGAAAGCTGGCTTAGTCCTGTGAGGTTGAGAGGCCCTTCATCCAGGACCTGGGATATCAGGCACAGGACTGATGACAGATGTTCTGAGGCCGGGCTTGGCTGTGAGGTGGAGGAAGGAGGAGTATAGTGGGGATGTCTGGTGTGCAGCTGGGCGAGGTGAGGCATCTGGCATGCGAAGAAACATCTGTGGTGTCAGTGGCATCTGTGGCATCGGTGGCATTGGTGACATCGGTGGCATCAGTGGCATCTGTGGTGTCAGTGGCATCTGTGGCGTCTGTGGCATCGGTGGTATCAGTGGCATCAGTGGCACCTGTGCTGCTGGAACTCCTGGTAGCCGTAGCCTTGGTAGGAGAGGGGCTGTTGAAAGCCTTGGAAGGGCAGTGACGTCGCCTGGGATGGAGGACCAGACCTGGAGTGGGTGGGAGCAGGTTCAGCTGGGCCTGGAGGGTGGTGTAGCAGCACTGTGATCCTCTCCTTCATCACCTGGTACTGGGGCTTGGTCATGTCCACTAGGGTCTGGGTCACGTAGGTGAGGAAGGGCTTGTGGTTTGAGGATCTTGAAGTGTACCAGCTGAGAGAGGAGATCTGTGCTGGTCTTGATGGTGTCCCTGATCTCCAGCAGGACAGTGTGGCTCTGTCCCTCTGGTCTGCCTCTCTGCCTGCTTTCTGTGGAGGTGGAGCTGAGGGTAGGTGTGGGTTGGTCCCTGGTGGTCGCTGCTTCTTCTTGCTCCATGTGTGTGAGAGAATCCTCCACGTCCTCCAGCATAGGGTGTGCAGCTGTCGGGGGGAGTCTCTGTCGCAGGGCATTCTGTGGACACCTACCTGGACACGGTCGCTCTCTCCTGGCCAGAAGAGGACTGGCTGTCTGTGGGCTGCCTAAGAGTGAGGGTAGACAGAGGGGCTGCTCCTCGGTGGTGGACCTCACCCTCCAGAAAGCTGCACTTTGCCATGACATAGGTCTCCTGGTAGGTGAGCTTGACCGCGGCCTGGCCAGACTTCTTCAGGTGCAGCTTCCCGTACCAGGTGTGCATATGCTTCCACAACCCGAGGAGGACATCTGAAGTGTAGCCCAGGCTCTCCACCTTCTGTCTCCAAGCTGCCTGCTTCCGCTTGGTGTCTCAATAGCCTGTGGCCCTTCCTCCACATATACTCCTTCTCCCTCAGCCACTCCAGCACCTCCTCCTCATGCTCCTCTGCGATGGAGTACTGCTTCCTCTCTCCCTTCTCCTTCTCCTTGCCTTGCCTCTTCCTTCCTCTGGCAGGGGCTTCAGTATCAGGGCTTCCAGGGCTTTGGGGCTGGTCCACCACAGCAGCAGCAGGAGAAGCAGCAGGAGAAGCAGCACCAGCAGCAGGAGAAGCAGCAGCAGCAGAGTCAGCACCAGGGTGTGGGATGATGGATCTATCCCTCTTGCCAGGGCTGGCAGAATATGGCACAGGCTTCCTCTTCTTCCCCATGGTCTCTGATGAAGATGTCTGTGGCAGCAGGTCTTTCCTCTGAATGGAGACCTGCTTGCGAGCTTCCTCCTTTTATATCCATGGTGCTGATGCAATGCATCCTCCCCGCATGTGCAGTGATCTGCTATGCATCCGCTCTGCATCCGCTCTGCATCCGCTCTGCATCCGCTACACATACGCTTCATCGTCTATGCATCTGCTCTTTCCACTACACATCCGCTTTGCTATGTTCCCCCGGAAGCCCTGCAAATGTGCCATCCGCTTCCATCCGCTTTCATCCGCTAGGCTTCCGGTGAGCATCTGTTTTACATCCGCGATACGTCCTCCCCCCCGTCTGTTGTTGTCTGCTCTGTTTATGCAAATTTGGGGCATTTTGAGAGCGGATAACAACGGATGGAAAATTTGCTCATCCGCTGTGTCCTTTTTACATACGTTTTGTATCCGTCGGGTGATGTGACCTGGCCTTTAGTTTAGTTATGTCTAGCAATTCCACTGTAAACAATAATTTGTGGGTTGTTGATAGTGGAGCATCACAATGCATTACTAAAGATAGAAACAGGTTTGTAAAGATGCCAACAACATGTAAACATGCAAACAACATGTATCATTGGCAAATGGATGGAAGATGAAAGCATCAGGTGAAGGTACTACATATTGTTCTTGTATAAATGAACATTTAACTATGTTATATGTACCTAAACTGAAATTTAATTTGCTATCAGTAAGAGCTTTAGTTAATCTTGGTTATGTAGTAACCTTTAGGAGAGATAACTGTATAATAGAGAAAGAGAGTAAAAGGGTTACTGTTACTTTAAAGAATGATTTATATGTAATACATGATGATCAATTGAAGATGGCTAACTCAGTTTATAACAATGTTAAGCCACATGATGAATGTATACATTCACTACATAGACATCTAGGGTACATTAATTTCAAAATGCTCAAACTGCTAAATTGGCAGAGGGAGTAAAATTGAAACCTTGCAGCAAGTATTTACAATGTAATGCTTGTAGTCAAGAAAAGAGTAACGTTACTCCAGCAAACAGACTAAATGGGTTTAATAGCAAAGAACCTTTAGAGGTTTTTTTTACTCACATAATTGGTCATAAGAAACCAACTTTAGGAGGTGCCTGATATATTTTGAGTATTATGGACCATTATTCACGATATGGTTTCTGCTATCTTATGAAAAACAAAACAGAAACATTCCAACAATTCTTTAACTGACTAAGGTTTGCTGAGAGAAAACTGAAAAGTAAAGTAATTACTTTCATAACTGATAATGGGACTAAGTTTGTTAACAAAATATTTCAAACAATGTCGAAATTGGCTGATGTTGAGCATAAACGTTCTGCACCTTACAGACCATAGCATAACTCGTTTGTAGAGCAAAGAGGACAAACATTACAAGCCATGGCACGTACTATGTTATCTGACTCAGGTTTACCTGAAACACTGTGGGGTGAAGCCATAATGTGTAGTAACCATGTTTTAAATAATGTAATAAATACAACAACTGGAGAATTATCATTCACTCATTGGCATGGCAGAAAACCAAATTTAAGTTACCTACACACATTTGGAGCTCCAGCATGGGTGCATATTCCCTCACAAGTAAGACTGAAAGGGCAACATAGAGCTAAGAAGTTATTTTTTGTGGGTTATGAGGCCAACCAGAGATCATTTAGATTCTGGGATCAAGGCGCAGCTCATGTTTATGTAGTACTTGTGCATAATGTCTTGAGCATGTAGGGTGGGATAAACTGGGACAGGAATCCAACAATTATATTATTAATGACACCCAAATAGTCCCTAAAGATAAAATCAGTAAACCCCAAATAGACATTAAAGAGGAAGAACAGGAGCAAGTAGAAGAACAAGCACAGGGAGAAACAGAAGAACAGGAGCAGATGACAAAGGAAAGTCCACTAGCAAGCTCTGTATTACCAAGACATTCAACCTGAGTAACACAACCACCTGATAGATATCAGGCTAGTATTGCATGCTAAGTGAATACAGTTCCAAGTAATTATAGTGAACTGAAAATGTATCCTGCTAAAGGCCCGGTCCCACTGGCTGACAGTCGCAAAACATATGCATAAAGGACACAGCGGACGAACAGAATTTTGGGGATGGCTCCATCCGTTGTCATCCACTCCAAAAAGTGGCGAAAATTTGCATAAACAGAACAGAAAAGAACTGAAAAGAATGGATGTCGGTAGTATGTAGCAGGGATGTTAAACGGATGTTCATAGGAAGCCTAGCGGATGACAGTGGATGACACCTCCGAAGGGGTTCTGGGGGAGAATTTTGAAGTGGACGCATAGCGGAAGGGGCAGATACATAGTGGATGAAGTGGATGTATCACTGACACCTATAGGAAACAAAGGGGATGCCGCGTGGATGTATATCAGATGCAAAGCGTTCACTGCGCATGTGGGGAGTATGAATTGCATCAGCTCCATGGATATAAAAGGATGCAGCACGCATGCAGTCAGCATACAGGAGAAAGACATGCTGCCACATACATCTAGCAGGAACACCATGGTTCGTCAGTCAGGCAAGAAGAGGAAGCCCATGCCTACTCGTTCCAGCCCTGGCAAAAAGGCCAGAACCAGCATCCCACCCCTTGGCACTGACTCTGAAGCTGTTGCTATTGCTGCTGCTGCTGCTGCTGCTGCTGCTGCTGCTGCTGCTGTGGTGGACCAGCCCCAAGGCCCTCAAAGTCCTGCTGCTGAAGGCCCTGCTGCTCAAGCCCCTGAAGGCCCTGCTGCTCAAGCCCCTGAAGGCCCTGCTGCTCCAGCCCATGAAGGCCTTGCTGCTCAAGCCTCTGAAAGCCCTGCTGCTCAAGCCCCTGAAGGCCCTGCTGCTCAAGCCCCTGCCAGAGGGAGGAAGAGACAAGGGAAGGAGCATGGAGAGAGGAAAGAGTACACTGTTTCTGAGGAGCATGAGGATGAGGTGCTGTAATGGCTGAGGGAGAACGAGTACCTGTGGAGAAAGGGCCACAGACAGTATCGGGACACCAAGAAGAAGCAGGCAGCTTGGAGAGACAAGGCAGAGAGCCTGGGGTACACTGCAGAAGTACTCCTTGGATGGTGGAAGCACATGCACACCTGGTATAGCAAGCTAAACCTCAAGAAATCCAGGCAGGCTGCTGTCAAGCTCACTGACTGGAAGATGTACGTCACGGCCAAGTGCAGTTTCCTGGAGGGTGAGATCTGCCACCGAAGAGCAGCACCTCTTAGATCCCTCTCCCTCAGACAGCACACAGACAGCCAGTCCTCTTCCAGCCAGGAGCCAGCTACCCTGTCCAGGCAGGTGTCTTCGGAGAGCCCCATGGCAGAGACCCCCCCGACAGCTGCACTCCCCATGCCGGCAGACTCGGAGGATCCCGTGGAGGATGATGCCCTGCTGTCACAAATGGAGGAAGAAGCAGCATCCACCAGAGGCCAACCCACCCCACCCCCACCCCCAGCTCCAGAGGATGCAAGCAGAGAGGCAGACTGGAGGTCCAGGACCACAGTGTGCTGTTGGAGATCAGGGACACAATGAAGACCAGTACAGAACTTCTCTCTCAGCTAAATGTTAAGTTACCACCAGGTAAACATGCCATAGGATGTAAATGGTCCACAGCAACATACCATCCTCAGACCGGAAGCCCTTCATCACCTACGTGAACCAGACCCTCAGGGACCTGCACGAAGCCCAGTACCAGGTGATGAAGCAGAAGATCACAGTACTTCTGCACAACCCTCAAGGCCCAGCTGAAGCTGCTCCTACCCAGTCCAGGTCTGTTCCTCCACCCCAGGCAATGTCACAGCCCTTCCACGGCTTTCAACAGCCCCTCACCTACCAAGGCTACGAGTACTAGGACTTCCCACAGCAGAAGCAGAACTTCCCAGTCCAGGCCCAGGTTCATCACACGCCACAGATGCCACTCCTCACCCAACTGCAGACCAGACAGACCCACTACACTCCTCCTTCCTCCACCCCACAGCCAAACCCGTCAATGGACAATCTGTCATTAATATTGGGCCTGACATCTCAAGTCCTTGATGAAGGGCCTCTCAACCTCATGGGACTGAGTCAGCTCTCGGACAGCTTCCTGAATACACAACCCCCTGTTGTACCCTCGGGGCCAAGCACCCCAATGGTGCCTCAGACCAGCACTCAAGCCACGGCCACCTTCACATTCCCTGCCTGCTTAACAGCTGAGACTATGGACATGACTCAGAGTGACTGAGAATAGTGTCAGAGGCTGAGTTGTACTTGTTAAGTTTATCTTTGCTTAAGACACTTTACTTGGTTCATTTTGCTTTTTTAATAAAGTCATAAAGTTAAGAAATTAATAAAGGTTTTCTTTGCTTTAGACACTTGGTTCATTTTTTTTACTTAATAAAGTGTTGGTGAAAACTTTGAAAAAATGGTTAAGCCTTTGCATGCTTGTGGGATAGATAAGGATAATTGTGGGATAAACCTCCAGTGCAAGCATAGTGGGACTGTATGGTCCATGATTCTAGTGATCCAGATGATTTTCTCCCCCTTTTTATAAAAAATATCGGTTGTCCGCTATGGGGCCTTCTACATACTCTAGACATACTCCAGACATCCTAAATATACGAGATACATCCCAGATACAAACATTTTGTCTGTTTTTATTCCTTTATATATGAGATGCATACGCTTACATTATTTCTATTTCTGTGCTACTAATGCTGTGTAGACATTCCGTGTACCTTTCATTTCCTCCCTCTTTCCGTTTTCAGTTGCAGCGGATGTGAGTTGAGGGGATGGCCAGAGGATGCAGAGAGAATACAGTGGACGTTGAATGGATGATAATGGACATAGAATGTTTGTTGCCCGTATATGTCGCAGATGTACATCATACGTGGTGGAAAGTTCATCCGTTCACAAAGTTTTGTGCAGCTCAAAACTTCTTGCACAGATGAAATTGCAGTGGACGGATGCTCGACGGGTAGAGCATATGAAACACGTTTGCAATGAGTACACAATGGATGCATAGCATTTTCCAATGGATGGCAAGCTTTTTTTAATGCTTTACACCCTCTTTGCATCTATAAGTGCAGTGGGACTGGGTCTTAAGGATCAGACTGCTTGGCAGAAAGCAATGGATAAGGAACTGGAATCATTAAAAAGACTGGAGGTATACGAAAATGTTAAGTTACCACCAGGTAAACATGCCATAGGATGTAAATGGATATATAAACTGAAGACAGGTGTAGATGATGAGGTGTTTGCACCTAGTCTGAAGGCTACTACATTAAGGGCAGCATTAGTGTGGGCAGCTTAGGACAAATACATTGTAAATCATTTGGATATAGAGACAGCTTATCTGCATGCACCATTGCAACACACTATATGTTTAAAGAAACCTTTGGTCTCAAAAATGATTATCATACTGATAATGATTGCTGGAAATTGAAAAAGAGTCTTTATGGTTTGAAGCAATCAGGATATGAGTGGAACCAATGTATAGTTAAAGAATTAACTAAAATAGGCTTTGTAGCTGGCATGGCTGGTCCATGTTTGTTTAAAAGAGAAAGTGATGGTATGTGTTAGGGATAACATTGTTTACCCTAACTGGTTTAGATGAAATAATAACTATGATTCATAGTTGTGTATGTTAAAGTGTCTGCAGCTTTAACTGTGGGATAGTAATTAAGGGAGTGGTTATGAAAACACTTTAAACATAGCAAGACTACAGCTTGCTCACTCTGGCTTTGATGATCCCTGATTA
>BLBF01000019.1:122867-136433 GCA_015471245.1 Laticauda colubrina | reverse complement strand
TGGGAAGGGATACCTGTGGGATGGGAAGGGATACCTGTGGGATGGGTAATAGCTGTGGGATAGATAAACCTCCATTGCAAGCATAGTGGGCCTGTATGGTCCACTCTCCCAAGTGCCACCCCTATGGCCCTTTATTATCAATAATAATGTAATAATTATCCACACATGTCAACATAAACACAACTCTTTATTAAACACCCAGTTCATTGTAGGCCAACCAAACATACATGGTCCAATCTCATCCATGTGATGAGACAGGCTGAAGCAAGCATCCATTAAGCATCTATCATCCTGTCTTGCCACTCCACTGCTCCAGCTGGGAAGTTGCACCAGTGTTTCAGGAGGTTGCACTGCTTCTTTGCCTCACATGAGGCTCTGTTGGGCCCTTGCACATCCTCAGTGTCAATCAGGTTTTGCCCTTGCCTCCATTCCCCAGGCTCCATGTCCCCATTGCCTTGTTGGAGGCCCACAAGCCTGTTCTGCAAGACTGAGTAGCGGGTGTGCATGAGATTGTGCAGGATGCAGCAAGCTTCCACAATCCTCCTCATGGTCTCTGGGCGATGCTGCATGTTGGTGAGAAGTACCAGGAACCTGTTGGCCAGGATGCCAAAGGCGTTCTCCACCACCCGCCTTGCCCTGGACAGCCTGTAGTTGAAGATCCTCTCTTCACGGGTGAGGCATCTGGAGGTGTAGGGCTTCATGAGGTAGGTTGTGAGGGAGAAGGTGTCATCCCCCATGATGAAGTAGGGCACATCTTGCGTGTCGTTGGGCAGCGGGTCTGGATCTGGGAAGCCCACCATGAGGTTGCTTTCCAGCCCCTCCTTGAGGTGACTGTCGTTGTATACCTGGGCATCTGAAGATGAGCCGTTGCCTGAAGCATCGATGTACATGAACTTGTAGTCAGCATCGACCATGGAGAAGAGGTTGATGCTGAAGAAGCCCTTGTAGTTGAAATAAGTGGACCCCGACTTGGCTGGAGCTTTGCAGGCCACGTGCTTGCCATCGATGGCTCCAACGGTGTGGGGGAAGTTCCACCTCTGATACCACTGCTCTGCAACTTTCTTCCATCCTTCTTCAGTGGAGGGGCACTGGAGGAGCTCCTCCTTGTATTCTTCGATGATGGCCTGCACCACTTCTCTGACAACAAAGCTGATGGTGCTGTGTGGCACCCTCCAGCCATACTGCATGCTCCTGTAGGTGGTCCCTGAGGCCAGGTGGCACAGAGTGAGTGCCACCTTGAGCCCAGGTTCCAGGCTGGGCAGGAATTTGGTGTTTGTCTTGGTCAACCTGGGTGTCAGGCGCTGCACAACTTCGTCAAACATGGCTGGAGGCATCCTCATGAAGTTCTGGAACGCCCGAGAGTCTTCGCTCCTGAGCTCCACCATCAGCTTGTCGTAAAGTACGTACTGCGCTCTTCTGGCGAACCATCTTCGGAGCCAGACTTTTTTTGGGTGCCTCCTTTTCTTCCCATAGTCCTGTTCACAGAGACTGTAGATGGTTTCGCAGTGTTGCAGAAGGATGTTGTCTGCCGAAAGGATTTTGTCGCAATCCACGGTGGACATGACTGGATGCTGTGGAAGAGGAAGAGGCAGATGAAGGCTGCAGAGGTCTGCACCGCTGGGCTGCTGGTCTGAAAGTGCGAAGCAGACGAGTTGCTCCCCCTTTTTATAGGCAGTATAGGTTTTCCGCTAGGCATCCTCTAGGCATCCTCTAGACATCCTTAATATCTGAGATAGATCCCCTCTGCAAATGTTTTTTCCGCTTTAAAACGCCTTGTTTTCGTTCTGCATCCGTTCTGCATCCGTTCTGCATCTGTTCCACGTCCGTTCTGCTTCCTCCCTGCGTCCAGGCGGATGCGAGTTGCGCGGATGCACAGCGGACGCAGAGCGGATATAGCGGATGCGTAGCGGATGCGTAGCAGATGCAGAATGGACGAACTGGATACATTTTCCGCGCAAATGTTTTAGGCAGCTCAAAACTTTCTGAGCGGATGAAACGTCCATAAACGGATGCTGGACGGATCGAGAGGAAGCCAAATGGAGACAGTGAGTACATCGCGTTTTCGAACCGATGGCAAGCTTTTTTGTCCATTTTACTTCCTCTTTGCATCCGTTGGTGCAGTGTGACAGGGGCTTAAGGGAATGCAAGAGCATGCAATTGGGTGTGGTTTCTCAAACGGCCATAAGATGGAGCCAGAAACCTGGATTGGTTTAGTTTTAGTCTGAGTCTCAGAAGAGAGTGTTAGTGTATCTTTATTTCCTTCTGTTGGAAAGTATTGCCATTGCTCCATTTTTCCTAATTGACTGATATTTCTGGATTTAATGTAAGTCTGATACTGAACTGTTTTTGACACTGGACTTTGTTACTGGAATATCCCTGAATTGAAAAACTGACTGATTAACCTGTGAATGACTTTGGGACTGCCTATTTAGGACTTTGTTTAAACCTTTCTGGAAGTAAAAACCTACATTTACTGTGCAGTGTATATGTGTACTGTGTGTGTATTATTCCAACACTATTCTCTATATGACTCCCTGTATACGCTCATTCTCCTATCGGGGAATTACCTCAACAAAAATGTCTCAAATGTTTCCAGAGGCGTGGCAGTTTCTGTTGAGCTAGAGGCCTCAGATGTGCTATGCTGGACTCCTCCTCCTAAAGCTAAGTCCTCCCCTATTCTGTTTCGGGTTGTTCTTGCTAATTGTGGGGAATCTAATTCTCAGGTTTTTGTTGTTGTTGTCTTTGAACAGTTTTAATTGCTCCCCTTCCAACTTGTCCGGCCACCCCCACCATACTCAGTTTAAAACTTGTGCCAAGGTCTTGTCTTTTGAAGTGAGTCTTGCGATATCCGCTGCTGTCACCACATTCAGTTCAAAACATTCTCCAAGGAATACAGTAGGTGCAGGAGCAGGGTCTTTCACTAGATCTTGTAGGGGGCATCGGCTGAGCACATCAGCATGCAGAATGCTCTTCCCGGGTATGTGCAGCAGGCGGTAGTTATATGCTGCCTGAAAAACTGTCCATCTTAGTATTCTCAGTGATAAAATGTTTGGTGTGGGTTTTTTCCCCAAAAGGATGCCTAGCAGCAGCTTGTGATCAGTGATCAACTCAATGTGTCTGCCATATAGGTATTCATGAAAACTTTTAACCCTGGCTATGGCAGCAAGGACTTCTTTGTCTATTTGGCCGTAGTTTCTTTCGGCTTTCGATAAAGTTTTAGAACAAAATGCTATGGGGGCTTCCTTTCCATTCAGATGTCTATGGCTCAGTACTGCCCCAATGCCATATTGAGATGCATCGCACGTTAATCGTATTTGCAGGGTCTCGCTGTATTGCATAAAGACTATGTCCGAGGTTAAAATGTTTTTGATTTCTGCAAATGAAATGTCCCCCCAATGTCTTTGGGGGGGGGCATTTCCAAGGTGTATTCTTATCCAACAGTCTATGTAGCAGTTCCACTAAGGTCACCTTCTGTGATAAGAATATATTATAAAAGTTTAACATTCTCAAAAATGCTCCCTTATTCTGTGGGGTAGGGGCTTTCTTAATTGCTTGTAGTTTCTTATTTGTGGGTCGAATGCCTGACCCATCGATTTGGAAACCTAAGAATTCTATGCTCGGTACTGCAATGTGAAATTTCTCCTTTTCTAACTTGAGTCCCGCTTCTTGGAACTTCTTTCTAAAACTTTCCGGACATTAGTGGGGGCTTGTCTTTGGCCAAGATTATTATATCATCAAAATATGGAACTACCCCCGGCAGACCTTTCCATTATGCTCTCAAAGAGGCTGGGTGCTATGCTAATCCCAAACTGCAGCAGGTTGCATCATAAGCACCCTTATGGGTTACAATTGTTTGGACTTCGGTGGTGGCTGCATCCACAGGCAATTGTTGATATGCCTGTGCTAGGTCCAACTTAGCAAAAATTCTGCCCCTGCCCAATGAATGTAACAGGTGCTGGACTACTAGCACCGGATCTGTGCTCTGTTATAGGGCATGGTTGAGGCTACTCTTGTAGTCCCCACAGATTCTGATGGACCCATTGGGTTTCACAGGGATCACTCTAGGTCTCTCCCACTCTAGATGTCTACTGGTTCAAGGATGCCTTGAGCTACCAGTTTATTTAATTGGTCTTTGACCTTGGGACACAGAGCAAACGGGACTCTCTGGGACTTAAGGTGGATGAGGTCCAGGTTAAAGTTTATTAGGGTCCTCTTATACTTGCCCAATTCACTACTAAAAACATCCTGGAATTTTTTTCCCAAAACATTCAGATCAGGGGTGGGATTCAAATTTTTTAACAACTGGTTCTGTGGATGTGGCTTAGTTGGTGGACATGGCTTGGTGGTCATGTGACTGGGTGGGTGTGGCCAACTCAATATCACTCATATCGAGGCATGCTTCTCCTTGCCTGGCCTCTTGTGACTGTGGGGATGCTGCAATAGTTGTAAGTATGAAAAATGGTCATAAGTCACTTTTTTCAGTGCCATTGTAACTTTGAATGGTCAGTCCACACAAGCAAAGTACCAGCAAAGGAAGAAAAAAGACTGCAGGATGGTTCCTGAGACAGGAAGTCTAGTCCTGCCAAGAATGTAATTAGAGTTAATGGAGAGGCAGTTTCTGTAAGCAACACCAGAATGTTTTCTTCCTGCCTTCCTTACAAAATTAGGCCAGTAATTTCTTCTAACAACTGGTTCTCTGAACTGCTTAGAATGTTAATAACCGGTTCTAGTGAATAGGTGCGAATCTGTAGAATCCCACCCTGATTCAGATCCTCTCCATCTTTTGCTCTGGCTCTCACTGTTGCGTGAATGCCAGTGAGGCTGATTTGCAGTGATGTAAAGCACTCTCTCTCTAGGAGGCTTGGCAGGTTCCAGTCCACAATGGTCAGAGGTAGGGCTCCCTTAAAATCCCTGTATTCCACGCGGCACATCTTTTTTCCCAGGACCAGTATTTTGTAGCCCTGGTAGTCCTTTAATATTATTTGTTGTGGCTGGAGCTGATTCCAGCGAATCGCGGGGTTGATTTTCTTGAGTGCCAACCAGGATATTATTGATATATATGACCCTGAGTCCACTTACATTGGCCACAAGGTCCCATCAATCTTTACCATAATGGGGAATTTGTTGCTTTCAATAGGATCTGTTTGTGCCACACAAGTGTGACTGTAGCTACCCATTGTGTGGTGTGTTTCTTCTTCCACATGCCATCTTGTTTTTTAAATTTTGCACCAAACATCTTCCGGCTCTTGTAATGTCTGTTAGGGGAGTATGTTCTTTTGTTCGGTGTATGTTCGGTGTGTCTGCTGGTTGGCTGGCTCTGCAGGTGTTCACGATGTGGCCTTTACTCTCACATCGCCTGCAGATTGCTTCCTTAAAATGGCAGGTGGAATGAGGGTGATTTCTCCAGCAGCTTCCATGTGGTTTGACCCCTTTGCCATTTTTGGATTTTCTGGTCTTCACCTAAGGAACATCCTCCTTCTCACTGTCACTCCTTTCAGAGCCAGATGGACTATGCAAGATTCTTCTCTCCATTTGGGTGGCATAGACCTTGCCATTTCCTTTGGCCCAGGCTGCTCAGGATTCAGAAGTAACAGCTGCTTTTGCTTCTTCCAGAGCTGCTTGAATGAGACATTATCTCTAGCGTACAGTCTCTTCTGCAGTGTTAAATCTCTAAGCCTAAGGACTAAACAATCCTGGATCATTTCTTCAGTGTTCGAGAAATTGCAGTTTTTTTGCTAATTTTCTTAGTGCGGCCACAAAATCACTTATGCTTTCTCCTTCTTTTTTGGCTCCAGGTACAGAAATCATTCTGGTTTGCCAAATACGACAGGGTAGGGTCGAAATGTCCCTTCAATGCTCTTTGCAGATCATCCCAGGAGACATTAACTAATTCATCTACAATGAGGGCTTCAGCTAGTTCAAAGAGTTCTGAATCACAGTGTGTCAAGAAGTATGCCTTCTTCTTTTTGTCAGATTCTGTTTTCATCCCATTCACCACCAAACTCAGGTTGAATTCTCCCATATACGAAGACCACTTCTCTTTGGTTGGTTAAAATGGAATGGATAGGGGTTGATGGGCCATGTCGGTTCACTGTCAGTCTGAACGTTTGAGTTCATAAGTCAGCTAGAAAATGGCCATGGTGCCCCAACGAGGTCCTTTGTCTTCCTCAGAATCCCACCTTTGCCTCCAGTGTTCGATGAGTGTTGATCAGGAAGGATGGATCCAGGGTAGTAGAGAACTCTTTATTTCCAAGGGGATTCAAAAAGCAACAATCTCAGCTAGTGAGATTGTTCTCCGCAGCACAAAATAATAGCAACAAAAATGCTGCAGTCAAGGCTTATTGCGGTGTCACGTGGTTTTCCCAGGGAGGTAGGAGAGGGAGAGAAAGGCCGCCTGGCTGAGGAGAAAGTTAATCTTACAAAACAACTGAGAAGCCAGTGAGAACGAGATTAAAGGGTAATTTTAACATGTGGAATGGCAGACAAGTTTGTTCAGCAGATCAGGGCTTTCTCTATGGAGAATTATTAATGGAAGCATTGCTCACTGGGGGAAACTGCCAACATAGGATCTTGAAACTGGGAAACCGTTGAGACTTGTTATTCCAAACTATTTCTTGCTGGAACATTTTAAATATTGGAATCAATGTCTAATATGCTCTGGCTGCCTGGTTGGGGAGGAAGAGCAGGAGGCCTCTCCTATCTCCCCAGGAGACCTGTGTGACACCGCAGAAGCCTTGATCACAGCATTTTTTTTAAAACAAATTTTATTTAGTTTTTCACATTAAAAACAAAAATCTCTTTTTAATGGATAACATATTTCTGTGTCATCACCCTTACATACAAATATGACAGCAATTATACATTCATATATGCATACTTAATTCTTAATTAATAAGAATAATTCTTAATTAATAAGAATTAATAATTCTTAATTATTACCTTTTCCATTCCAAATTTTCAGTAAGGAGAGAAACAAACACATTAATTCTGGCCTCTTTCATTAATCTCAATCGAAATATCTTTTTGTTTCATTTCAATTATTTCAAATATAATCCTTTAATATTTATTTTAAAAATAAAAATAAACAATATGTTTTGCATAATAATAATAATAATTATGATGATGATAATAATAATAATAATAAAAAAGTTACCAATGTCTCTCCTTACTTTTAATAGTCTATGTTAACTTATTAATTTAGTTGGTTCTTTAGTCTGTTATATTCCCTTTCCATTACACATTCTTTTTATAAATTCTAGATTAATACAAATTTTAACACACACACAAAAAAACAAGTATAGGTTTGCCCCCTTTTACTGCTTTGAGTGTGACACCTCAATGATTAAAATATACCTTTATTTCCTCATCTTGATTCCCAATAAACCATTATTTTTAAGAAGTTACAATAATAATCATTACATCTTTTCATTTGGATTCCGCAGCATATTTCCCTCCTTGATTTATCAGTATCTATATTACCCTATTTTCTAAATATTTTTAATTGCAGAAATATTCTTATTACCCCTTGTCACCCTGCAGAATCCCCTGCAGAATTCATCAACCATTATCTCTGAAAAAACAATTTCTTTTCAACATTTTACTATTTTTGTATTTCTTTATTTCATGCACCTGTTTCTTAAGGCCCTGTCACACTGGATGACAGATGCAAAACGTTTGTAAAAAGGACACAGCGGACGAGAAAAATGTTCCATCTGTTGTTATCCGCTCTCAAAAGGGGCAAAAATTTGCATAACCAGAGCGGACAACACGGAAAGGAATGGATGGGGGGAGGACGAAGGGCAGATGGAAAGCGGATGCTCCATGGAAGCCTAGTGGATGGAAGCGGATGGGAGCGGATGGCACATCTGCAAGGCTTCTGGGGAACTGCAGCAAAGCAGATGCGAAACGGACACAGTGGATGCAGAGCCAACGCCGAGCGGATGAAGCGGATGCACAGCGGATGCACAGCAGATGAAGTGGATGCTGAGCGGAAGCCTAGCGGATGCCTAGCGGAAGCCTAGCGGATGCCTAGCGTTCAATGCGCATGCGGTGAGGATGCACTGCGTCAGCCCCGTGGATATAAAGGGAAGCAGCTCCCAAGCAGGTCAACATTCAGAGGAAAGACCTGCTTCCAGACACATCGCCTGCCTGCCTGCCTGCCTGCCAGCCTGCCTGCCTGCCTGCCTGCCTGCCAGCCTGCTTGCCTGCCTGCCAGCCTGCCTGCCTGCCTGCCTGCCTGCCAGCCTGCCTGCCTGCCTGCCTGCCTGCCTGTCTGCCAGCCAGCAACCCCACAACCATGTGGAAGAAGAGAAAGACTCAGCCATCTGCTGCCAGCCCTGGCAAGAGGGACAGGACCACCCTCCCAGCCCCTGGCCCTCACTCTGCTTCTGCTGGGGCTTCTGCAGCACAGGCTCGCTCTTCTGGGGCTGGGGCTTCTGCTGCTTCTGCTTCTGGAGGAGGTGATGATGATGCTTGTGGCAGTGGTGCTTCTGCTGGTGCTTACTCTGCTGATGCTGCTTCTGGCAGTGGTGCTTCTGCTGGTGCTTACTCTGCTGATGCTGCTTCTGGTGGTGGTGCTTCTGCTGGTGCTTACTCTGCTTCTGGCGGTGGTGCTTCTGCTGGTGCTTACTCTGCTGGCGCTGCTCCTGGTCCTGCTGGTCCTGCTGGTGCTCCTGGTCCTGCTGGTCCTGCTCATGCTCCTGATCCTGCTGGTGCTGCTGGTGCTGCTGGTGCTGCTGGCGCTGCTGGTGCTTACTCTGCTGCTGCTGATCCTGGTCCTGTTGGTGCTGCTGGTGCTGCTGCTGGTCCTGCTGGTCCTGCTTTTGCTGGTGCTGCTGGTGGTGGTGGTGTGGAGGAGCAGCCCCTACAACCTGGAAGTCCCTCTGATGAGGGCCCATGTGGTCCTGCCAGAGGGAGGAAGAGGCAGACGCGAGAATGGGAGAGGAGGCAATACAACATCGAGGAGGAACATGAGGATGAGGTGCTGGAGTGGCTGAGAGAGAATGAGTATTTCTGGCAGAAGGGACACAGGCTCTATAGGGACACCAAAAGGAAGCAGGCTGCTTGGAGAGAGAAGGCGGAGAGCCTGGGCTACACTTTGGAGGTTCTCCTTGACTGGTGGAAGCACATGCACACCTGGTACGGGAAGCTGCACCTCAAGAAATCTGGCCAGGCCACGGTCAAGCTGACGGACAGAGAGAACTATGTCATGGCCAAGTGCAGCTTCTTGGAGGGTGAGATCCACCACCGAGGAGCAGCCCCTCTCACAACCCTCAGGCAGCCTGCTGAGAGCAAGTCCTCTTCTGGCAGAGAGTCAGCTCCTGTCTCCAGGCAGGTATCTGTGGAGCGTGCCACGACGGAGAACCCCCCGACATCTGTACTAACCATGGCAGAGCACGTGGAGGACCCCCTGTTGCAGTGGGAGAAAGGAGACGGCACTTCCACCACAGTCCAACCCGCATCCACCCCCAGCTCCACCTCCACAAAAAGGCAGAGAGGCAAACCAGAGGGACAGAGCCACACTGTCCTGCTGGACATAAGAGACACCATCAGGAGCAGTGTAGATCTCCTCTCTCAGCTGATACACACCGACTTCTCATCCTCCAACCGCAAGCCCTTCCTCACCTATGTGAACCAGACTCTCATGGATATGGCGGAACCCCAGTACCAGGTGGTGAAGGACAGGATCACCGATCTGCTTCACAACCCTCCAGAAACAGATGAACCTGCTCCCACTCAGTCCAGGTCTGCTCCTCCACCCCAGGTGATGTCACTCCCATTCCAAGGCTTTCCACAGGCCCTCACCTTCCAGGGCTACAGCTACCAGGAGGTCCAGCAGCACAGGCAGCAGCCCTTCCCAGTCCAAGCACAAGTTCATCTGATGCCACCGTTGCCACTGGTTCCACTGATGCCACCAATGCCACCCATGCCACTGCTGCCACCGATGCCACCAATGCCACCCACGCCACCGATGCCACTGACGCCAGCCCTCACCCAGCTGCTGACCAGACAGCCCCACTACACTGCTCCTTCCTCCACCCCACAGCCAAGCCCGGCCTCAGTACATCTGTCATCGGTACTGGGGCTGACACCCCATGGCATGGAGGAAGGACCTCTCAACATCGTGAGGCTGAGCCAGCTGTCCGACACCTTCCTCAACACACCGTCCCCTGTTGTCCTCTCGGGGCTAGGCACTCCAATAACACCTCAGACCAGCACTGCAGCAGCACCCACCTCCACAGCACCTGCTCCCTAAAATCTTAGCCTGGGCACACACCTCCGAGTGACCAAGAGGAGTACCAGAGACTGGCTGGCTACCCATTGACTTTATTTGGACACTTGACTTGGGTCATTTTTCTTTTCCAGCTTGTTATTAATAAAGATTATCTTTGCTTCACACACTTGCTTCATTTATTTTTGTCAATAAAGTCTTGGTGGAAACTTTTAGAAATAGTTTAAGCCTTTGCATGCTTGTGGGATGGGTAAGGATAGCAGTGGAATGGGCAGGGATACCTTTGGGATGGGAAATAGCTGTGGGATGGGAAGAGATACCTATGGGATGGGTAATAGCTGTGGGATAGATAAACCTCCAGTGCAAGCATAGTGGGTCTGTATGGTCCACCCTCCCAGGTGCCACACCTATGGCCCTTTATTATCAATAATAATGTAAGCATTGATCCACACATGTCAACATAAACACAACTCTTTATTAAATGCCCTGTTCACTGTAGGCCCACCCAAAATACATGGCCCAATCTCATCCGTGTGATGAGAAAGGCTGAAGGAAGCATCCATTAATCATCTATCATCCTGTCTTGCCACTCCACTGCTCCAGCTGGGGAGTTGCACCAGTGTTTCAGTAGGTTGCGCTGCTTCTTCCCTTCACGTGAGGCTCTGTTGGGGCCTTGCAAATCCTCAGTGTCTATCAGGTTACGTCCTTGCCTCCATTCCCCAGGCTCCATGTGCCCATTGCCTTGTTGGAGGTCCACGAGCCTGTTCTGCAAGACTGCATAGCGGGTGCGCATGAGATTGTGCAGGATGCAGCAAGCTTCCATGATCCTCCTCACGGTCTCTGGGCGATGCTGCATGGTGGTGAGAAGTACCTGGAACCTGTTGGCCAGGATGCCAAAGGCGTTCTCCACCACCCGCCTTGCCCTGGACAGCCTGTAGTTGAAGATCATCTCTTTTCACGGGTGAGGCATCTGGAAGTGTATGGCTTCATGAGGTAGGTTCTGAGGGAGAAGGCGTCATCCCCCACGATGAAGTAGGGCACATCTTGCGTGTCGTTGGGCAGGGGGTCTGGATCTGGGAAGCCCATGATGAGGTTGTGTTCCAGCCCCTCCTTGAGGTCACTGGCATTGTATACCTGGGCATCTGAAGCTGTCCCGTTGCCTGAAGCATCGATGTACATGAACTTGTAGTCAGCATCGACCATGGAGAAGAGGTTGATGCTGAAGAAGCCCTTGTAGTTGAAATAAGTGGACCCCGACTTGGCTGGAGTTTTGCAGGCCACGTGCTTGCCATCTATGGCTCCAACGGTGTGGGAGAAGTTCCACTTCTGATACCACTGCTCTGCAACTTTCTTCCATCCTTCTTCAGTGGTGGGGCACTGGAGGAGCTCTTCCAGGTATTCTTAAATGATGGCCTGCATCACTTCTCTGACCACAATGCTGATGGTGTTGTGTGGCACCCTCCAGCCGTACTGCATGCTCCTGTATGTGGTCCCTGAGGCCAGGTGGTGCAGAGTCAGTGCCACCTTGAGCCCAGGTTCCAAGCTGGGCCGGAAGTTGGTGCTCTGCTTGGTCAACCTGGGGGTCAGCCGCTGCACAACTTTGTCAAACATGGCAGGAGGCATCCTCATGAAGTTCTGGAATGCACGAGTGTCTTTGTTCCTGAGCTCCACCATCAGCTTGTTGTACAGTCTGTACTCTGCTCTTCTCCTGATCCATCTTCGGACCCAGACGCTTCTTGGCAGCCTCCTTTTCTTCCCATAGAACAGTTGAAAGAGCCTGTAGATGGCTTCGCACTGTTGCAGAACTATGGTGGCTATCAAAAGGACTGTTTTACAATCCATGGTGGATATGACTGGATGCTGTGGAAGAGCGAGAGCCAGATGAAGGCTGCAGAGGTCTGCACAACAGGGCTGCTGGACTGAAAGTGAGATCCAGGTGAGTTGCTCCCCTTTTTTATAGGAAATATAGGTTTTCCACTATGTGTCCTTTTGCACCCTCTAGGCATCCTTTAGACATCCTTAATATCCGAGATAGGTCCCCTCTGCGAATGTTTTTTCCGTTTTAAATGCTTTCTTTGCGAGCTGCATCCACTTTCATCCTTTCTCCGTCCATTCTACTAACGCTGCGCATCCAATCCACGCCCGTTTCGCTTCCTCCCTGTGTCCGCTTTCCTCTGGAGCGGATTTGAGTTGCACGGATGCGCAGCAGATGCCTAGCGGATGTAGCGGACGTGTAACCGATGACGACGGATGCAGAACGGATGTTCCCCGTATGCGTTGCGGATGCAGAATGGACACGTTGGATACATTTTCCGCTCAAAAAGTTTTGTGCAGCTCAAAACTTTTTGAGCGGATGAAATCTCAGTAGACGGATGCTGGACGGATAGAGAGTATGAAAAACGGACGCAGTGAGTACAGAACGGATGCATCGCGTTAACCAATAGATGGCAAGTGTTTCTCTCCATTTTACATCCTCTTTCCATCCGTTGGTACAGTGTGGCATGGGCTTTACTGCTTCTCCCCCTTTTTTCCCCATATCTTTTCTCATTCCAATTTATATCCCTCTCTTTCTTAATATCTTCCTTTCCCCTTTTCTGCTGTGTCTTTCTGCCTTGCCCAACTTCACAGGTATTCCCCCTTTTGATTGCCTTCTTAAATCTTTCTCCACTTCTTGTAGTGTGTGTTAATTGTCTTTGTGTTAATTGTCTATTTAATATGTCTTCTCATTGAGTTGACTCCTCCTCCTCTGAAGCTCTTTCTTCTTGTTCTTCAATCGCCATTTTCATTTTTTCTAACACAGAGCAAAGTGATTCACCTCTTTCCTGTAGTAATTCTCTCATATTTTTAAGTTCCATTTTTAATTCCCGAAGATATATCATCATTACACACTCTTATATTTTATTATTATTAAAGTCCACCCCCCCCAAAAAAACACTTTTACTTTCCTTCTTTCTTCTTTCAATTTTCTAAAGTTCTCAGTTATTCCAGCCCAGGGTCTATACCAAAAACATCAATCAATCCCACAGTCAGTCTTTCCTTGCTCTTTTCTTTATTCTGGTTCTGCTTTCACTTTCTAAGATTCTTACTTTGTTTCAATATTTCTTTAATGTTATATCCACCCAAGTTCATTCAGAAACAGGATGCTTTCCCTTTTGTTTGAGCTCAATTTTTTGTCAAAAGGTGGCACTCTCCATTATACAAAATCTTCACCTTTTCCTCCTATTTTTTTTATTTAGGGTTTTTCAAACTTCAATATTCCAGCACAGTCCAATCTCCAATTTGTAATTTTTATTATTATTATTATTATTATTATTATTATTATTATTATTATTATT
>BLBF01000019.1:95825-122857 GCA_015471245.1 Laticauda colubrina | reverse complement strand
TTATTATTATTATTATTATTATTATTATTATTATTATTATTATTATTGTTATTATTGTTATTATTGTTATTATTGTTATTATTGTTATTATTGTTATTATTGTTATTATTGTTATTATTGTTATTATTGTTATTATTGTTATTATTGTTATTATTTGACAATCTTAAATCCAGCTTTATTTTATGCCTGTTTATTCCCAAAATATTTTCGTCCTATTTAGTTAAATCTTTAGTTCCAGCTTTTTCCTTTCCTAGTTTGAAGCCCTGCTTAGCTGTCAAAAATATTTTCTTTTTTTTCCCCTGTCCCTTTGTAATTTTGCCGCTCACTTTTCTTTTCTTGAAAATTCCATGTTACCTTAATCCTGGGTTACTTTTGTTTAGTTGTATTGCCCAGTTGTCCTGGTTCAGATGATATCCACCACTTTCCTCACTCCTGCACAAATCTTAATCCAGCTGAGTCCTCCTCTTCAGGATAGCCATCTTAAACCACCACTGCAGTTGTCTTCAGGGGGAAAAAGACCAAGCCTGGGGAGGGAGATGCAGCTGCCCTCAACCTGGCTTGCAGCTTCCCCTCCAAGGCAGCTTCACCCCCTAATCGTAATAATCAGGGCTCTCCAACGAAAGAGCACAGCTTTTTTGTTGCTGTTTATTTTGCACTGCAGAGAGGACTGGGAACAGAGCCAAGCAAGCTCTGCAGTTGGGAAATCCAGCAGCTTGGAAGTCACGATCTCTCCGCCACCTCCCCTCCACTCAGTCCCAAATTCCAAGCAAGGATTCACCACAATCATCTTCAGATACCTGAAGGGTATCTTCCTTCAGATCTCCAGGATAGACAAAACCAAAGCTTTCAACCATTCCATGAAAAACTTCCCCTTCAAGCCACTTACCAACTTGGTTGATCCTCTATGGACATCCTTCAATTTCTTAATATCCTTCTTAAATTGTCCTTCACAGAATTGGATGCAACTGTAGCTTTGAGCTAAAAGGTTTAAGTGCTTGGTTGTTTTCTTTCACACTTCTTGTGATTTCACACTACCTGGAGTTATGGTAGAGTTGGGCAGCCCAAAAATTTAAACAATAAATAATAAAATATTCTGCTTAATTAGGATATAGCACTGGAGTCAATGTCTAAAAAGGTTTGTAAGCTAATCTTTGCCCCCAAACTAGGAAGAGTGGCCACCTGCCAGAGTCCAGCTTCAGGAGCAGGAGCTTCATCAGGCTGGTTGCAGAAGGACTCTGGCCTATCTAGCTATTTGTCTCCAGATCTCTCCAAGATGGAGGCAACAAAAACAAGAAATTCAAGAAGAAATCAGCATGGCTTCACAAAGATCTCTCTGACAAATTGAAAGACAAAAAGGACAAGTACAAAAATTGGAAAGACACGACTTCCGGTTGGCAAGGCTTTGGCAGCGGCAGGAATCCGCAATCGTGCGCAGTTCCTGCTGCACTCGCCGCTGGAGTCCCCCCAATCCAGCTGGATTTGGGAGCTTTAGTTACCCCATAGAGGCAACTGAAGATAGGGGAGACTCAGCAGGGGTCCGGGGGAATCGCAACCTCCCCTCTCCTCAGCTGGCTTAACTCCCTTTTTCGAAAGTGGTGGAGCGGCAGTCAGTATTGGCCTCCACAAAGAAGCTTTCATCTGGATAAGAATGTGCAGGAAGAAGCTGAGAAAGTGAAAGTTTTGGCTAACAAGTTGACAAGTAATATTTAAATACCCTGGAATTTAAGTTTTATTAAAGATACATCGTTCCCTATGAAGAGAGAAGAAGCGGCGAATGAAAGTAAAAAGGGAAAGTTTGTTTTTTCTCACTCTCCTTCCTTACGGTGATAGCAAATGAATGGAGAAATTGGAAAAACCTGTTTTGGCATCAGCAGGTAATCAAATTGAAAATTGAAGCTAAGGGGAAAATAAAGATTTCTGAGCATTGAAAAAAAACTTTTTTTTTTTTTGCTATAAGTGGGAAGGGAAAGGAAAAGAACTAACATTAAGATTTTCTTGGAGGAGGCTGCTTGGAATTGATAAGATTAGAGCAAAATTGTAACAAAACTTCTAAAAGATATATTTTAACTGGAGCTTTATAACTGAACTATAACCCCAGGAAGAGAAAATATAAAAAGAAGAAAGTGCTCAATGAAACAGACTGTGTGTATTTGGACTGCTTGGTGACTTTGGGACTTTTGGAAATTATTATTTGAAAGACTAAAAATATTTGGGTTGTTTAAAAAAAACTTTTTACAATGGCACTACTTGTTCATGAACTGAAAATTGAATTTAAAAAGCTAAAAGAAGAGGATCAAGAAGGGAAGGGCTGTTCTGGATCTGTTTTCCATTTTTTAGAAATGGCGATTTATACCTACCAGAAACTATAAGAACAAGAAGACTGGGATGAAAATCCATCTTTAATGAACAAACAACTTTAGCCGGGGAAGAAAAGGGAAAGAGGGGAAAGAGAATGGAGAATTTAAGACTTAAAAAAACAACCAAAAAGGGAAAAATAAGATGAAAAATCGATATAATGTTAGAAAGCAACACAAAAGAGAAATACAGAAGAAGATGGAGATCAAGAAGGTGGAGATTAAGAGACAAAGGGGTTTGGAGAAGAAAGGAAGGGAAAAAGGGAAGAGAAGTTACAAAGATTTAAAATGAGATGTAAAGTAACAAGATCTATTCAGAGATAGTGGGTAAAAATATGATTAAAAAAGAGATTCTGCAAAGTACATAAGATTGTATTGTTGTATTTATATTTGAAATAATGTTAGAAAATTGGATTTAATAATAGAGCTTAATTTGCTATGGATTATTGTTTCAATTATATTATAAACTTATTATTCTTTTTTATTTTATAATATAGTAAGTAGTTTCCGAATGTACTAAGCAGAACCAGAATGAAAAGTATATATTATTTTAAGTATTAAATTTAGGGGAAAGATTTAAAGGTATTACACTTTAATCTGTGATTACAGGACAGTTTTTGTATAAATGAGAAAAGATAAATAGAAAATTGAAATAGAACAGACAAAAGATATACTAGGAGACAAGGGGGTAAAGGCAGGACTGGAGAGATAAAGAAGGGACAAAGGGAAGAGAAGTTACAAAGGTTTAAAACAAGATGTAAAGGCCCAGTCCCACTGCACTTACTGATGCAAAGAGGATGTAAAACGTTAAAAAAAAGCTTGCCATCCATTGGAAAATGCTTTGAATCCGTTGTGTACTCACTGCATACGCATTTCATACGCTCTATCCGTCGAGCATCCGTCCACTGCAATTTCATCCACGCAAGAAGTTTTGAGCTGCACAAAACTTTGTGAATGGATGAACTTTCCACCACGTATGATGTACATCTGCAACATATATGGGCAACAAACATTCTATGTCCATTATAATCTGTTAAATGTCTGCTGTATCCTCTCTGCATCCTCCGGCCATCTCCTCAACTCACATCTGCTGCAGCTGAAAATGGAAAGAGGGAGGAAATGAAAGATACATGGAACGTCTACACAGCATCAGTAGCACGGAAATACAAAGGATGTAAGCGTATGCATCTCGTTTATAAAGTATTCAAAATAGATAAAACGTTTGTATCTGGGATGTATCTCATATATTTAGGATGTCTGGAGTATGTCTAGAGTATGTAGAAGGACACCTAGCGGACAACTGATTTTTTCTATAAAAAGGGGGAGAAAATCATCTGGATCTCAGTATGAGTCCAGCAGCCGTGGTGTACAGACCTCATCACCCTTGGTCTTGGTCTTCAACATCATGAATTGTTCTCCACCATGGATGATGACACAGTTCATATGATAGCTGTGCTCATTCAGCACCAGAACCAAAATCTGTTCAGACTGTATCAAATTTTACACAGAAGAAGAAGGAGACGTCCAAGAGCTGTTTGGGTCTGAGGATGGATCGTGAGAAGAATGGAGTTTGGACTGTATGACCAGATGATGACGGAGCTGAGGAATGAAGACCCTCGTGCATTCCACCACTTCATGAGGATGCCACCAGCCATGTTTGACGAACTTGTAGAGCATCTGAGACCCAGGTTGACTAAGCCTAGCACCAACTTCCATCCCAACCTGGACCCTGGACTGAAGGTGGCATTGACTCTGCGGCACCTGGCCTCTGGAATCACATACAGAAACATGCAGTATGCATGGAGGGTGCCACACAACAGCATCAGCAAAGTGGTCAGAGAAATGGTACAGGCCATCTTTGAAGAATATGTGGACGAGCTCCTCAGGTGCCCCACCACTGAACAAGCCTGGAGAAAACTTGCAGAAGAGTGGTATCAGAGGTGGAACTATCCCCACACCATTGGAACCATAGATGGGAAGCATGTGGCCTGCAAAGCTCCAGCCAACTCAGGGTCCACTTATTTCAACTACAAGGGCTTCTTCAGTATCATCCTCTTTGCCATGGTTGATGCTGACTACAAGTTCATCTACATCGATGCTTCAGGCAACGGGTCAGCTTCAGATGGCCAGGTATACAACACAAGTGACCTCAAGGATCGGCTGGAATGCAACCTTATCATGGGTTTTCCAAGTCCAGACCCCCTACCCAATGACACACGAGATGTGCCCTACTTCATCGTTGGTGATGATGCATTCTCCCTCAGAACCTACCTCATGAAGCCATACAGTTCAAGATACCTCATCTGTGAAGAGAGGATCTTCAACTACAGGCTGTCCAGGGCAAGATGGGTGGTGGAGAATGCCTTTGGCATCCTGGCCAACAGGTTGCAGATACTTCTCACCACCATGCAGCATGACCCAGGGACTGTGAGGAGCATTGTGGAAGTTTGCTGCGTCCTTCACAATCTCATGCGCACCACTACCCAGTGTTGCAGAACAGACTTGTGGACCGTCAACAAGGGTATGGGGACATGGAGCCTGGTGAATGGAGGCAAGGAAGTAACCTGATATACACTGTGGATGTACAAGGCCCCAACAGAGCTTCACATGAAGGGAAGAAGCAGCACAACCTACTGAGACACTGGTGCAACTCCCCAGCTGGAGCAGTGGAGTGGCAAGACAGGATGATAGAGGATTAATGGATGTTTCCTTGAGCCTGTCGCATAACACTGATGAGATTGTGCCATGTATGTTGAGTGGTCCTACAATGAATAGGGCATTAATAAAGAGCTTTGTTTATTTTAAAATGTGTTGATCAATGAATAAATTGTTGTTAATAATAAAGGTCCATATGTGTGGCAGTTGGGATGGTGGACCATACAGTCCCACTATGGTTGCACTGGAGGTTTATCTATCCCACAGCTATCCTTATCTATCCCACAAGCATGCAAAGGCTTAACCATTTTTTCAGAGTTTTCACCAACACTTTATTAAGTAAAAAAAAATGAACCAAGTAAACGAAGTTTGTTAAGCAAAGATAACTTTTATTAACTTTCTTAGGTAAACTTTATGACTTTATTAAATAAGCAAAATGAACCAAATAAACTGTATTAAGTGTCTTAAGCAAAGATAAACTTTCTTAGGTAAACTTTATGACTGTATTAAATAAGTAAAATGAACCAAGTAAAGTGTCTTAAGCAAAGATAAACTTAACAAGTAAACAACTCAGTCTCTGACACTATTCTCAGCCACTCTGAGTCATGTCCATGGTCTCAGCTGTTAAGCGGGCAGGGACTGTGGAGGTGGCTGTGCTTGAGTGCTGGTCTGAGGCACCATTGGGGTGCTTGGCCCCGAGGGTACAACAGGTGGTGGTGTGTTCAGGAAACTATCCGAAAGCTGACTCAGTCCCATGAGATTGAGAGGCCCTTCATCAAGGACTTGAGATGTCAGGCCCAATACTGATGACAGATTGTCCATTGACGGGCTTGTCTGTGGGGTGGAGGAAAGAGGACTAGTGGGGCTGTCTGCTCGGCAGCTGGGTGAGGACTGGCGTCTGTGTCATCTGATGAACTTGGGCCTGGACTGGGAAGTTCTGCTTGTGCTGTGGAAAGTCCTGGTAGTTGTAGCCTTGGTAGGCGAGGGGCTGTTGAAAGCTGTGGAAGGGCTGTGACATCACCTGGGGTAGAGGAGCAGACCTGGACTGGGTAGGAGCAGCTTCAGCTGGGCCTTGAGGGTTGTGCAGAAGTGCTGTGATCTTCTGCTTCATCACCTGGTACTGGGCCTCGGGCAGGTCCCTGAGGGTCTGGCTCACGTAGGTGATGAAGGTGTTCCGGTCCGAGGATGCTCTGTCCAAGTGGACCAGCTGAGAGAGAAGTTCTGTGCTGGTCTTCATTGTGTCCCTGATCTCAAACAGCACAAAGTGATCCTGGCCCTCCAGTCTGCCTCTCTGCCTGCATCCTCTGGAGTGGAGGTGAGGGTGGGGGTGGGGGCAGGTTGGCCTCTGGTGGTTGCTGCTTCTTCCTCCATTTGTGACAGCAGGGCGTCATCCTCCATGGGATCCTCCAAGTCTGCCAGCATGGGGAGTGCAGCTGTCGGGGGGGTCTCTGCTGTGGGGACCTCTGAAGACACCTGCCTGGACAGGGTAGCTGGCTCTTGGCTGGAAGAGGACTGTCTGTGGGCTATCTGAGGGAGAGGGGTCTCAGAGGGGCTGCTCCTCGATGGTGGGTCTCACCCTCCATGATACTGCACCTGGCCATGACGTACATCTCCTGGTCATTGAGCTTGACAGCAGCCTGCCCGGATTTCTTGAGGTGTAGCTTGCCATACCAGGTGTGCATGTGCTTCCACCATCCAAGGAGTACTTCTGCATTGTACCCCAGGCTCTCTGCCTTGTGTCTCCAAGCTGCCTGCTTCTTCTTGGTGTCCCGATACAGTCTGTGGCCCTTTCTCCAGAGGCACTCGTTCTCCCACAGCCATTCCAGCACCTCTTGCTCCCGGAAATGGTGTACTGTTTCCTCTGTCCCTTCTCCTTCCCTTGCCTCTTCCTCTCTCTGGCAGGGGCTTCAGCAGAGGCTTCAGGGGCTTCAGCATCAGGGCAGTGAACGCTTTGCATCTGATATACACCCGCGCGGCATTCCCTTTGTTTCCTATAGGTGCCCGTGATGCATCTGCTTCATCCACTATGCATCCGCCCCTTCCGCTATGCATCCGCTTCAAAATTCTCCCCCGAACCCCCTTTGGAGGTGTCATCTGCTTCCATCCGCTTTCATCCACTAGGCTTCCTATGAACATCCATATAACATCCCCACTACATGCTACCCACATCCGTTCTTTCCATTTTTTTCCGTTCTGTTTATGCATATTTTCACCACTTTTTGGAGCGGATGACAATGGATGGAGCCACCCCCGAAATTTTGTTCGTCCGCTGTGTCTTTATGCATACGTTTTGCATCCGTCGGCCAATGGGACCAGGCCTTAAAGAAACAAGATCTATTAAGTGATATTGGGTAAAAATATGATTTTTAAAAAAAGTACACAAGATTGTATTGTTGTATTTATATTTGAAATAATGTTAGAAAATTGGATTTAATAATACAGCTTAATTTGCTTTGGATTATTGTTTTAATTATATTATAAATTTATTATTCTTTTCTATTTTATAATGTAGTAAGTAACTTCAGAATGCACTAAATAGAATCAGAATGAAAAGTATAGATTATTCTAAGTGTTAAATTTAGGGGAAAGATTTAAAATGTATTATATTTCAATCTGTGATTACAGGAGAAACTTTGTGTTAATGAGAAAAGATAAATAGAAAACTGAAATAGAACAGATAAAAGATATACTGAGGGAAGAGAAGTTACAAAGGTTTAAAATAAGATGTAAAGAAACAAGATTTATTTAATTAGTGGGTAAAAATATGATTAAAAAAAGAGACTGCAAAAGTACATAAGATTATATTGTAGTATTTATACCTGAAATAATGTTAGAAAACTGGATTTAATAATAGAGTTTAATTTGCTATGGATTATTGTTTTAATTATATAATAAACTTATTATTATTTTTTATTCTATAATATAGTAAGTAGCTTTAGAATGTACTAAGCAGAATCAGAATGAATATATATATATATTATTTTAAGTGTTAAATTTAAGGGAAAGATTTTAAGGCGTCATACTTCAATCAGTGAATACAGGAGAAATTTTGTGTTAATGAGAAAAGATAATAGAAAATTGAAATAGAACAGACAAAAGAAATATGGATAGGGAGAAGGCGGAGCTTCATCTCGGTGCTACAGCTGATATCTCGGGGCTCTGAGATCTCAGCTGATATTTTCACCCCTGGTTGGTCCTAACGGACCTAAACCGTCCCGTAGAGATGGGGATTGTGAAGGGCACAGTCCCAGGATCCCAGAGATATCGCAAATCTCTGGTTTGATCCGGGAGAAGCCCTTTTGCTGGCGGTGGAAAGGCAGCCTCCAAAGCTGCTGAAGTCGGGACAGCTCCGAAAAGAAAGTGGCTGGAGAGAGGGTGTGTCGGCTGGGTGAGAAATTTCTTTTGTATTGCAAATTGGCTGAGACCTGAAAGGATATCCTGAACAAAGAAGAAACCTGTGGCTTTATTTTTGTCTGACTGGAATCTGGTTGAGCGGCGTTTTTTAAGTAATGTCAAATTGAGGCTTGGATTCTTTCCTTACTATTTTTTTTTCCCTGAGGACTTTAATGTGACTTTGTAGGTAACCAGATTGAATTTTTTTTTTATATATATTTTTATGCTTCTTTTGATTTTTTAATTTTCTTTCGGATAGAGGCCCCCTTTGTTTCTTCTGAGTTTTGTATACATTACTCTTTTTTCTGGCTGAGGGGGGAAAAAGTATTAAGAGATCTTGCAACACTGCCAACTAGAGGCTTGAAAGTACTTTATTTGAATTGGGGAGAAATGTATAAACACTCCTTCTCAAGGACATTTTAATGTGATAAGATGGAGGGAGAGCACAGAAAAATATTATTACAGGTGTTTTCCTGGACTCTTATCAATATCTCAACACTTGAGGCTTGGCTTTGAAGCTGCTGGAGAAGAGAGTCATAATAAGAGCCTTGGATAAATAAATAAAGTGCAGTGTGCAGTCCATATATATCCTTTTTCTTCTTTGGTTTTTTGGGCCTTTTTATTATTGGATTTTTCCATTTTGGATCATAATTGACTACTCTATCAGATGGATTGAAGGTCAAAAAGAATTTGAAGTTTTTTGAAGCATTAAAATGAAAAAAAAAGTGAGAAAAAGAAGAAAGTGTTAAATGAAATAGACTGTGTGTATTTGGATTGCTTGGTGACTTTGGGACTTTTGGAAATTCTTATTTGAATGATTAAAATCATTTGGGTCGTTTAAATTTTTTCTTTTTTTTACAATGGCATTACTTATGGATGAACTGAAAATGGAATTTATAAAATATAATCAAGAGAAACAAGAAGGGAAGGATTCTTTTGGCTCTATTTTTCATTTTTTAGAAATGGCAATTTCTACATATGAGAAACTACAAGAACAAGAAGATTGGGATGAAGAAGAAACCATCCTTAATGAACAAGCAACTTTATTTGGGGAAGAAAGGGGAAAGAGGAGAAAGAGAATGGAGAATTTAAGACTTAAAAAAACACCAAAAAAAGGGAAAAACAAGGTGAAAAGTGGACACAATATCAGAAAGCAACAGAAAAGAGGAATACACAAGAGGGTGGAGATTAAGAGACAAGGGGGTAAAAAGGGTAGAGGGGAGAAACAAGGGAGGAAAGAAGGGAAGAGAAGCTACAAAGGTTTGAAACTAGATGTAAAGAAACAGATTTTATTTAGAGATAATGGGTAAACATATAACTGAAAAAGAGATTCTGCAAAGGTACATAAGATTGTGTTGTTGTATCTGTATTTGAAATAATGTTAGAAAATTGGAATAATATATGATTATAAAATGGGACAAAATATTTAATGTAACTGAGCGAATTTTTTTTTTTTAAATAAAATAAATGAAATTAAATATGAGAGAATTGAATTAAAGAAAGTAACTAAGCAAAATCTATAAGTGTTCCCATAGAAGTATGATATTTATTTAGAAAGGATTGTGTAAAATGTTTAAGACTCAAATGAATATTAATTTTAATGATATAATTTCAATTGCTATGGATTGTTGTTTTAATTATATTATATATAAAAAAAAAAACTTTTTTCTTTCTGTTTTAAAATATTGAGTTTATTTTTAGAATGTATTACGCAGAATCCGAATGAAAATTATGTGTTATGTTAAGCTTTAAAATTAGGGGAAGGATAAGTATGACAAGGCATTATACTCCAATCAGTCATTACAGAAGAAATTTTGTGTTAATGAGAAAAAATAATAGACAGCTGAAACAGGACAGACAAAAGATATAAGTATAATGATTTAAATTGAGATGAAATAAATATGATAGAATTAAGAGAGTGAAAAGAGGGGAGAAGCTATATAGAAAATGTAAAATAGTAAACAAGAAATGGAATTGCTATATAAAAGTAAGCATGAACTTGAATTTATGTCTGTACAAAAAGATGTAACTCGGGATCAAACTGCCGTCCAAAAAGATATTTTATGTTTTTTATGTTTTGTGTTTTGTTGGTATATGTTTGTTTGTTAAAAAATTAATAAAAAAATTTTCAAAAAAAAAAAAAAAAGAAATATGGATAATGATTTAAATTGAGATGAAATAAATAAAATAGAATTAAGAGAGTGAAAAGTGGGGAGAAGCTGTATAGAAAATGTAGAATGGTAAATAAGATATGAAATGGGATAAAAAGTGAGCATGAATTTTGAATTTATGTCTGTATAAAAAGATGTAACCCGGGACTAAGCCACTTTCCAAAAAGAAGTTTTATGTTTGATGTTTTGTGTTTTGTTTGTGTTTGTTTATTGAAAACTAATAAAAATTTTATTTTAAAAAAAAAGGAAAGACACACAACTAAAGGCTAGGTCACACTGGCCGATGGATGCAAAACGTATGCAAAAAGAACACAGTGGATGAGCAAAATTTCAGGGGGGGGGGGCTCCATCCATTGTTATCCGCTCTCAAAAGTGCCCCAAATTTGCATAAACAGAATGGACAACAACAGAAAAGAACGGGCGGGAGGTAGTACATAGCGAGGATGGTAAGCGGATGGATGTGGATGACACATCCGCAGGGCTTCCGGGGGAAAATATCAAAGTGGATGCATAGCAGAAGGAGCGGATGCGTAGTGAATGACGCGGATGCATCACGGACACCTATAGGATGCATAGCGGATGCAAAGCATTCACTGCGCATGCGGGGAGGATGAATTGTGTCAGCTCCATGGATATAAAAGGATGCAGCTCGCAAGCAGTCACCATTCAGAGGAAAGACCTGCTGCCAGAGACATCTTGAAAGAACACCATGGTTCGACATTCAGGGAAGAAGAGAAAGCCTGTGCCTACTCCTGCCAGCCCTGGCAAGAAGGACAGAACTACCATCCCACCCCTTAGTGCTCACTCTGAAGCTGCTGGTGCTTCTGCTGCTGCTGCTGGTGCTCCTGGTGTTGCTGCTGCTGGTGGTTCTCCTGCTGGTGCTGCTGGTGGTTCTCCTTCTGGTGCTGCTGCTGGTGCTTCTGCTGTGATGGACCAGCCCCAAGGCCCTCAAAGCCCTGCTGCTGAAGGCCTTGAAGGCCCTGCCAGAGGGAGGAAGAGGCAAGGCAAGGAGAAGGGAGAGAGGAAACAGTACTCCATTTCCGAGGACCATAAGGAGGAAGTGCTGGAATGGCTGAGGGAGAACGAGGACCTGTGTAGGAAGGGCCACAGGCTCTATCGTGACACCAAGAGGAAGCAGGCAGCTTGGAGAGAGAAGGCGGAGAGCCTGGGCTACACTTCAGACGTACTCCTGGGATATTGGAAGCACATGCACACCTAGTATGGCAAGCTGCACCTGAAGAAATCTGGCCAGGCCGCTGTCAAGCTCACTGACCGGGAGATGTACGTCATGGCCAGGTGCAGCTTCCTGGAGGGTGAGATCCGCCACCGAGGAGCAGCCCCTCTGTCAACCCTCTCCCTCAGACAGTCCACAGAGACCCACTCCTCTTCCAGCCAGGAGACAGCTACTGTGTTCAGGCAGGTGTCTTTGGAGGGCTCCACGGCAGAGATCCCCCCCGACAGCTGCACTCCCCATGCCAGAGGACATGGAGGATCCCCTGTCTCAAATGGAGCAAGAAGAAGAAGCAGCCAGAGACCAACCCACCCCCACCCCCAGCTCCATCTCCACAGAAAGCAGGCAGAGACGCAGACTTGAGGGCCAGAGCCACACTGTCCTGCTGGAGATCAGGGGCACCATCAAGACCAGCACAGATATTCTCTCTCAGCTGGTCCACAGCGATATGCCATCCTCAAACCGCAAGCCCTTCATCATGTACATGAACCAGACCCTCAGGGACCTGCTCGAAGCCCAGTACCAGGTGATGAAGGAAAAAATCACAGCACTGCTGCACCACCCTCCAGGCCCAGCTGAACCTGCTCTGACCCACTCCAAGTCTGCTCCTCCACCCCAGATGATGTCCCAGCTCTTCCATGGCTTTCAACAGCCCCTCACCTACCAAGGCTATGAGTACTAGGACTTCCCACCCCAGAGGCATCCCTTCCCAGTCCAGGCCCAGGTACATCGCACATCACAGACGCCTCACCTGACCCAGCTGCAGACCAGACAGCCCCACTACACTCATCCTTCCTCCACCCCACAGCCAAGCCCCTCAACAGAAAATCTGTCATCAGTCCTGTGCTTGACATCCCAGGTCCTTGATGAAGGGCCTCTCAAGCTCATGGGACAGAGTCAGCTCTCTGAGAGCTTCCTGAACACACCATCCCCTGTTGTACTCTCGGGGCCAGGTACCCCAATGGCGCCTCAGACCAGCATTTGAGCAATAGCCACCTCCACAGTCCCTGCCCGCTTGACAGCTGAGACCATGGACATCCCTCAGAGTGACTGAGAATAGTGCCAGAGACTGAGTTGTTACCTGTTCACCTTATCTTTGCTTAAAGACACTTTACTTGGATCATTTTGCTTTTTTAATAAAGTCATACAGTTTACTTAAGACAGTTGTTAATAAAAGTTATCTTTGCTTCACACACTTGGTTCATTTTTTTTACTTAATAAAATGTTGGTGAAAACTTTGAAAAAAGGGTTAAGCCTTTGCATGTTTGTGGGATAGGTAAGGATAGTTGTGGGATGGGTAAGGATAGCTCTGGGATTGGTAAGGATAGCTGTGGGATGGATAGCTGTGGGATGGGTAAGGATAGCTGTGGGATGGGTAAGGATAGTTGTGGGATGGGTAAGGATAGTTGTGGGATAGATAAACCTCCAGTGCAAGCATAGTGGTAATGTATGGTCCACCCTCACAGCTGCCACACATATGGCCCTTTATTATCAATAACAATTTATTCATTGATCAACACATTTCAAAATAAACAAAACTCTTTATTTATGCCCTACTCATTGTAAGGCCACACAACATACATGGCACAATCTCATCAGTGTGATGAGACAGGTTCAAGGAAGCATCCATTAAGCATCTACCATCCTGTCTTGCCACTCCATTGCTCCAGCTGGGGAGTTGCACCAGTGTTTCAGGAGGTTGCACTGCTTCTTCCCTTCACGTGTAGCTCTGTTGGGGCCTTGTACATCCACAGTGTCTATCAGGTTTCATCCTTGCTGCCATTCACCAGACTCCATGTCCCCATCCCCTTGTTGACGGTCCATAAGCCTGTTCTGCAACACTGGGTAGCGGGTGCACATGAGATTGTGCAGGATGCAGCAAGCTTCCACAATGCTCCTCACAGTCCCAGGGTCATGCTGCATGGTGGTGAGAAGTATCTGCAATCTGTTGGCCAGGATGCCAAAGGCGTTCTCCATCACTCAACTTGCCCTGGACAGCCTGCAGTTGAAGATCCTCTCTTCATGGGTGAGGTATCTGGAACTGTAGGCCTTCATGAGGTAGGTTCTGAGGGAGAAGGCATCATCACCCACAATGAAGTAGGGCACATCTTGTGTGTCATTGGGAAGGGGGTCTGGATCTGGAAAACCCATGATGAGATTGTGTTCCAGCCCATCCTTGAGTTCACTGGCATTGTATACCTGGCTATCTGAAGCTGACCCGTTGCCTGAACCATCGATGTACATGAACTTGTAGTCAGCATCAACCATGGCGAAGAGGATGATGGTGAAGAAGCCCTTGTCATTGTGATAAGTGGACCCTGACTTGACTGGAGCTTTGCAGGCCACGTGCTTTCCATCTATGGCTCCAACGGTGTGGGGAAAGTTCCACCTCTGATACCACTGTTCTGCAAGTTTCCTCCAGCCTTCTTTAGTGGAGGGGCACTGGAGGAGCTCCTCCACGTATTCTTCGATGATGGCCTGCACCACTTCTCTGACCACTTTGCTGATGGTGTTGTGTGGCACCCTCTATGCATACTGCATGATTCTGTACGTGGTTCCAGAGGCCAGGTGGCACAGAGTCAGTGCCACCTTCAGTCCAGGCTTGGATGGAAGTTGCTGCTCTGTTTGGTCAACCTGGGTCTCAGACGCTGCACAATTTCGTCAAACATGGCTGATGGCATCCTCATGAAGTGATGGAATGCATGAGTGTCTTCATTCCTCAGCTCCACCATCAGCTTGTCATTGAGTCAAAACTCCATTCTTCTCCTGATCCATCTTTGGACCCAGACAGCTCTTGGACGTCTCCTTCTTCTCCTTGCGTAGAAAAGGTGAAACAGTCTGAAGAGGGCTTGGTTCTGGTGTTGAAGTTTGGCAGCTACCATAAGGAGTGTGTGATGATCCATAGTGGAGATCAATAGATGATGTGGAAGAGGAAGAGCAAAGGTGAAGAGGTCTGTACACCCCGGCTCCTGGACTGAAAGTGAGATCCAGTTGATTTCCTCCCCTTTTTTATAGGAAATATCGGTTTTCTGCTAGGTGTCCTTCCACATACTTTAGGCATATTACAGACATCCTAAATATCCGAGATATGTCCCATATATGAACGTTTTGTCCATTTTAATGCTTTATATCCGAGCTGCATCCGCTTACATCCTTTCTATTTCCGTGATACTAATGCTGTGTGGACGTTCGGTGTACCTTTCGCTTCCTCCCTCTTTCCGCTTTCAGCTGCAGCGGATGTGAGTTGAGGGGATGTCCAGAGGATGCCAAGAGAATACAGCGGATGTGTAATGGATGACAACGGACGTAGAATGCTTGTTGCCCGTATGTGTCACGGATGTAGATCGTACGCGGTGGAAAGTTCCTCCGCTCAAAAAGTTTTGTGCAGCTCAAAACTTTTTGAGCGGATGAAATAGCAGTAGATGGATGTTTGACGGATAGAGCATATGAATCACGTCCCCAGTGAGTACACAATGGATGCATCGCATTTTCCAATGGATGGCAAGCTTTTTTGTCCATTTTACATCCTCTTTGCATCCATTGGTGCAGTGGGACATGGGTTTAAGGCAGAATATCAGCAGATAGCCAGAATCTGCAAAGACAATATATTCTCAAAATCCTGTAAAAGCCTGGCTTTGGAAGATTTAAAGGGGAGAATATGGGAAACCTTATTACTAAAAAGTCTCCTAAAAGTTTCAATATAGACTGATTCCACTTTTGGATTATATAGAAGAACAGACCTACTAACTTTGTGATACAAAGACTCCTGGACATTGGACATTGAATTCTTTGTCTGAGAACCGACTTTGGTTTGAATAAAAGATTGTTGGATTATTGGATAAAAAGAAATAATAGAGATAAAAATAAAGTTAAGTGGAATTTGAGAAGAAATTGCATTGGAAATCCAGGGTAAGAAGGTAGTCGATAACTTGAAAATGAGGCAGTGGAACTGGGTAGTGAAGGGAGAAATATTTAATAGGATGGGCCAAGAAATTGTAGCAAATAGAGGTGAAGATCCAAGAGACAAATACAGGAGACAACCTAAGGAAAGAATAATTCAAACTTTAATGCAAGTGAGAGATGATGGATAACAACAAAAGGCTAGAAGTTAGAGAAAGGGGTTTAAGGGAATAGATTTTACATTATAAGGTGAATTAATAACAAGGGAATTTAGAATTTTAATGAGAATATGTTTTGAATATGTTACATGGAATAATTAAACAATTTAAGAATACAATTTAAAATAAATATATTAATTAAACTATATAAGATTGTTGCAATAAATATGAATATGATTTTTTATTTATAGGAAAAGGAATGATCTGCAGAATTTGATTGACATAAAAATAACATTGAAATATTGAATAAGATAATAAGATTATAACTTAATAAAACAACTGTACTATTATTGGAATTATATAACTTGTTAAATGTAAATATGATGAATACTATTTTATTTGTACCTTTGAATAATTATGATTAGGTTTAATGGTAATTTTTGCCTCCTTAAGTAAAAACTTTCTTGGCATGTGGACTACTATAAAAGAGATGGACATAATATCTGAGACTGTCGTGTCTCCCTTTACACAAAAGACAAACTATTTAGAGCCACTTTCATTAACTCCAAGAAAACATTCCCATCCTTCTCTGTTGGTTCACCCAATTGTCTAAGATGTCTGATTGGAGCTTTAAGAATCTTTAAAAGAATAAAAATTGTAAAATGTAATTAGAAGGGGGATGTTTTAAAAATATATATATAATAGTGGCATAATTAAAAATCAGAAAGGGGATAAATAATGGAAGATTATAACTTAATATTAATTGGTGAATTATTATTAGAATTACATAAGTCTGTTAAACACTACAGAAATGGTTAATAATTTTTTATTCACAGTTAAAAGACGGATATTTAGACGATGGAGATTAACACAAAAATAAGATATTGAAATGGTGAATAACCAAAGAATGAAAGATTAAAATTTAACAAAATATGTGTATTAATATTAAATTTTATAAAGTTGTCAACTGTATTAAATGTGAAGAATATTGTCATATTTGTTTTAAAATGTAAGACACTCTGGTGCCACACTGTTCACACAATGATATGTTTGTAAAAAATAAGAAAAAAAATTTTTTTTAAAGAACCACTATACCACATCTTTTAAAAATCCTGGAGCACCAGGGAACTACAGTACCAGAGGATTGGAAAAGAGCTGATGTGGTTCCCATCTTCAAAAAAGGAGAGAAAGAAACAGACCCAGGAAACTACAAACCAATCAGCCTAATATCAATACCTGGGGAGATGATGATGATGATGATGATGATGATGATGATGATGATGATGATAACAACAACAACAACAATAATAATAATAATAATAATAATAATAATAATAATAATAATAATAAACAACCAGATCTGCCAACATCTAGAAACAAGTAAAGTAATAACTAGCAGTCAGCATGAGTTTGTTAAAAACAGATCATTCCAAAGCAATCTTATTTCATTCTTCAACATAGTTACTAAATTAGTAGGCCAGCAAAATTCTGTGGACATAATATACTTAGACTTCAGCAAGGCATTCAGCAAAGTAGACCACAACATACTTCTTGGTAAGCTAGAAAAAAGTGGGATAGATAGCATCACTATCATATGGATTCGCAACTGGCTGACAAACCATACTCAATGGGTGGTTTTTTAAAAATATATATATTTTATTAAACAAACATAAAAAAGAAAGAAAAGGATATTAAAACAATGGACATGATGCAATCATCCTAACCCACATAGTTGTTTTACTTCACTAAGTCATATAAAAAATAGTACATATTTACATAGTATATAATATATACATAAATTTCTTAATCCTTCCTCTTTTCTAACCAGCAATAAAACTTATCCATATTTTATAGTAATCCGATTCATCCTTATTTTTTAATTCTTTTGTCAATTTGTCCATTTCTGTGCACATCCAAATTTTCCTAATTATTCCTATTTCACTTGGAGTTTCTTTACATTTCCACTGTTATGCATAGGCCAATCTTGCAGCTGTGAATTATTAGGTATATAATATCTTTGTCATATTTTCCCACTTTAATTCCTAACAAGAAAAATTCAGGTCTGTATTCTATTTTATTAAATAATTTTTATTAATTTTCTTTTTTTTTTACATTGTAAAACATCATGGTATAAACAACATTCTTGGCATCTATACAAGATTTTGCTTTAAATATCATAATGCATTATATTGCATTTAGCTACTATTAAATAATATCTTTAGCTATAATTACTATTCTTATATCTTTATATAGTTTACAACATTTTATTTTACTTTCTTAAGGGTTGTTTCAATTAACATTTTTGTCTCCCTTCTTGCTTCTGTTTTTTAGCCATTTATACCAATTGTAAAGAATTCAGAGTCTTCTTTTTCTTTCAATTTCATTGTTAGCATATTCATCTCAGCACTTTCTGTTACATTGTGTATTATTAGTTCTTCATTAGGGGTATTTGGTGTTTTCCATACCTGCGCAAAGGCTATTCTGGCAGCTGTTATAATATGTAACATATTATACATATAATATAATATGTATTTTACTTCTTTTGGTAGTCTTTCTTTAATAATTCCTAATAGGAAAGATTCCAGTCTGAGCTCAATCTGATAGCCAGTAATCTCCTATAACCAATTTTTAATTTGGATCCAGTATGTCCTGGCCTCAGGGCACATCCACCACATGTGATAAAATGTACCATCAACTTTTTTGCACTTCCAACATTTAGGACTAATATTGGAGTAGATTTTTGTCAGTCTTGTTGGGGCTAAATATCATCTATAAAACATTTTATATATGTTTTCTTTGTATGCAGCAGATACTGTTAATTTATAATTTATATTCCATATTTTTCCCATTCCTCTAATTCTACAGTGTATCCAAAATTCTGTGGATACCCATGCAATCAGTATACTTTTGACTATTTCCTCTTCCATTTTAAAATCTAATAAATATTTATATATTTTAGTTATAAATTTTTGTTCCAGTCCCATTAATATTTTATCTAGTTGGTTTTGCCCTTTGTCAAATCCAAAATCTTTTGAGTCTTTTTTATATTTATTTTGAATTTGCAAATATGGCCACCAATCGATTATAATTCCATTTTCTTTCAGTTCTTGGTTTGATTTTAATTTCCCTTGTCTAATAGTTCTTCATAGCTTACCATTTTCTGTAGATCTAATTATTTGGATGTATTATGGCTTCCATGGTTGACAGCCATTGTGGGATTCCTGTAAAGTGTTTACCTTTGATTTTTTCCCAAATTGTAATCAATGAATCTCTTATTAGGTGTTAATTGAAATAGGTATGTATATTACTTTTATTTTCCCACAAAAATGCATGCCAACCTATCAAGAGGTTGTCATCTCCTTCTAATGTTAAGATTCTCTTGTCTCTTAATTTAATCCAATCCTTAATCCAACTCAACACCGCTGCCTGGTAATAAAGCTCCCATTCTGGTAGTCCTAGACCGCCTCTGCTCCTATTATCTTGTAATAGTTTCATTTTAATATGTGGCCGCTTGCTTAACCAGACAAACTTGGATGTCATTTTATTTAGTTCTATAAAAAAAGATTTCCCTAATTTAATTGGAATCATTTGAAATAGATATATTAATTTTGATACAGTATTCATTTTCAACGTTGCTATTTTTCCTAATATAGACAGTTTCAATTTGGCCCATAATTCTAATTCTTTTCTGGTTTGCTGAATCCAGTTTGACATAATTGTCCTCTTTTAATAATGAACATCTGGGTGATATCCAAATTCCCAGGTATTTCACCTTTTTTACTATTTGCAGTCCTATTATATTCTCTAATTCTACTTTCTGCTTTGTTGTACAGTTTTTGACTGTCATCTTAGTTTTATTTTTATTTATTTTAAATCCTGCTACTTCCCCAACTTTTTCTATTTGTTGCAACAATATTGGTATCGAATTCATTGGATCTTTTACTATAAATACCAAATCATCAGCAAATGCCTGAATTTTATATTTCTCATTTCTAATCTTAATTCCATAAATCTCTGGGTTTTGTCTGGTTGCAGCTAGCAACACTTCTAAAGACAAGATAAATAACAGAGGCGATAATGGATACCCTTGTCTCACTCCTTTTGCAATTTCAAAATCTTCAGTATGGTCTCCATTTAATAATACACTTGCTTTTTGATTTGAGTATATTTCTTGTAGTGTTTTTTCTATATTAGTGCCAAAATTCAGGTTTTTAATTTGATATAGCATGAATTTGATATAGCATGAATTTCCATAGTTCGCCTGGTAGTCCATCCAGGCCTGGTGTTTTATTATTTTTTTGTTTTTGTATCGCCTTTTGTAACTCTGTTCATATTATTTCTTTATTAAGTACTTCTCTGTTTTCTTCTGAGATTGGGCTCAGACCATTTCCCTCCAAGCAGTATCTAATGTTTTCTTCCCTAACATCTTGCTTATAAAGTTCACCAAAATACCTTTGCACAATTCTCTTTTTCTCCTCCATCTGATAATACACTGTCCTTTCCTCATCCTTGAGTTGCTAAATTAGTCTTTTCTCTTTCTCTATTTTTAATTTATGGGACAACCACCTTCCTGGTTTATTTGCTGATTCAAAGAAATTATGTTTAAGAGTTTTTAAGTTATGTGCATTTTCCTCAGTATCTATCAAATTTAGTTCATGTCTAATCATCCCTATTTTTTCTTAACTACCATATTCTTTGGGTCTTTTTGGAGCTCATATTCAAAATTTTTAATTCTTTCTTGTAATTTGTTTTGTTTCTTTCATTTTTCTTTATTTTTCTTAGCTATGTAGGCTCTTGATATGCCTCTCACAAAGGCCTTTGTAGTGTCCCATAAATTTTGTAAACTAGTATGTTGCTTTAGATTAACCTTAAAAGAATGTTTCTAACTCATTTTTAATTCTTGAGATATATTATTTTTCCTTTGTTATTTGTGACTTTAATATCCATCTCCTTTTCCTTTTACTATGTCCTTTCCATGTAATTTTAACTGGGCTATGGTCAGCCCATATATTAGGCATTATCGCTACTTCACTAATGTCTTTCTCGATTGCCCCATTAACCCATACCATATTGATTCTGGACCATGATTTTTGTGGACTAGAATAAAACGTATATTTTCTTCTCATTTGGATTCCTCTTCCTCCATATATCTTCCAAATTGGTCTCATGTGTTAAATCAAAAAAAAAAAAAAATTGGGTAAAATTCTCTTTTTTTTCTTCCTAGTTCCTTCCATACTAATATAGTCTTTTTTAACATCAACATTAAAGCATTAAAGCATTAAAACATTTTAGCATTAAAGTCCCCTATCAAGAAAATATTTTCTTCACCTACACTAACTATTTTATCATACAGTCCCTTATAAAACTTCTGGTTATCGTTAGGGCCATATATCCCCACTAATAGTAATTGTTTTTGATGTAGATTAATTTGAATCATTAAAATTCTGCCTTGTTCATCTGCATAGATTTTTTTTGCATTTATCCCTTTTTTGCGACCCCCCTTATCTTTTGATCTGTCAATGCTGTAAATAATACCCCCAACTTGGGCTATTCTAGATATTTTTTATGCTGTTTTTGCATATGTACCTCATGTAAGCATATAATATCAATGTTTTGTTTAGTTAGTTTGGTTAATATTTGTTTCCTCTTGATCTGGGAGTTTAATCCATTGATGTTTATTGAGAGTAATTTAATCTCTTCTTCCATTGTCAGTTCTGCGTCTACCTAAATTTTTTGTTTGTTCTTGCTTCTCTTTGGGGTCTTGTTCTTAGTCCTTCTCTCCTCGGGTATTCTCTCTTTTCTTTGCCTCTTTCTTCTTGGTCCATTTCCTGTATTCCCTGTTGCTGATCTTCTTGTTGGTCCTCCTGACTCTTGCTTTCTGACTCTTTTTTACTGATCCCCTCTTCCTCTGTTTCCATCAACTGATCGTAAAGTTCTTGCGCCTTTTCAGTACTATCAATTTTTATTCTTCTTTCTTGCCACATCACCAGCATTCCTTCAGGGACCAGCCATCAGAACCAGATGTTTCATTTATTCAGTAGTATTGCCAGAGATCTGTAGTCCTTCCTCAACTTTCTTACCCACCTCGGAATTTGTTTCAAGGTCATGATCTCTTTTTCTTTATATACCATCAGCTCGTCCTTTGTGATTCTATATACAATATCTCTTACATTTTTTTCTGGAGAACCTGATGTGGACCTCATTAGGCAGCTTGTTTCGTCTGGCATAGTTTGTATGGATTCGGTAGACCTCATCTAATTCTTTCACTATTTCCTGCTGGTCCCTTTGCAATGCCTCTGCTATTAAGTGGGACATTATGTCTCCCAGGTCTTCATCTTTGGATTCCATTACATTTTGGAACCTCAAATAGAATGCTGCACATTCTAAGATGGATAAACATTGAGATGGATAATCGAATCTTCTAAGTCTCTGTTCATCTTTATTATGTTCCTGTCCATCCCTTCCAATCTCTTATCTTTGTTCAGGTTTAGTTTCTATATTCTATATTCTTTGTTCATTCTTCTCCAGTGTCTGTTGGATCATTTCCATCTTCTCTAAATTTTGAATCCTACCCTTCATTTCTCCCATTTCCATCTTCATATCTCTATGGTTATTAACCATTGTCTCCTGCATTTTAAGCATCGTTTCCTGAATAGCTGTTAATGTTGCTTGCATCGTCTGAATGTTGGCCGCGTTGCTCATCTTTTCCGTATTCAACATTCCTTCTATTGTTTTTTGGCCAGCTGGAGATGCAATAGACATTGATGAACCAGACATTGGTTTTTTCCCTTTCAGGTTCGCTGTTGTAGTACTGGTCATATTCCTAATTTTATTGTAAATATCTTCCCACTTTACCATTCACTGTTTAATTTTTCTTTTGTTATTAGTTCTATTCAGAAGTTTCCCTTAGAATATAAATATCTTTTCCCACTTATGATATTCTAAATTATTCAGATTTGATTCAATCTTTTATAGAATCTGAAACTAACTGAATCACCAAAATTAAAGAAGATAGAGAAGGGAGAGAGCTAAAGGATGACAGGAAGGATAATATCAAAATGAGAGAAAGAAGAGAGAAAGAGTGTAATATAATATCCTAAAATATACTTGTTGAAAATTGTTCTTATACAACTATTTTATATTACTATATTATGGTATATCAACTGTATTCTTTATCTTTAACTGTAAAGTTCGGTTTCCTTTAAAGAATTCTATATTCCACTTTTTATATATATGACCTGACTTATTTCATTAGTTGTTAGTAATCAATCAATCAATAATCATCAAAATAGTATTTCACCAGTTTTCACAGTTTCATATCATTTAAACTTTTAAATTCTTAATAAATTCAAACCTTAATCAAAATGTTATTTCATTAATTATATTCTATGAAAAGGAATCCAGTAATATTCAATCACTTTCCTTTTCTTGTCCGTTCACATTTTGTTTAGTCACAGTCTGTTACATCAGCTTCTTTTCTCTCTGTATAATCTCAAAATTTCACTTCTGTTCTCGGGTTTAGTCCTGTCTTTTACTTTTTTCCACTGTTCTTCTTTTACAAGTCACAGATCTATCAGGTTAAACTCCAAATTCCTAGATAATCAATCTAAATCAACTCCAAATTTTTCAGAACAGTCCAAAACACCAGTCAGTCTTTAATCAACTAAATCGGCTTTGATCTCTGTCTTAAGAGTTCCTTGCTTTCACCACCAGATCGTCAATTCCCTTTGGACTTACGTCCTCTTATTTAAGACTCACAGTTCTGCTGTCTGTCTCTGTCATTTCTCTCCTCGACTTTCACTTTCCACCTCCTTCACTCCAACTTCAATCCATCAATTGATGCCAAAAATGCTGTTCGTGCTCTGATATCTTCCTCATTGGGCTAAAGCGCTGTGACTTTGGTCTGCCATCAAAATGGCCGATCACTCACATGTCGGAGCAAATGAAGTCTCCATCGAAGCTGTCAACAGCCACTGCTGTCAAACTTCTCCTCAGGCTTCCTCACACCTTCGTCTTCCCCCCCAGGGTCTACGTGCCCCTCATCAGGGCCTCCAAACATACAGATTGGGGATGAGAGAGCAGAGCATCGCAGCACTGCAACCATAAGTCCTCCTGTATTCTATTTTAATCTTACACTTTTCTAATCATTTCTGAATTTTCTGCCAAAACTTTTGGACTTCTTTGCAAGTCCACCATAAATAATAATAGTTCCATTTTCCTTATTACACTTCCAACATACAAGGAAAGATTTGGGTACATTTTAGCCAATTTTGATGGTGGAATATGCCATCTATAAAACAATTTATATAAATTTTCTTTTGTGTGGCCAAAGTCATCTTTTAATTTTGTTCCCATAAAATTTGCCAGTCATCCAAATTTATACTACATCAAAAATCCTTCATCCATGCCACTATCATTTCTTTTACTTTTTCTTCCTCTAATTTACATTCCAATAAGACTTTATAATTTTTTTTGTCAATTTCTCATTGGTTCCCAATAGTACATGATCTAATTGTGTTTTGTGCCTGCTAATTCCCCATTCTTTCATATCTTTCCCATGTCTTGATTGTAGTTGTAAGTAAGCTCACCATTCTGTGTCTATTCCTTTGTTCTTCAAATCTTGCCTCGATCATAATTCTCCCCTAGCATTTAAAATATCCTCATAAGTAATAATTTTCCCTTGTCAGAGTAGGTGTGGGTACATCAAAGCTTCCAATGTAGATAGCCATATTGGTGTTTCTACATAAATTTGTATTTTAGTTTTGTTCCATGCAGTTAACAAGGTCTGCCTAATTTTCCATGCAGTTAACAAGGTCTGCCTAAAGTATCTATGGTCTGCTTGCTTGTCCTGCCATAAAAAGGTGTGCCATCCTGCCTGTAGATTGTAACTCTCTAGCATTAATATTCTTTTATTCTTGTGGTTTATCCAATCTTTATCCCATGTTAGAATTGGAACTCTATAATACAATTCCCAGTCAGGTAAGCCAAATCCATCCCTTTCTGTGGTATCTTGCATGAAATTTAATTTAATTCTTGATTTTTGCTTTTGCCATATGAATCTTAACAACAATTTATTCAGATCATCAAAAAAAATTTTTTCAATTTTATGAGGGCATTCTGAAAGAGAAATAATAATTTAGGTAATATGTTCATTTTTACAGTTGCTATTCTACACATGAAAGATAATCTGAATTTGTCCCATTTTTCCAAATCTTTTGCTATTTGTTTAATTAATGGAGTATAGTTGTCATTTTTGAGTGTTGTAGATCTCACAGAGATCCTAATCCCCAAACACTTTATTTTATCTACTATTTGGAGTATCTACTATGTCCATTATCATGGCTAGTGTTTCTTTTGTCATATTTTTTGTTAATTATTTTTGTTTTCTTCCTATTAATTTTTAGCTACGCAACTTCTCCAAATTCTTCTAAATTTTCTATAAGTTTTGGTCCTGAATTTGTGGCTCTTCTAAAACAAAAACTAAATTGTCAGTGAAGACTTGCAATTTGAACTCCTCCTTTTTTATTTTTAGCCCTTTTATTTCTGTTTCCTTCCTAATTATTCTCGTTAATACTTCTAAAGTCACGACTTCTGGTTTGAGCCTCTTTGGTGACAGACCAAAATCCGCAATCATGCATAGTTTTGATCCATGGTCGTCACTAGAGCACCCCGCTGAACCAGCTGGTTTCAGAGCTAAGCCACCCCGTAGAGGGAAGACCACCAGCAGGGTTGAGGAGAGCTGCATCTGTTCTCCCCAGCTGGCCATTATTCCCTTTCCTGAAGGTGTTTGCAGCAGTGGTCAGAAATGGCCACTTCAAAGAAGAACTTTACTGGAAAAGAATGTGCAGGAGGAAGATAAGAAGAGAAAGTTTTGGCTGACTGGGTCGAACTTTGACTGGGTCGAACTTTGACATCAAGAGGCATTAAAGCTGAAAATAAAATGTCAAAGGGATAACAAAGACTTTTGGATACTCAAAAACCTTTAAAAGCAGGAAAGGAGAGAAAAAGAATAAAAGGGCGGGATCTGGAAAAATGGAGGAGACAGAGTGGAACTAAAAGGAACCTACAGTGAAACTTTTACAAGATTCCTAAAAGATACATTTGAACTGAAACTTTTCAACAAAATAATAGAACCCCAGGAAAAGAAAGTAGAAAAAAGAAGCAAGAAGAAACAGCTTTGGATTATCTGGATTACTTGGTGATTTTGGGATTTTTGGCTATTGGATTTAAATGACTAAAATCAATTGGGTGGTTGTTTAAAACTGTTTAAAATGGCATTTTTTTTGAAGAACTGAAAATGGAATGTAAAAAAACAGAAAGAAGATGAGGAAGAGGTTCTTTTGGCTTCATATTTCAATTTTTAGAAATGGAGATCTGGAACTATGAGAAACAACAAAAAATGCTTGTAGAACAAGAAGATTGGAAAAAGAAGAAGCCATCTTTAATGATCAAGTAATTTTATGTGGGGAAAAAAAGGAAAGGGGGGGAAAGAGTGAAAAGTTTAAGATTTGAAAAAACAACCAAAAAAAGAATAGTTTGAAAAATAATTACAATATTAGAAAGCAACAGAAGAGAGGATCATAGAAGAGAGAATTAGTAGTAGAGAGACAAGGGGGAAAAAAGGGGAGGGAGAAGAAGAGGGGGAAGAAGGAAAAGAAAAGAAATTATAAAAGATAGAAGCAAGACATAGAGAAACAGAGAAAAAGTGTAAGGATTGAAAGTATAAGCCTATTTAGAGATAATGGTTGAAAATTTAATTTAAAAAGGGATTCTGCAAAAGTACATAAGATAGTATTGTTATATTAGAAATAGAAATAATTTTAGAAAATATGAAACAATGTATGATTAAAATGATGGATAAAATACTTATTGTAACACAGTGGATTATTTGTTAATAAATAAATGAAATAAAGTGAATCAGAGAATGAAATTAGGAAAGAATGGGAACATTTTAATTATTATTAATGATTTGAAAAAAAAAAGAAATAATTATGGAAAGTTTATAAGTATTTACAAGGAAGTATGATATTCAATTGAAAAGAAATGTTAAAGATGTTAAGATTCTAACTAATATTAATGATAGAACTGAACTGGAATGGAATGAGTGTTTTATTTACTATTGTCATATATATATATATATATATATATATATATATATATATATATATAT
>BLBF01000019.1:70063-90825 GCA_015471245.1 Laticauda colubrina | reverse complement strand
ATATATATATATATATATATATATATATATATATATATATACACACATACATACATACATATATACAGATACAGATACAGATACAGATACAGATACAGATACAGATATAGATATAGATATAGATATAGATATAGATATAGATATAGATATAGATATAGATATAGATATAGATATATATTTAAGAACATAGTGTGTATTTTAAGAATGCACCAAGCAGAATTTGATTGGAAGTTATGTACTATATTGAATGTTATAATTGTAAAGGCATAAATTAAAGTTTAAATAAGAGTTGAATGGATAAAATTAAAAGATATAAAGGTGTCATACTCCAATTAGTAACTACAGGAGACAATTTGTTCAATGAGAAAAGATAATATGAAATTGAAACAGGACAGACAAAAGTATAAATATAATGATTGGAAAGATATTGAAACTTAGAAAAAGATATATAATTGAATTTAGATAGATAATTAAAAATAAAATTGAGAAAACCAAGGGAGAGGAAAAATTATGGAGAAAATATTAAAACAGTAATAAGATATGGAATAGAACACAAAGATGAATATGAAATTGAGTTTGTGTCTGTATGAAGAAGTGATAACCTGGGATCATGCTATTCTCAAAAAAAGATGTTTTATTTGTATTATGTTTTTGTGAAAACCCAAATAAAATTTATATTAAAAAAAAAGAATTAGAGAGAGAAAGGGTCAAAAAGGGGACAGAGAAGAAGAGGGGGAAGAGGGAAAGGAAAAGAAGTTATAAAGGACAGAAACAGGATATAAAGAAACAGAGAAAACATACAAGGATTAAAGGTATAAGCCTATTTAGAAGACATAGAGATAATGGATGAAAACTTAACTGAAAGAGGGATTCTGCAAGGGTACATAAGATAGTACTGTTATATTAGAAATACAAATGAACTTAGAAAATATGAAACAAGTGTGATTAAAACGATGGATAAAATACTTATTGTAATGGAATGGAATGTTTGTTAATAAATAAATGAAATAAAGAGAATGTGAGAATGAAACTAGGAAAGGATGGAACATTATAATAATTATTATTTTAAATCAAAGTTTTATTTAAGTTTTCACAAAACAAACAAATACAGATAAAATATCTTTTTTTGAGAACAGCGTGGCCCTGGGTTATGACTTCTCCATACAGACATAAACTCAATACATATTTATCTTATACGTTCTAATCCATATCTTATAACTATTTTCACGATTTTTTCAATTGCTTTTCCCATTCTTTACTTCCTATAGCCTTATTTTAAATTATCTAATTCCTTTCTTAATTCAGTTACATATCCTTTTCTAATTTTTAAAATCTTTCTGATCAATCTTTTTATACTTTCGTCTGTCCTGTTTACAATTTCATATTATCTTTTCTCATAAAACAAATTTTTCCCTGTCATTACTAGACTTGAGTGTAACACCTTTGTATCTTTTTTCAAATCTTATTTAAAAATGTAAATTACACCTTTACAGTTATAACATTCATTTTCTAACCTCTATTTTATAACACATACCTATTTTCAATCTAATTTTGCTTAGTACATTCCCTTAAAATACACACTAAATTCTTAAAAGAAAATATATATATGTATATATATTGGTGTATATATGTATAACAATAGTAAATGGAATAATTATTCTATTCAAGTACAGCTCTGCCATTAATATTAATAAAAATATTTTACATTTCTATTTCTTTTAACAAACATTACCTAGTAATATCAGTGGTCTTTCACTTTAATCATCTATATTTCATATTTTATTTATTACTGTCTTTAAATAAAAAACCAAACAATATTTATTAACAGTAGTCAATAAAATTATTATTCTTATTCAAGTTCGTCTTATCAACTGATAAAAATCTTCCATGTTTCTTTTCATTTTTGTTTAAATGTTCTTTTTAAATCATTGAGAGCCTTATTCTCTTTACAAACAAATATTCCACTACACATCAATAGATTTTTTTCTGTCACTTTAATCATCTAACATATTATATAATAATGCTATCCCATGCACCTTTTCAGAATCCTCTTCTTAAGTTAAATTTTAACCATTGTCTCTGTGTCTTTTAAATAGATTTATACTTTTAATTCTTGTACATTTTTCCTGTACCTCTATATCTTGTTTCTGTCTTTTCTAGCTTATTTTCCTTTCTCTCTTCCCTCTCTTTTTCTCCCTCCCCTTTTTATTCCCTTTTCTATCTGATTTCCCTTCTGTGATCCTCCCTTCTGCTTCTTCCTGATATTATGATTACTTTTCAAATTACTCTTTTTTTTTGGTTGTTGCTTCAGTTTTTAATTCCCTTTCCCCCCTTTCCCTTTTTTACCCCGCTTAAAATTGCTTGATCATTGACGATGGCTTCTTCGTTGTCCCACCCTTCTTGTTCTGCCAGGGTTTCTTGTTGTTTTTCATAGTTCAAGATCTCCATTTCTAAAAATTGAAATATGAAGCCAAAAGATCCTCTTCCATCTTGTGCTTCTTCTTTTTGTTCTTTAAGTCTCATTTTTAACTCTTCAAGGAGTGATGCCATTTTAAGAAATTTTAAACAATCCCCAATTGATTTTATTTTATTTTATTAGGATTCTCCATCCAAAGTTCCAGGAATCATCCAATAATCCAAAACTATTTCTTGCTTCTTTTCTCACTTTCTCTTTCCAGGGGCTTTGTTCTGTTGTAAAAAAAGTTTCAGCTACAATGTATCTTTTGCAAGCCTTTTTAAATTCCACCACCAATTTTTTTTAAAGTTCCAGGTGATCTCCATTTTCCAGATTCCACCCTCTTTTTTCCTTTTTCCCCTCCACTGCTTTCTTTCTTTTTTTTTTTTTAAATAAAGTTTTTAAATTATCCAAGAATCTATATCTACCTTTGACACTTGATTTTCAGCTAGAAATAGCATATTAATGTCAAAGTGGATTAGTATCAATTTCTTGTTCAAATTTCTTCTTCTTAATGTTCCAAGTCAGTTAAAACTGTCGATTTTAGAGGAAAAAAGCCAATTCCATTTCCTTTCCCTTTCTCTTTCACAGCTTAAAATCTTTTTTAGGAATAGTGTTAGTCTTTAAAATTCAAGTTCCAGGTGTCTTAAGCCCCTGTCCCACTGCACCAACGGATGCAAAGAGGATGTAAAATGGACAAAAAAGCTTGCCATCCGCTGGAAAACATGATGCATTCGTTGTGTACTCATTGCCTACGTTTTTCATACTCTCTATCCGTCGAGCATCCGTCCACTGAGATTTCATCCACGTGAGAAGTTTTGAGCTGCACAAAACTTTTTGAACAGATGAACTTTCCGCCGTGTATGATGTACATCTGCAACATATACGGGCAACAAACGTTCTATATCCGTTATCATCCGTTAAAAGTTCTGCTGTATCCTCTTGACATCCTCTGGCCATCCTTGCAACTCACATCCACTCCAGCTGAAAATGGAAAGGTATACAAAACGTCCACACAGTGTTAGTAGCACAGAAATAGAAAGGATGTAAGCGGATGCATCTCATATATAAAGCATTAAACAGACAAAACATTTGTATATGGGATGTATCTCGGATATTTGGGATGTCTGGAGTATGCGTAGATATGTAGAAGGACACCTAGCGGACAACCGATATTTCCTATAAAAAGGGAGAGGAAATCACCTGGATCTCAGTATGAGTCCAGCAGCCATGGTGTACAGACCGCTTCAGCCTTGGTCTTGCTCTTCCACATCATCCATTGTTCTCCACCATGGATCATAACACAGTCCTTATGGTAGCTGTGACATTCAACACCAGAACCAAGCCCTGTTCAGACTGTTTCACCTTTTCCACACAAGAAGAAGGAGACATTCAAGAGCTGTGTGGGTCTGAGGATGGATCGGGAGAAGAATGAAGTTTGGATTGTATAACAAGCTGATGGTGGAGCTAAGGAATGAAGACACTCGTGAATTCCACCACTTCATGAGGATGCCACCAGCCATGTTTGATGAAATTGTAGAGCGTCTGAGACCCAGGTTGACCAAGCACAGCACCAACATCCATCCCAACCTGGACCCTGGACTGAAGGTGGCACTGACTCTGCAGCACCTGGCCTCTGGAACCACATACAGAAACATGCAGTATGCCTGGAGGGTGCCACACAACACCATCAGCAAAGTGGTCAGAGAAGTGGTGCAGGCCATCATCGAAGAATACATGGAGGAGTTCCTCCATTGTCCCACCACTGAAGAAGGCTGGAGGAAAGTTGCAGAACAGTGGTGTCATAGGTGGAACTTTCCCCACACCATTGGAGCCATAGATGGGAAGCACGTGGCCTGCAAAGCTCCAGCCAACTCAGGGTCCACTTATTACAACTACAAGGGCTTATTACAACTACATCGATGGTTCAGGCAACGGGTCAGCTTCAGATAGCCAGGTATACAACACCAGTGACCTCAAGGATGGGCTGGAACACAACCTCATCATGGGTTTTCCAGATCCAGACCCCCTACCCAACGACACGCTAGATGTGCCCTACTTCATCATGGGTGATGACGCCTTCTTCCTCAGAACCTACCTCATGAAGCCCTACACTTCAAGATACCTCACCCATGAAAAGACGATCCTCAACTACAGGCTGTCCAGGGCAAGACGGGTGGTGGAGAACACCTTTGGCATCCTGGCCAACAGGTTCCAGATACTTCTCACCACCATGTAGCATCACTCAGAGACTGTGAGGAGCATCATGGAAGCTTTCTGCATCCTGCACAATCTCATGCGCAGTGGACCGTCAAGAAGGGAATGGGGACATGCAGCTTGGTGAATGGAGACAAGGAGGAAATCTGACAGACACTGGATATACAAGGCCCCAACAGAGCTTCACATGAAAGGGAAAAGCAGTACAACCTGCTGAAACACTGGTGCAACTCTCCAGCTGGAGCAGTGGAGTGGCAAGACAGGATGGTAGATGCTTAATGGATGCTTCCTTGAGCCTGTCTCATCACACTGATGAGATTGTGCCATGTATGTTGTGTGGTCTTACAATGAGTAGGGCATTAATAAATGGGTTTTGTTTATTTGGAAATGTGTTGATCAATGAATAAATTGTTATTGATAATAAAGGTCCATATGTGTGGCAGCTGTGAGGGTGGACCACACAGTCCCACTATGCTTGCACTGGAGGCTTATCTATCCCACAGCTATCCTTACCTATCCCACAAATATCCTTACCCATCCCACAAGCATGCAAAGGATTAACAATTTTTTCCCAAGTTTTCACCAACACTTTATTAAGTAAAAAAAATGAACCAAGTAAGTGAAGCAAAAATAACCTTTATTAATAACTGTTTTCAGTAAACTGTATGACTTTATTAAAAAAGCAAAATGATCCAAGTAAAGTGTCTTAAGCAAAGATAAAGTGAACAGGTAACAACTCAGTCTTTGGCACTATTCTCAGTCACTCTGAGGCATGTCCATGGTCTCAGCTGTTAAGTGGGCAGGGACTGTGGAGGTGGCTGTGGATGGAGTGCTGGTCTGAGGCGCCATTGGTGTGCTTGGCCCCGAGAGTACAACAGGGGATGGTGTGTTCAGGAACCTCTCAGAGAGCTGACTCAGTCCCGTGAAGTTGAGAGGCCCTTCATCAAGTACCTGGGATGTCAGGCACAAGACTGATGACAGATTGTCTGTTGACGGGCTTGGCTGTGGGGTGGAGGAAGGAGGAATGTTGTGGGGCTGTCTGGTCTGCAGCTGGGCGAGGTGTGGCTTCTGTGGCGTGCGATGAACCTGGGCCTGGACTGGGAAGGGCTGTTTCTGCTGTGGGAAGTCCTGGTAGTCGTAGCCTTGGTAGGTGAGGGGCTGTTGAAAGCTGTGGAAAGGCTGTGACATCACCTGGAGTGGAGGAGCAGACCTGGAGTGGATCGGAGCAGGTTCAGCTGGGCCTTGAGGGTTGTGCAGAAGTGCTGTTATCTTCTGCTTCATCACTTGGTATTGAGCCTCAGGCAGGTCCATGAGGGTCTGGCTCATGTCGGTGATGAAGGGCTTCCAGTCTGAGCATGGTATGTCACTGTGGACCAGCTGAGAGAGAAGTTCTGTGCTGGTCTTCATTGTGTCCCTGATCTCCAACAGGACAGTGTGGCTCTGGCCCTCCAGTCTGCCTCTCTGTCTGCATCCTGTGGAGCTGGGTGTGGGTGTAGGTTGGTCTGGTGGCTGCCGCTTCTTGCTCCATTTGTGGCAGGGGATCCTCCAAGTCTGCTGGCATGGGGAGTGCAGCTGTTGGGGAGGTCTCTGCCGTGGGGCCCTCCGAAGACATCTGCCTGGACAGGGCAGCTGTCTCCTGGCTGGAAGAGGACTGGCTGTCTGTGGGCTGTCTGAGGGAGAAGGGTGTCAGAGGGGCTGCTCCTCAGTGGCGGATCTCACCTTCCAGGAAGCTGCACTTGGCCATGACGTACATCTCCCGGTCAGTGAGCTTGACAGCGGCCTGGCCAGATTTCTTGAGATGTAGCTTGCCATACCAGATGTGCATGTGCTTCCCCCATCCCAGGAGGACATCCGCAGTGTAGTCTAGGCTGTCTGCCTTGTCTCTCCAAGCTGCCTGCTTCTTCTTGGTGTCGTGATAGAGTCTGTGGCCCTTTCTCCAGAGGTACTTGTTCTCCCTCAGCCATTCCAGCACCTCCTCCTCATGCTCCTCGGAAACGGTGTACTGTTTCCTCTCTCCCTTCTCCTTCCCTTGCCTCTTCCTCCCTCTGGCAGGGCCTTCAGCAGCAGGGGCTTCAGGGGCTTCACCAGCAGGGCTTTGAGGGCCTTGGGGCTGGTCCACCCCAGCAGCAGTAGCAGCAGCACCAGCAGCAACAGCAACAGCAGCTTCAGAGTCAGTGCCAGGAGGTGGGATGGTGGTTCTGTCCTTCTTGCCAGGGCTGACAGGAGTAGGCACGGGCTTTCTCTTTTTCCCTGACTGATGAACCATGGTGTTATTTGAAGATGTCTGTGGCAGCAGGTCTTTCCTCTGAATGCTGACTGCATGTGAGCTGCATCCTTTTATATCTGTGGAGCTGATGCAATTCATACACCCCACATGTGCAGTGAATGCTTTGCATCCAATATACATCTGCTATGCATCCGCTTTGCTTCCTATAGGCATCCGTGATGCATCTGCATCATCCGCTACGCATCCGCCCCTTCCGCTATGCGTCCGCTTCGCAATTCTCCCCCGGAACCCCTTCGGATGTGTCATCCACTTCCATCTGCTTCCATCCGCTAGGCTTCCTACAAATATCCGCTTAACATCCCCGCTACATACTACCCCCATCCGTTCCTTTCCGTTCTTTTCTGTTCTGTTTGTGCAAATTTGGGCCACTTTTTGGAGTGGATAACAATGGATGGAGCCTCCCCCGAAATTTTGCTCGTCTGCTGTGTCCTTTTTGCATACATTTTGCATCCTTCGGCCAGTGGGATTTAGCCTTTAAACAGAGGTAAGGTACCATTCAACCCGGTCAGGCAAATTTTCTCCTTTAAATTTCCTCCTGCAAAATCTTGTCTGGTCGGGTTCTTCTTTGAGGTGGCCATTTCTGACCACTGCTGCATCCGACTTTGGGAAATGGAGTAATGGCCAGCCGAGGAGGATAGATGTGGCTCCCCTCAACCCCGCTGATGGCTCCCCCTTCTTCACTACCTCTATGGGGTGGCTTCAGCCCCGAATCCTGGTAGCTCAGGGCACTCCAGCGGTGAGCACAGATCAAAACTGCAGACGATCACGATTTCAGTCAGTCGCCAAAGAAGTTCAAAGTGGAAGTCCCAGAACATTTTAATTTTTATTAATGAGTTATAAAAAATTAAGTGAAGAGGAATATGAAAAAATATGAAAAAATAATGGAAGTATTATAAGTGTTCCTAAGGAAGAATGATATCTCATTGAAAAGAAATGTTAAAGATGTCAAAGATTATAACTAACATTAATGATAGAGCTGAATTGGAATAGAAAAAGTATTTTATTTATCATTGTTTTATATATATATATTCTCTTTAAGAACTTATTGCGTATTTTAAGAATATACCAAGTAGAATTCGACTGGAAGTTATGTATTATATGGAATGTTATAATTGTAAAGGCATAAATTGAAGTTTAAATAAGAGTTGAATGGACAAAAATTAAAAGATACAAAGGTGCCATACTCCAGTCAGTAACAACAGGGGAAAATTTTGTTTAATGAGAAAATATGAAATTGAAACAGGACAGACAAAAGTAAAAATATAATGATTAGAAAGATTTTGAAACTTATAAAAAGATATATATATATAATTGAATTTAGAAAGGAATTATATAATTAAAAGCAAGGTTGAGAAAACTAAGGGAAGGGAAAAATTATTGAGAAAATGTTAAAATAGTAATAAAATATGGAATAGAATACAAAGATGAATATGAAATTGAGTTTGTGTCTGTATGGAGAAGTGATAACCCAGGACTATGCTATTCTCAAAAAAGGTATTTTATTTGTAATATGTTTTGTGAAAACCCAAACAAAACTTTTACAAAAAAAAAAATACTTCTAAAGTCAAAATAAACAAAAGTGGTGATAATTGACATCCCTGCCTTGTTCCTTTTTGTATTTCGAATTTATTTGTTGTTCCCCCATTCACCAATATTCTAGCTTCTTGCTTATTATATATTGCCGAAATCATGTTTTGAAATTTTTGTTCAAAATCCATGTATTTAATTTGTTGCAAGTTGAAATTCCATTTTACATTGTCAAATGCCTTTTTAGCATTTAAAAACAATAATGCCACCTGATCACAACTATGTTCTTCATAATGCTCTGTAACTTCCAGAATTGTCCTCATATTATTTTTAAGATGTCTATGTGGAAGAAATCCATTCTGATCTGTATGGTTAAATTAATTAATTTTTTTTAAAAATCTATCCACTATTATAGTTACAAAAATTTTATAATCCACATTTAAGAGAGACATTGGTCTATAATTTCCAATGTTTGGTCATTTTCTTCTTTGGGAATAACTGTTATCAAAGTTTCAGTCCAAGATTATGGAATTTTTGCCTCATCTAACATTCCATTAAATATTTTGAGCATTTTAGTACTTAATATATCTTGTTAAGCCTTATAGAGCTTTGCTGGGAGCCCATCTGGTCCTGATACCTTGTCATTTTTTTGTTTATTTATTGCCCAGTTTACTTCTTCAAGTCTTATTTTCTCATTCAACATATTTTTTCCTTCTTCCGAAATTCTCGGGAGTTCTGCTTTCTTTGGGCATTTTATCACTTTTTCCTCTATTGGATAATCTTTTTCCTTATATAATTTCTCATAGTATGTTTGAATTATCTTTCTTTTATCTTCTTCTTGGTAACAGATCTCTCCTTGCTAATTTCTTAATTTAATAAGCCATCTCTTTTCTTTTTGTTTTTTTAATTTATAGGCCAGCCATCATCCTGGCTTGTTTGCATTCTCAAATAAATATTGCTTTGTCGTTTTCAAATGTTAGGCTAATTCTTCCCTCTCTAATAAGTTTATTTTACGTTAAGTCCATTTGTGATTTTATTTGTTTTTTTGGGGGGGTTCATCAAGTTATTTCATCTCCAAGCCCCTATATTCTTCTAATGCTTTTCATTGTTGCTTTTTCTCTTTACTCTTTTTTGCCATGCAGTTTATTGCCACCCCTCTCATAAATGCTTTTGCTGTATCCCAGTTGTTTTGTGGAGATGTGTCTTCTTCTTTATTCTCTTTATTCTCAATTTGGAGCTAAAATCTTTTTCTTTTAAAATTGACCTTTGACACGTCCATCTTGAGATCTTCCTTTGCCCCTTCCAACTAAATCTAATTGCGCTTTGGTCCACACATAATTTTGTCTCTATGTTAATGTCTATTATTTTTGAAATGAGTTTTTTAGACATCCATGCCATATCTAATCTTGATCAGGACTGATGTCTACAAGAGTAATGGGTAAATTGTTTCTTTTTTTGGATATCTTTCTCTCCATGTGTCATAAATCTTAACTTCTTTTATCAAATCATAAAAAAATGGTAGTATTTTTTCTTCTTTATTTTCATATTTTTGCTTTTATAATCCAATGTTTTATCAACAGCTGTGTTAAAATCATTCAAAGGACAAACTTTCTTGTATTGCAAATCCTTACTTTTATTATATAATTTTTGAAAAAAAGTTTATTGTGGCCCATTTGGTGCATATATTTCAACCAATAGTTTCTTTCTGTTTTCCAGTTCAATCTCCATCATCAAGATCCTGCTCACTTTATCTCTGAAAATTTCTTTCACCAAAATCCAATCTTTTATGTAAAGTGCCACACCTCTTTTCTTTTGCACTGGATAGTGGTGATTTTTTTCCCTAATTTTTTATTGTCTAACAAATACTTTTGTTTTTTCTGTTATATGCACTTCCTGCAGGGCTATTATATCAAAATTTAACCTTTGTAAATTATTAAGCCCCTTTTGCTTTTCACTGGAGAGTTTATACCATTAGTACTCATTGATATCAGTGCACATCCTTCTCTTTTTTTATTTCTTTTTTTCTCTAGTGCTTCTTGTTGCTGTAATTGCTTTAGGCTCTTTATCTGTACTTTTATATTCTTCCATTTTTCCTCATCTTCCATATCATCTGTCTTTATTATTTAATGAACTTTCTTCTATATTTGTTGTTTCTATTCCTCTTCTGTTATTTCTTTTTCCACAACTGCCTCTTCTGTCTCCTCTTCACTCGTAAATTGTTTATCATAGAACTCTTCCACTTTTTTAAGTGTGTCTAGTCAATATTTTTTCTCCTGCCACATGCCCATAATACCCTATGTCAGCCTTCAAGATCTTCAACTATCGCTTTGCATCTTTTGGCTGTCAAAAGAAATGGGGGGGAGGGGAGGATGGGATGAGTCTGGGAAGTGAGCTGGAGGTGTTACATTTTTCCGTCGTGTAAATGAGGGGGGAAGCATACATCAGAGTTAGGTTTCTATTTCTCACTTAGCTTTCTTTTCTGTGCAACTGCAACCCGTTATCAAATTATGCCAAGGTCAATGGACAGAGGCCTCATCATCACCTGAAGATGCCCATATGATCATATTCACAATTTCTAATTGGAAGTTTCATCTGAACTATTGGGGGTGGGAACACTTCCATCACTTTGTATATGTGATTTACGTGCCTAATTTCTCAGATTCAGAATTCTCTGGTTGCTACCACTTCACTTTCAGTAAAAGATATCTTTTCTCTAAATTAAAGAGTCTAAGTATTTCTTTCTTCGATTTTGAATGGAGCACTGTCTGACATTATTCTGAATCTCCTGCTACCAGCCCACCCAGAGAGAACACCCAATTTTCTTCTGAGGGGGCCTGAACATCATGTCATCTTCAACTAGTGACCAGGAAGATCTGGGAGCCATTGGAGGGCAAGATTCTTTGCTGGTACAGGAAGCCCAATCATTAGCAGAGCTCAATCTGGAAGAGGATCTAGCTGTGAAGCCCAGATGGTCAGTGGGGGTTGGCTGGAAAGATCCGGAGCAGGACACCCCCCCCCCCGAATCACAATCACCCACCGGTGTGGAAAAGAGGAGCCATGGCAAGAGAAGGAAAAGAGAGAACTCTCACTGGATCAAGCCAGGAGACTCCTTAATGAAGCATTTGAACAACTCCAAGCTGCACAAAGGTATGAAGGGGAAGGGGGAGTAGCCCCAGCTAGAAGAAGCAGAGCAGCCCCCTCTCCCATAAATCAACCCGAACCAGCAGCAGCCCCAGGGCCCTCAGTGGGAGGTGTAATTCCTAGAAGGCATAGAGCTCCGAGACTGCCTCCATTAGAAATAAAATACGGGGGAAATCCCAAAACCTTGAGATTTTTCCTAGCCCAAGTTTGGAGCTATATGGAAGAATATGGGGAGGATTTTCCCTCAGAAGCAGCCAAAGTGAGATGTGTTACCAGGGCTCTGGAGGGAACAGCTGCAGAGTGGATGGTGACCCTGCATAATGATAATGCTCCCCAGTTGATGAATGTTGTTCATGTCATGACCTGTTTATGACTGCACTGCAAGCTAGATTTGACAACCCATTGGCAGAGCGCAAGGCCCGGATCAGGATGAAGACCATAAATCAGGGGCGGAGGTCAGTGGCTGACTACACCCAAGAATTTAGACAGTTAGCAGGTTATATCCGAGGCTAGTCCCAGGAAGCCCTGTTAGAAGCCTTTAAAGATGGTTTAAACGAAGATGTGTACCAGAGATGCATTGCTAGAAGAGACCCAAATGACTTGCAGATGTGGTACTTGCTGGCAGAAGAAGTGGAAATTGATTTAACCCGAAGCAGACGGTGGGGAGGTTCTGGGTGGAGTAAACCTCCCCCCCCACATCCTCAAGAGGTCCCCAAACCTCAGAGGGGAGGAGTGGCGGCAAGACCCAACCCCTTGGCCTGCTTTCAATGTGGGAAGGAAGGTCACCGGGCTGTGAACTGCAGTCAAGCTGGAACCAAAGGGGCTGCCAAAAGAAGGGAAGAAACCTAAAAAATCCCCAGCGAAGCCTCGCGAAGCGGCACTAAAGTCGAAAGAGATGGCAGAGGTCACCCCTCCCACGGGAGAGGAGTCAGAAACCCCAGTTACCCCTGAGAAGGACGATTTCAACTCGGAAGATGACTTCCTGTTAAGTCCAAGCGTGGGCCCTATGACCGTTCCGGTGATGTTGAGGGTACCCAATTCAGGGGTCGAAGAGGAAATCCTAGCCCTATTAGATTCTGGGTGCACAAGGTGTATAATCAACACGGAAGTAGTGGAGAAAATGGACTTAAAACTAAAACCTTTAAAGGTGCCCATTTCCTTTGCTCAATTAGATGGATCAGTGGCTGGAGGTTGCCCTGCACGTTTTATCACAGAACCTATAGAAATGATGAGACTCTGCGCTTTATTGTGGTCCCTGGGATGGAGCAACCATTAATACTGGGATTGCCCTGGCTCCGGAAATGGAACCCCCAGGTTAACTGGAGAAAGGGGTTGTTGCACATATGCACCAAGCAGCGACCGGAAAAAGAGGGGAGATCTCAGCCGAAGCTTCAGATTTCGATTGAAATAGCTTCCACAGGTACCGAACCCGTGAAAGGGGAGGAGAAAATTCCAAAAGAGTATTGGGATTTAAAGGAAGTGTTCAGTGAGAAGGCCTCGGATGAGCACCCGCCTCACCGGTCAACAGACTGTGCTATTGAAATTTTGCCTGGGGTGAAGCTCCCGAAACCGAACTTGTACTCAATGACACCACGGGAATTAGAGGAGCTAAGACTGTTTATAGATAAAAATCTGGAACGTGGTTTCATTCAACCTGCTAGGCCCCGGGTTGTGGCCCCAGTATTGTTCTGTGAAAATAAAGATGGCTCCAAATGCTTGGTGGTGGACTACAGAAATTTGAACGCCATTTCCGTGGAAAACATGTACCCCCTCCCTTTGATGAAGGACATGTTGGCCTACCTAGCCAAGGGAAAGATTTTCACGAAGTTGGATTTGAGAGAAGCATGCTACCGAATTTGAATTGAGGAAGGGGATGAGTGGAAGACCGCTTTTAACTGCCCGATGGGCTGCTTCTAATTCAACGTTCTTCCTTTTGGTTTACAAGGGGCCTCAGCTGTATTCATGCAGATGATCAATCAGGTGTTACATGAACATTTATACAGGGGGATTCTGGTTTATCTTGATGACATCCTTATCTACACGGAAACTCTGGATGAACATGTGAAACTACTGCAGTCGGTTCTACAGAAACTGTGTGCCGCTAAGTTGTATGCCAACTATCCAAGCGTGAATTCCATCAAGAGAAAATTGACTATTTGGGATATCGCATTTCATCTGAGGGCATAGAAATGGATCCAGAGAAAGTGCATGCTGTATTGGAATGGGCTCCACCACGTACCAGAAAACAACTTCAAAGCTTCTTGGGATTTGCAAATTTTTACCGGCAATTTATCCCAACGTTTGCTAAGATAGCAATGCCCATCACAAATCTCTTAAAAACAAAAGGGAAGGTGAAGCCAAGGCCAAGCAAGCCGTTGGAGTGGTCCATGGAGTGCCAAGCAGCTTTTGAAAAGCTAAAACGACTGTTTGCTGCAGAACCAGTGCTAAAGCACCCGGATATGGAGGCTCCTTTCGTGATCCAAGCCGATGTGAGTGTTATGGCCATTGGAGCAGTGTTACTTCAAATCAACGAGAAAGGGACCTTACAGCCTTGTGCGTATACCTCCCGTAAATTCTCTGAAACCGAGAGAAGGTGGCTGTCTGGGAAAAAGAAGCTTTTGCAGTTTGTTGGGCCTTACTGATCTGGAGACATTTCCTGGAAGGAGCAAAACATCCATTTGAGGTATGGACTGATCATAAAAATTTGGAAGCCTTAAAAAAGCGCCGGAAGCTGTCCCCTGAACAAGTTCGCTGGGCCCAGTATTTCAAGCAGTTCGATTTCTCACTGAAGTACATTCCAGGGGGGAAAAACTTCATGGCGGATGCTCTCTCTAGACTACCCCAATATAACAGTATTCACCAGGAGGTGATAAGTCCAATTGATTCGACCAAACATCGAGCTTCCCCAATGATCACCAGAGCCCAAAAGAAGAACCAAGAAGTGGATTTATTGAATGACCTAACCGAACAACTAAAAGAAGCTTTAAAACTTGATGATTGGTTCCTGGCTCATTTGAATGACTATACATTTAGAGATGGTTTGGCTTGGGTGGGGACCAAGTTGTATGTGCCACAGGTACTGAGGGGCCAAATACTACAACAAGCTCATGATTCTAAAGCAGCTGGTCACTTTGGATTTGTGAAAACCTTACACCTGGTTAAGCGGCAATTCTGGTGGCCTACTTTAAAGAAGGACAGTGAAGCTTATGTAGCTAGCTGTCCAATTTGTGCTTTGGCAGAGAGACCTCCTGGTAAGCCAGCAGGGTTGTTACAAAATGTAGCTAGACCAACAGCCCCCTGGAAGGAAATCTCTATGGACTTTATAGTAGAATTACCCAAAAGCAGTGGAAACACGGTCATCTGGGTAGTGACTGATTTGTTTTCCAAACAAGTACATTGCATACCTAGTTCCAAGGTTCCATCTGCTAAGACGTTGGCTAAATTGTTTATTTCACATATCTATAGGTTACATGGCGTTCCAGAATGCATAATCTCTGACAGAGGGGTCCAATTTACCTCAAATTTTGGGAAAGAGTTCCTGAAGTTAATAGGCTCCGCCCAGGGCTCAAGCTCCACCCCCGTCCCAAACCAATGGGGCTTGTGAGAGGACTAACGCAGTGTTAGAACAGTATCTTAGATATTATATAAATTATCAACAAGATAACTGGTCTGACTTTCTACCATTTGCCGAAGTGGCATATAGCAACTCTGTACATAGTAGTACTGGATTTACTCCATTTAAAGTAGCTTCGGGACAAGATTTCATACCCATACCTGAACTTCCTCGTGAAAGGCCTGACATCCATTCGTTGGATGAATGGATAACTCAACTCCAACTTAACTGGCCATTTAACACGTAAAGCATTAGATGAGGCCCATCAAGGTCATAAGAAGTTTGCAGACAAGAAAAGATCTCCACAGATATTATATAAAGTAGGCGACAAAGTTTTCTTGTCTACCAGATACCTGCAAACCACTCAAAATTCAAAGAAGCTTGGTCCTAAATATGTTGGTCCTTTCACGATTGAACGGATTATAAATCCTGTAACAGTCCAGCTCAACTTACTGAAAACTCTTCGACGAATTCATCCGGTTTTCCATGTTAGTTTGTTAAAACCTGAACATACTTCTGATTTAAGACCCATCCAGGCTGACCCTCCCATACCAATACTGATTGAAGGTGAACAACATTTTGAAGTTAAAGAAATTCTGGACTCTCGCAAATGGAGAGGTCGGCTCCAGTATCTTGTAGCCTGGAAACATTTCCCCTCTTTGCAAGCCGAATGGGTTAATGAAACCGATGTTAAAGCCCCTAAGTTGATCAAACCATTTCGTTACAAGTATCCTGATAAGCCCTAGGAATGTATTCCTTTGTAATTGTCTAATGATTAATTATTGTCTTTATATTTTCTCCTCTCTCTCTTCTAGGACTGACGGTTTTCCTTTTTCTACGAGGGCCGAATGTCAGCCTTCAAGATCTTCTACTATCGCTTTGCATCTTTCAACTGTCATAAGAAATGGGGGGGAGGGGAGGATGGGATGAGTCTGGGAAGTGAGCTGGAGGTGTTACATTTTTCCGTCGTGTAAATGGGAGGGGAAGCATACATCAGAGTTAGGTTTCTATTTCTCGCTTAGCTTTCTTTTCTCTGCGCAACTGCAACCAGTTATCAAAGTATGCCAAGGTCAACGGATAGAGGCCTCATCATCACCTGAAAATGCCCACATGATCATATTCACAATTTTTAATTGGAAGTTTCATCTGAACTATTGGGGGTGGGAACACTTCCATCACTTTGTATATGTGATTTACGTGCCTAATTTATCAGATTCAGAATTCTTTGGTTGCTACCAGTTCACTTTCAGTAAAAGATAACTTTTCTCTAAATTAAAGAGTCTAAGTATTTTTTTCTTGGATTTTGAATGGAGCAAATGATGGAGCACCGTCTGACATTTGTCAACTATCTAAAATTCATGTTATATTTTATCAATTTTGTTGTTAAAATGTTAGGGTCTTTTTAGGTCTCTTATTCTCTTCAGTACTTGTTTTAGGACAGTTATCTGTTTTCCACCTTGTTCAATTGGGTCATCTCTTGCTCTATGCATAATTTCATAATGAATCTATTTTTTAATTAGTTGGACATGGACTTCTCTTGAGAGATTGTGCCTCCTTGCATAGTTCATCTGCACCCTGTAAAATTCATCCATTTCTGTTAAAATCTTTTTTTTTTTCATTCCCAATGCTTTTGCAAGAATGTCCGCCATCACATCTGGTAGATCTTCGCCTTTTTCTTCCTTCAAATTTTGGAATCTCAAGTGGGCTGCCTTTTCTACCTCCAAAAAGATTACTGCTGATTCTAACTCTTTATTTGCTTTTTCAAATTTTTCAGTTACATCGTCAACTTTCTTTTCCTCCTTCTCCATTCTTGTCTATTTTCTCTTGCTTTTTTCAGACTGCTTGCTGGAAACATTCAATTTTTTCATCTATTATTTGTATTTTTTCTTTTAATTCCATTCTCACAACCCGTATCTCTTTTTCATGTCCTCATGGTTTTTCACCATCATTACTTGCATATTCAACATTAGGCCTTGTAGATGTTTTATGGAGTTTGATCTTTCTTTTGGCAGCATTTCATCAATAGCCTTTGCATGGAGGGACTTGCCATAATCACCATTGTTATTGTTTGTGTGGGCATCTTTTTTCCTGTACCTATCTTAGACAAATTTGTGTTGCTGGTCATTTTAAACAGTCTTATCACAATATTATGTTTTATCCACTTCTCCCAGTCTTTTTCTTTCTTATTAGAGCCCTCCACTTCTATCAACCTTCACCTTCCTTTTATTTTACAGTACAATGTAGTACAATAGATATCTTCCTACAGTCTTCTTATAACAGTTTTCTAGCAATAATTATACTAATGGTAACAATATTTTTCTACTACTCCTTCCCACCATTAAATACTCTATAATTCAATAAGCTATAGTTAATAGCCAACAATTACTTAATAATTACTTAATCCTTTATTAAATACTCAATAATCCCAATTTATCAGTTATTAAAGTCAATAATATCTAATAAGTTTATATTATTATTCTTATATAACTCCTATTCCAAAAAAGTTAATTTAGTCAAATTACTATAGCAATAATGTTTCAGTAATATATTATTAAATATCTCTATGAATATGTTATATAATATAATAATAATAAGATATAATTTATTAGGAGAGTTAAGTTATAAGTATATTAACTAACTTGGTTATTAACATATAATATATAATTTATATCAATCCACTAGCAGAAAACCTAACAGCAAATATATAAATCTAGAGACAAATATAGTATGTATCCATATAATATTACCAATTTTGAATATCAAAAAATTCAGTTCCAAATCTCTAAATGTGGAGAGAAATAAAAAAAAAATAGTCACTCTCAATTATCAAAAATCCTAGTGTTGTATATATGGGACAAAGTGCCTAATATCTTCAAGATCACAGATATCCCCTTTTTTGGATCTGTTACAGTACATTACTATTTAGTTTTAATCCACTCTTCCTTTTCCTCAATTACCAGCTGGTTTCTCTCACACACCATGACAATGTTTCTCTGTCATCTTTAAATTTGCTGTCTCATTCTTTCTATACCATCCATTTTAATTCAAAGTTTCTTTACTCAAGAGTCTTCATTCTCAGTCCAAGAAAAAAGGAAAAAGACAAAAAGATTTTTAAAAAGATAAAAAAGTGCAAAGAGCAAAAGTCCAGTCCAGTCTCTTCAATTATCAATTATCAACTTTCCAAGTTTATTATTCTGGATCTCCTCCGATCTTCTTTCTTCTCTGCTTTCTGCACTGATCTCCTACACCCACAATGGTTATTAAAAGTCTCCGCTGTCCATATTAAGTCCAAAAATTCACTCTTCAAAACCACTCCAATCACCAATCCAATCTTATTCTTTGCTACTGTATATACCAAATCTTCTCGTCAATCCAACCTCATCTTTTTCTTTTGGCTTCCCTATCTTCTTCTGATCGTTCCACCCACCATTTATCTTGCTGCTCCATTAAGTACTAGTTAGAGCTGGCTCTGATTGCCAGATTTTCTTTGACTAATTCCACTACTACACTTCCCTTCATTTAAGGTTGTCAAAGTTGTCAGTTTAGATTGCACCATCATTCCGCTATTTCACCCCTTGTATGATCCGCTGTCAGCCTTTGATCAGGCCATTGCTGGTAATCCTTTCTCTGCTTGCTCATTCCCGGTTATGTTCCATTCTCCAACATGGACCACTGCCCATGTAGGATCTTCAGAACCCCCACACCTTCAGAACTCCCTACAAATCTTTGACTCCAAAGAGTCCTGCAAGTTGGAACAGAGGTTTTGTGTTTTACAGAGTCTCCTGCTTGCATGGTCTCCTCTCCCTGACAGCTGGCTGTGCCCCCCTCAATGAATTCTTAATGGGTCTAAATCTACATTAATGGAAGTAAGCAGTGGGGTACCACAAGGTTAGGTTGTGTTTGGTTCAGTATTCATCAATATCTTAATAAATGATTTAGATGAGGGAATAGAAGGGGAACTTACCAAATCTGTAGATGATACTAAGCTGGCAGGAATAATCAACACCAATAAGGTAGGCTCAAGATAAAAATGGATCTTGACAGACTTGAACACTGGGGCCCTATCTAACAAAATGAAATTCAATGTAGAGAAGAGTAAAGCCCTTAGGCTTTACTTAGGGAAAAAAAACCAAAAGTACACATATAGACTGGGTAAAACTAGACTTAATAGCAGTAACTGTGAGAGGAATCTTGGAGTCTTAGTGGACAACCAGCTGAATATGATCCAGCAATGTGCAGCAGTAGCCAAAAAAAGCTAATACAATCTTGGGTTGTATAAACAGAGGCATAGAATCAAGATCATGAAGTATTAGTGCCACTTTACAAAACCCAAGTAAGACCATACCTGGAATACCGCAACCAATTTTGTTCATCGCACTAAAAAAAAGATGTTGAGTCTTTGGAAAAGGTGAGGTTAAGAGCAACTAAGATGATCAAAGCCTGGAGATTAAACCATATGAGGAATTGCTATAAGTTTTGGGTCTGGCTACTCTAAAGAAAAGAAGCATTAGGGGTGACATGATAGCGGTATCCCAGTGTTTGAGGAGCTGCCACAAAGAACAGGGGTCAAATTATTATCCAAAGCACCAGAGGGCAGGACAAAAAATGGTTGGAAACTAATTAATGAGAGAAACAACCTGGAATTAAGGAGAAACTTCCTAACAGTAAAGACAATTATACCAGTGGAACAGCTTGCCTCCAGAAATTGTGGATGCTCCATTAGTGGAGGTTTTTAAGAAGAGTCTGGACAGTCACTTTTCTGAGATGGTATTCTATTCCATTCCATTCCATTCTATTCTATTTTATTCCTTTCAGAAAAATAACAAAGTGGAGGCCAATCTGCCTCAGGTGGAGTGATGTTCTATAAAGAAGAGGTCACCACCAAGAAAATCTTTTTCTCATAGGCTGACCAGATGGACAACTATAATCAATGAGCCCTATAACTTGCCCTGGCTTCTCATCCTGATGGATAGTTATAATAGGGGAGAGGCAGTCCTTCAAATAGAAGAAGTCCTTCAAATTGTCCCAGGTCATATTAGGGCTTTAAACACTATTAACAACACCATGAATAGTATCTTAAGTGGATTGGTAGACAGACAGTAGAGGTGAGATAAGCGTAAGCCTGGGTTTGTGCAACACTGCTCAGGCCACTGCATTCTGAACTAACAGATGTCCTCTCCAAAGGATTCAATTATGCCATAGCACCCAAAAAAAATCCCAACGGAATCCATCATATGTGCAGTAGAATCCAGCCTAACCAAATTAAATACAGATGAAGCTGACAGAATAAGACACCAGGTTACTCACATCTTATGCACAATGAAACCACCCAAAAATAATTTGCAAAAAGATGAATTCAGAGCATTACAAACCCTGAAAAATGATAATAGCATAATAATACTCCCAGCAGACAAAGGAAATGCCATAGTAGTAATGGACAGAAAAGACTATGAAACAAAATTGACAGACCTACTCCAAGACTCCACATACAAACCTATAAACACAGACCCAACCACATATCT
>BLBF01000019.1:44085-60063 GCA_015471245.1 Laticauda colubrina | reverse complement strand
GTGCCATTGAAGTTGATGTTGTGACCTGTGGTTTTCATGTGTTGGACTAGTGAGGAGGTGTGTTCCAGCTTTTTTACTGCATTTTTGTGTTCATCCAGGCGGGTACTTATTCTTCTATTGGTCTGTCCAATGTATGTGGCTGGGCATGATGCACAGGGAACTTCGTATATGCCTTGGTTTTCCAAGTCAATTTTATCTTTGGGGTTTTTAAGGATGGCTGCTATTTTTTTGTCTGTTTTGAAGGCAGTCTTGATGTGATGCCTGTGTAGTATCTTACTGATTTTGTCTGTAGTACCTCTTATGTAGGGCAGGGCAGCCGTTCCATAGGTCTGTTGATCTTCTAGGTCTCTGTTATGTCTTGGTGTGTTTTTGTGGATCAAGCTGGTGATTTTGTTTTTGTGGAAGCCGTTTGGCTGGGCCAAATTCCATGGGGCCAAATTTGTGATTTGGCCCCATGGGAAAGAAAACCTAAACAATTTCCTAACACACCGAAACAGCACACACCCCAAAATCAACTTCACCATGGAAACAGAAATAAACAAACAACTACCATTCCTAGATGTACTAATCTACAAAAGAACAGATGGCACACTGGGACACACCGTATACCAGAAGAAAACACACACCAACCGCTACCTCAACGCCCAATCCCACCACCACCCAGTACAGATAAATTCTGTGGCCAAAACACTAATTACCAGAACCAAATGCCTGGCAGACAAGACACATATAAAGACTGAACTATCCACCCTGACTAAAGTATTGACAGTATTTGCTAAAAATTGTAAAAATGGGAAAATACCATTGCAGGAGGAAATAATGAGTAGATTGACATTTGAAATTAGTGAACAAGAGGATAAACAATTTTACAAAATTTGGGACCTTTTCTATCAATGGCTAGATAATAAAATATAGCAATAGAATTTGTAGAATTATAGAAAACATTGAATATATAAAGATGTATTTTTTTTATTATTATTTATTATTATTTATTATTATTATTATTATTATTTATTATTATTATTTATTATTATTATTATTATTATTATTATTATTTATTATTATTATTATTATTTATTATTATTATTATTATTATTATTATTATTATTATTATTATTATTATTATTATTATTATTACATATGTAAATGTTTTTAGGATAGATTTGGAAGGACTATATGAATTGTTATAAAATAAATTAAGTAAAATATAGCTATCTCGCAAAGTATGAATGAAGTAAATTATAGTCAAATGATTGATTAATAATAATACAGGGATATTCAATTTCTGATAATATGAGTTATTATGTAATGTAACTGTAATTGAGACTATGAAATCGAAGCACAAAAAATTTGTAAACCAACTGACATACTGTTTGTATACTTATGGAAGAAAGTTGGATATTTTTATGTTTTGTTTGTTTTTGTTTGTCCTTAAAAATCAATAAAGCTTAACCAAAAAAAATAAAATACGGCAGATGAGTAATTGAAATCAGGGCTGGCATTAAAAATTTTAGCAACTGGTTTTCTGTCTGTTTCCTAGGTAGGTGTGGCCATGGTGGGTGTGGCCTACTTGGCCTCCTGTACCATGGTGGGGGGTTGTTTTCACACTCCCCAGGCTCCAGAGACTTTTTTCAAGCCTCCAGAAGGACAAAAATGGCCTCTCTGTGCCCCAGAGGCTCTCTGGAGGCTGGAAATAGGTAGGAGGTCCATTTTTTGTCACCCCTAAGCCCTGTATTTACCTGGTATCCAAAATGGGCTACATGGAGACTCCTGGGAGAGGTGGAATAGGGGTGGGGTGGGACAGGATGAGCCAGGGGTGGGATTTATTGGTTCGCCAAACCAGCCACAAAATTAGCTACCACCTTGCCCACCCCTGATTGCAATATGTTTTGCTTAAAATCTTACAAACATTAACATATGAAAGTGCTGAAAAAATAATCACTTGATTCCTGTGGAAAAAAGCAACAACAATAAAAAAGGGCAAAGAATGATAACCAGTTTAATCATTCAGGTTTATATTTTAAATTCATGCATAAAATTAGCCACAAATTGTCATCTGTTTTCTAGTTATATAGTTTAAAAATATTTCTTTTAAACCAACCATGGGGCAAAACTTTTGATAGGACTAGGATGGTCAAGAAGTTCAGCCAACAGTCACAGAATATAATCTTTGTGGAAGGTGGAATGGAATGGCTACACAAACTCTATAGATCTAGAGGTCATGTGAAGAATAATCACAAATATATTATACCTTAGCACAGTTAATCTCTTTGCCATGCACCACGGTTTGTTTCGTATGAGAGATATGAGTTTTTTCTTTTCTTCTACTTGTTCCTTTAACTTGTCCAGTTCTTCTTCAGAGAGAGAATCATCATCTGAAGAGTTTGGAGTGGAAGAGGAGGAACTAGGAGCAAAAACCCAATATCAAACCAAATCTAAATTCACATGATAATATCGTAATTCTTAAAAATATTGTATGTAAGTTTGCGTGCTGCCCCTCTATGATCATTGTGATTCTGAGCAGCTTAAAAATGATAAAAAGATAATGAAAAACAATTATAATTTAAAATTATTAAATAAAGGCTAGAAACCAAGGGGACAGGGGACATGAATCTTCTCTCTAACCCATCAGTTATTCCCTGTGTACTAGGTATATCATATAGTATAATATATTTAATATAGTATATTAAAATATGGCCAGAAAGGACATTAAAAGAAATAGCATATCCTAGTGGTGGTGGGTGCAAGTTATTCACCTGAAGAACGACAGCAAGCCTTTTCAACCCACAGTCATGGAAGTTAGTAATGTGGCCCCACAAGATTGTAGACATTTAACATTGTTATAAGATTAGTAAACATTAACTATATTTTATATGCAGCCCAAGAAAAATTTATTTTTACTCAATGTGGTTCAGGCAAGCCAAAATATTGGACCTCGAGTTTAACTGATAATTTAATTATCCATAGAGCTTAATGGATAATTTTAGGAATAAGATATTAGCAACTGAAACTAAGCACTTCCACCCATAGGAAGATGGGGCAGATCACCTGGGTCAAAATAATAACATTTGGAATGGAAGAAGATATAATAGTATATTGCCCACTAGAACACAGGGGAAATTTCTGGATGCCTATCAATTTTTGGAGGAGATGTAGATGTAGATGTAGAAGTCTATAGTTTACTACTATAATTTTATAGTTACATGTTGGTTTTTCTTATTTATTACTTTACTGATACATTTAGGTTGATACTTTTTTAAAAAAAAACCCTGCTCCTTGCTATAATTTTCTGGAAGACATTTGTCAGATTGCTATGGATCCAGACCTTGGGAGCACATATGAATCATCTTGTAAATTAGCAAACAGAGCTTGTTCTATACAGAAAATGGGGGTGTGATCAAAATAGCAGCAGGGCTAAGGCTTGGAGAACTTGATGATCATAGGAGAGATAGAAGATGGAATTGTCAGCAGTTGTCAGATCCCTAAAAGTGATAATGCCATTCAATTGGGAGAAGGGGAGGCTTGCATTCGATTCATTACTATTGCCTGTGACAAGTGTTATTGCATAACTTTATTGTGGCACTACAGTGCCCTCAGATATTCTTATCTCTTGGGGAATGTTTGGGGGGAGGGCCATGTGGGTTGTTTCACTTTGAAAGCCAGCAAAACATGGCCATGGGAACATATGCTTATCTGTTTCTCAGAGTGGCCAGTACAATAACATCTTCACACCTGTGGACTGATTGAATCTACATCTGGCTAAAGGGAGAGGTCACTATTGCTTTAATTCTACTTGTCTTTCCTAAGGGTACTCAGATGCTACTTGAATGTATTGCTATCACTTCTGCTCAGTAAAAGGTTCCTTTTGAAATGCTTCATTTTTAAGAGTTTTTACTTTCTTGAGTTTAGAAGGAGAGGCAATCTTTACAGCAATAGGGAAGTTGGCCACATATGGTTTTAGTTCCAAACCCATGCTGTACCAAATTACTTAAAAAGACTGTAACCAAGAAAGTGATGAACAGTAGCTTCCCAGAATTTTAATAGCTTTATCATGCATGTTTGTAGTTAGGATTCCTTTATCACTCTCAACTCCTACATCCCTTAAGTGCCTGTGAGTAACATTGCTGATGCAAATCATCATCATCACATACTACAAGCCCCACAAATTCAATTTAACACGGTATTATTTGGAATAAAATAGCTGAAAATATCAGTTACTGATACTTCTGTGAAAGGATATCTTGCCCTGGATCTGGGCAACTCTTGGGCCACAGGTCCAGTCCTGTTCTTCTGGTTATGTGCAATTTAATAGGCTGTAACATGGGCAGTAATCAGCAGCTCAACTTGTACTACTATACAGAACTGAAGAATGTTCACAGGGAACATGTGTCAGATACATAAGCAGTTTGGTAGCAATTTTTTCAGTCTAATAAACTTTATTAAACAGCATAAAGCATTTCAATCTCAAACTGTCTACCGTGGACCTTACTCCATTCCTAAGAAGTCCTTAAAGGGGGCATGCATAAGCGCACCAGCATGCCTACCATCCTTGTCTTAACATTCTCATTTATCTGTATTTATTTCCTATGTTCATACCTATACTTGTTTTCTTGTACAAACTAATAAATAAACAAATAAATAAGCATAAGCTTTTGTTTCAGCTCATTTCATCAGATTAAGTGGAATTATGAGATTAATATAAAATTTAAATTGAGATGAGGTGAGGAAGAAGAGGAACCAATTGGTAATATAGATGTAGGTTACATGTAAAACAGAATACAAATTTCTTATCAATTAACAGTTATGTGTTAAAGGTTAAAGGTCCATTGTGTTTTTAAGACCTGCAGAGGCAGTTTGAAAATCATGATGTATGATTTTAATACTTTTTCAACTGATATCACTTTCTTCCTATAATACCTACAGATTGGGATTATAGGATTGAAATATCTGAAAACTCTTGGTACAGCCCAGCAATATTTGTGAGAGGGAACATTGGTCAAAATGCACAAATGGGGCTCCATGAAAGTCACAGCACAGAACTTTCATGTTACACTTAAACATGAGTTTCTGAGATAAAAGCTGTGTTAATGCACTTCCATGGTAATTTGATGCAGTCTAGATAGAAATCCACAATTTTTTCAAATTTCAGATATCTACTCTGAGGAAAAAAATAGAAACTACCCTGACAACTCTCAGATGAGCTGTCTTGTTTGCACCAGATTGCTCAAATACAGAACATAATTTCATGTCTTTCACTGAGTCTCATTGCATAGTATTTTGATGTATTTTGATGGCAGAATTAGAAATCAGTAATTTGTCAATCAGTGAAATGAATAAGAAATATATTATTTTTCCATTGTACTCATATACAAAATACTAACCATTATGAACAAATCTCTGGATTTTTGATCTGGGAAAATAAAAATGTCATACCTTTCACCTGTATTTTCTTTCTTCTTATTGTCCTTTCCTTTTGCTTTCTTGTTTTCAATCCCTTTTTGCTTATTGTCTTTCTTTTTCTTCCCTTTTACTGTTTCCTCAACTTCATTTTCTTTGTCATCATTATATGCTTTCTGTTTTTTCTTTTTATTTGGTTTCTTCCTCTTGGATACTTCCAGCTCTTCATTTTCATTGACAGTGTCTTTCTGGTAAGTCTCTTTTCTGTTTACTTTGACAATTTCCTTTATATTCTTTTCGGGGGCTACTTTTTCTTTCTCCTCTTCTTCTTCTTCATAACAATCTGTGTTTTAAAAAGTGTTTTACTTTAAAAAAAACCTGAAGAGTTTGAAGTTATTGAGAATATTGTCTTTTATTACACAAATACAGACATTTTTTAAATGTAAAATAATGACTAACTTTTCAAAACACAGTCCTCTGCAAAATCCAGACTTACTGCAAAATCCAGACTTACTGCTACTTAGAACTATTGAAATCAATGGAGTTTAAATTACTCATATATTTGAATCCATCCTTCTTTTTTGTATAATTTATAAATATAACAGTGATTCTTAGGTATTGATAATGACTTAAGAGTGATATCCTGAAATATATTAGTGATATATTTGATGCATTAAGAAAGAATGATATTTCAGTTTGCTTTATAAATTGGAGAAAAATAACTAAAAGTGAAAAATATAATGGGCTATTATATTGAATAAATTTTCCTGAAAAATTGCACCTCTGTTCTTCTTCAAATATCAATTTAACAATTCACAAATTGAAAGAATAGAGTCAAACTTGTCATATGTGAACTGCAAAAGTACTGGTAGCTAGTATACTGGATGGCAGAAAAGGGATACTAAAATTTCAATTTTTTTATTCCATCTTATAGTTTATCAGATGAACTATAAGATGTTTTTTATTGCAGCCTTTGTTAAGTGTGAGGAAAAATTACATTTTACGGAGGTCTATTGATATCGGTTACTTTTAGGAAATTGTCAAATTTCCCTGGTGGGCATTTTTCAAGCAAAAGCTGTAAAAGAGTTGCAATAATTTTACATTTCAGGAACCCTACTTGTAATCTGAAAGATTAAACTAAAAGGTACTCAAATTGGTGATTTTGTAAATTAAGATTATTTTTTGTGTCAGCCCTTAACAAAATATCTAAGCAAAAGTTAAGTTTTATATAAAGGCCACATTTGTTTTTATCCAAGTGTGGAAACACAGTCATTTGAACAATGCTTGAGTGAGTGCAATTGCATGCATGCTCAGGAAAATAAATTTTTAACATACATTTTCAAAAGACAGCAGCTATTCATATTTTATTTACCTTCACTTTCTGTGTCACTCTCCACTTGTCCATCAATCTCCATCCCAACTGCAAAGTAAAACCAAGCGTCACATTTGTTGTAATCATTTTAATAGTAGATTACTCTTAGGAGAAAAAACTTTTTTTTTGTCATAAATTTGGCCTGAACTGAATTTTAAAATTTATGTTCCATTTTTTATTTTTCTGATATTTCTAAAAATATGCAATTAATCAAGTTTCTCTTTGAACATGAAACTAGTGCCAATTAATTTACTTGCAAGATGCTAAATACAAGATACACCGACTTGCTAAATACTGGAGAGCATACAAACCATCTTCCATAATAATCTGTAATTCACTTTTCTTCTTTACCATGATGGATGTTCTCTTTTAAAAACAACAGCTGCTTCAGATTCTAGTTTTATTCACTACTTAAAACTATGCCTTTTCTTATCCTTCCTTCTTTAGCTTATTATTATTACTATTATTATTATTCTGCATAAAGCAAGTCTATTTGTGAATCCAAAACTATTGGTTCCTTCTAACGTTATTCTTGAATTACACAGTTGCTTCAACTTCCATGCTGCAGGCATAAGAGTGATTCTTGATACAAATTCAGTTCAATCCCATCCAATCACTTTGAGCTCTGATCAGTTTTCAACACAGAAAGCATCTATTGGCATTGTGTTGCACTACATTATTTAAACATGAAGGAAAGCCCTTTGTTGAACAGTGCCTTATTTTTTGAAAACTAGGCTAACTTTCTACATGGCTTTTGTTGTAGAGGGTATGAGAGGGTATTTTAAAAGGGTTGTCACAAATATTTTTCTTTTTTTTTTCATCAGTTTAAAGAGCTTCCTCAACTTGGTGATATATTTCAACTATCAATATTTCCATTCAGGATGGGTGGCTGTGTTGACTATGGATTCTATCTTGATGTAAGTTTTAGACTTTTGAAAGGCATCAGTTCAAAGAACAGTGGGTTCCAGGTAAGGTGGTGAAGATGTGAGCAACAGTCAGACATGAAAAACATGTGTGAGAAATTCAATTATCTTTTTTCTTGCCCAACCTATAAATAGGAATCTTCCCTGACTGACAGTTTGCACCTGGTTTGCACCTCATTATGGTTCAACTGGCATTAAAGGGGGATTGGTCTTCACCATTTTATGCCCACAAAGGAATTCCAAACTAATTCCCCATTTTGCTCCTCTCTCTCTCTCTCTGTTTCCTTCCTACAATAGTGTCAAAATAGCAGGTGTGATTGACAGTTGAAACCTTGTTCCTTTTTCACAGATAGTTGTTTCCATTGTATACAAATAAAAGGGATGGAGCTTGAATTTTCTTCCAAGTTTCATATATATCTAGCTTCTATATATAATTTAAAAGACAATTCATATAATTATTAAACAAAAGAGAAGCCAGAATGCAGCCTTAATTTATTCCCTTAACTGTTATAATTGTGTTAAAGGCCTTATGAATGTTAACTCTATTTAGAGCACGACATAAAATAGAGCAGGACTCTATTTTGATTGTTCTCCTTTCAAATAATGTTTTGCTTTTGTTCTTTTTATATATATATTTTTGAAAAACCTTTATTAAACATTAAAAAAGAGTAAATACAAAATACAATACAACTCATTAAAATGAAAAAACTATAAACATTACAAATCATTTTGATGGTGCTTGTATACCAAATATTGTTCCAATACATATTTCATATTTCTGGTTATTTCTCATACATTATGGCAGCTAAAAAACCAAATGAATGAGGGTGGATTTGTTGGACCCCTGACACATTAACCTCTTTAAAATATTTCTTCCTTCTTTATTTACTCATTTATTTCTATCATTTATCCATTTGTACCAGTTTTCCCAGACTGTATAGTACTTTGAGTCTTCCTTTTCTTTTGATTTTAGAGTAAGTTTATCCATTTCAATGCAATTGTAGATTTTTTTGGATTATTAAACTCTCTGTTGGCATGAGGTCTCCTTTCCAACATTGCGTGAGTACTAGTCTTGCTGCAGTGATTATGTAAAATTAAATATTTTATCTCTTTTGTTTAGTCTCCTTTTATTATCCCCAATAGAAAAATTTCTGCTTTAAGTTCTCTTTGGATGGTCATAATTTCTTTTATCCATATTTGTATTTTTATCCAATATTTCTTAACTTTCAGACAAAGCCACCAGATGGGGAAGAAGGTGCCCAGTGTCTGCTTGCATTTCCAGAAGGTCGGGCTTAAGTTGGGGTACATTTTGGCTAATCTCAAAGGAGCCAGATACCACCAATAACACATTTTATACTGATTCTCTTTATATACTGCCTATTTCATTATTGAATAATTCTTTTTCCAAATTCTTTCCAAATCCTTCAAATCAATGTTGTGTCTCACATTTCTTGCCCATGCTATCATTGGGCCCTGTTGAGGTAATTCCCCATTAGGAGAATGAGCACATACAGGGAGACGTGTTTGAGAGAAGTGTTTGAATAATGCACACACAGTATAAAGATACACTGTATTTACTGTTCAGTAAATGTAGGTTTTTACTTCCAGAAAGTTTAAGCAAAGTTCAAAATAGGCAGTCCAAAGTCATTCACAAGTTAAATCAGTCAGTTTTCAATCCAGGGATAATCCAAATATCAAATTCCAGTGTCAAAAACAGTTCAGTATCAGACTTACATTAAATCCAGTAATATCAGTCAATTAGGAAAAACGGAGCAACGGCAATACTTTCCAACAGAAGGAAACAGAGATATACTCACACTCTCTTCTCAGACTAAGACAAACCAGGTTTCTGGCTCCATCTTATGGCCGTTTGAGAAACCACACCTAATTACAGTTTTGTATTTTCTCAAAGATACAGTTTTAAAATGTTTATCCTGTTTTATATATTTCTAACCCAAATCACTGTTAGGTGACTCATATTCCTAACAGGCCCTTCACTAATTCCTCTGCCCAATCAAACTCTAATTAATAATTATACATCTTTGAAATTAATTTCTCTTCTGTGCCTTCTAAGAGTTTATCTAATTGATTTGGCTCTACTTCAATTCCTCCTGGTCTTTTTTATACCTTATTTTTAATTGGAACTATAGCCACCAATCTATATTCAGCCCTTGATCTCTAGGTTCTTGATTTGTTTTTAATACTCTTTAGGGGATCTAGAACTTCATAATACTAGCCATTTTTCCAATTTCTAGGATATTGGGGTGTATCACAGAAGATACCCATCCTGGAATTTTTATATAATGTTTGTTTTTAATTTCTCTCCATATTCGCATCAATGAATCTCTAATTATATGTCTATGGAAGAAAGCCTCCTGGGTTCCACAGGAAGTCATGCCATCCTACCTGTAAATCATGCCCCTCTAAAGTTAAGGTTCTTTTATTTCTTAGATTGGCCCAATCTTTCATCCACATTAAACCTGCTACTTTGTAATATGTTTTCGAGGTTGGAAGTCCAAATCCACCTCTACTTCTATTATCCTGCAGTGCACTTAACTTTTATCCTTGCTCTTTTACCTGCCCAAATGAATTCATAGTCATTTTGATTAAATCTGAAAAAAAAATTGTCCAATTTTACTGGGATCATTTGAAAGAAAAAAAGTAATCTCGGTAAAATATTCATTTTAATAGCTGCGATCCTGCCTAGCAGAGATAACTGTATTTTCTCCCACTTTTCTAAGTCTTTCTTTACTGTACGAGATTTATATAATTGTTTTCTTTTATTGTTGAGCATCTTGCTATAAGCCAGATGCCCAAATATTTAACTTTCTTTGCAATTTGTAGACCTGTTTCTTCCTCTATTTTTTTTTCCTGGTTATCTGTTAAATTTTTCGTTATCATTTTAGTTTTGTTTTGGTTAATTATTAGACTGGCAACTTCCCTGAATTTCTCTGTCTCCCTTATTAGTTTTAGTCCTGATTCTATTGGTTCTTCTGTGAAGAATACAAGGTCATCTGTAAATGCTTGCGTCTTATATTCTTCTTGTTTAATTTTTAACCCTTTTATTTCCCAATTAGATCTAATTCTTATCAACAAAATTTCTAATGTCAGGATAAAGAGCATAGGTGAAAGTGGGCATTCCTGCCATATTCCTTTCCTTATTTCAAATGAATTTGTAGTTTCCCGATTAATTATTATACAAGCTTTCTGAACCAAGTAAATCAATCCTATCATTTTTTCAAATCTGTCTCCAAGTTTCATATCTTTTATTTGCTGGATCATAAATTGCCAATTTATCCTATCAAAAGCTTTTGGGTATCCAGAAAAACTAGCAAAGCCTGTTTTTCTTGATGGGCCTCATAGTACTCCAGTGCAATGATTACTGTTCTTGTGTTGTGTTTTATTTGTCTTGTTAGTAAAAAGACATTTGGAAAGACATTTCCAAATGTATTTCACTATTCATTATTTTTTTCATTCTTTCTGCCATGATATTCATAAATTTTTTGTAATCAGTGTTTAATAAGGAGATTGGTCTATAATTTTTTTTTATCTGTGTGGTATCTGTGCCTTCTTCATATTGGGGCAGATAATATCTCTCCATTTTTCTGGTAGCCTTGCCTCCATTAATACTTCATTGCAAACTTCCAAAAGTATCAAATCAATTGCTTCTCCTTAACTTTCACAGACTTCCCATGGCAATCCATCTGTTCCTGGTATTTTATTATTTTTTTTGTTTTTTAATTGCCTCCCTTAATTTTTCTGTTGTGATGTCCTTATTTAACATTACCCTTTCTTCTTCCATTAGTACTGACATGGTCTCCCCTATGAAGTAGTGATTTATTTTCTCATCTGTAATTTGCTCTTGCTTATAGAGTTCTTTGAAGAACTCTTGTGCAATCCCTGTTTTCTTTTTCCATATTATATTGTAGTTTCCACTCTTTATCCTGTAATTGCTGAATCATTCTTTTTTCTCTTTCCTTTCTTAATCTATAAGCAAGCCACCTTCCTGGCTTGTTGGCATGCTCAAAGTAGTTTTGTTTTGCAAATTTCAAAGCTCTTAAATTCTTTTCCTGTTCTAATATGTTTAATTTATGTTTGGCTAATACTCATTTACCTGTAATTTGTTCATTCCCTGGTTTTTTTTGTAATTGGGCTTCCAAATGTTTAATCTCATCCTGTAATCATAGTATTCTTTTTCTCTTTCTTTTTTTCCTTTTTGTATTGTAAGCTATCATTAACTCTCTTATATATGCTTTCATTGTGTCCCACAAATTCTGTAAAGATATATGATATTTTGTATTGTCTTTAAAAAATAGCTCTAATTCCTTTGTTAATCATCCAGTGTATTCCTTTTCTTTCAGAATTTCTGGATTCAGCATCTTCCTCTTTGCCTTTGTTGTTCCTTCCATATTAATATTAGGGGACTATGGTCTGCCCATACATTTGGTACAATTTCTACAGTTTCTATATCTTTCATTGATGCTCTACTTCTCCAGGCCATGTCAGTTCTTGGTCAGGATTAATGGGGGTTAGAGTAAAAGGTAAATTTGCTCTCTTCTGAGTTTTGAATTTTCCAAGTATCTATCAAATTTAATACTTCTGCTATGTCAAAAAAATGACATGGGAGGGTATTCTTTTTATTTTTATTTGGTCACTGCTATAATCCTTCTTTATATCTATGATTGTGTTGAAACCACCTATCATACGCATATCCTCTTTGCTTGTCTCTATTATTTTCTCATGAACTTTCCTATAAAATTTCCCTTGTCCACTATTGGGTGCATATATAACCGCTAACAGTATACTTTTCTGTTCCAATAATACTTCTGTTAGGCATCCAGAAATTATCCATAGTAATCGATCACTCCAAGACAAGCATAATCTCAAACTGATTTATTAGGAACAGCTCTGGTATGTCTATGGAAATTTCCAAAATTGAAACTCATTCCCAGAGCATCTCAAAGTCCACCCTATCTCCTTTCAATTATATATTTCATAAATCATGATAACCAAATTAATTGTAGCTGGAATTTTTTAATGTGACATACTAAATAACCTTGAACTGTTCAGCTCCCTCACCCCTCCATTGTTCACATATTTTCTTGTGGCAGCTGATCTCAGAGCTGACAGGTGTCCCTCCTTGAAAACTCCTTCTCCTAGAAGAAAAACAACCAAACAGATACAAGAGCTAATACATTGTCCTTAAGCCCCTCTCCCCCCTCCACAAGGACTCTTCGGTTTGTGGGAGAAGTCATCATGGAATTGTGTAACCAATTGATCAACTGTTTACCCAACTCTTTACTCAGCTCTTTACCCAACTAGCATCTGAGAGAGGGTATCCCTTCCATAAGACCAAATATTGCAATCATCCATGGTGTAATCTAGAATTAAGAATTTTCTTAATTTCATAATGTGTTTCCCTCTGTACCGTTAATGGGTCAGTGGGAGAAATTGGCACTGGTCTTATCATTGATGTAGCAGCTGCTTTTAGTAAATATTGGAACACTGGATGAATCTTCTCTAATAGTCAAGGAAGACTTCATTGGATAGTGACCAGATTGATAATTTTTGAAATTGGGAATGGACCCAAGAATTTTGGGCCCAGTTTCTTACTGGGCAGTTTCAACCTAAGATAATTGGTTGACAAATATACTTTGTCTCCCACTTTAAAGGAGCGGTTGAAGGGATCTATGTTTATCCACCTGTTTTTTATAATCCATTCTGTTAGGGGCATAGATGTGGGAGGTTGTCTAGGTAACTCTGGCATATGGACAAAGTCCATTCCAGTGTTGATTTGGAATGCTGCTATGTACTGCATGATTGTAAGCAACCTCTGAAAAAGGTAATAACTCAGCCCAATTTTCTTGTTGATAATTTACATAGCATGTAATGTATTGTTCAGTCATGGCGTTAGCACTCTCCGCTGCTCCATTACAGGCTGGATGGAAAGCTGAGGATAATCCTTGGGAGGATCCAATGGACTTCAAAAATTCCCTCCAAAATTTTGCAGTAAATTGTACCCTTCTGTCTGATATTATTCTATGAGGTACTCCATGTAGTCTATAGATATGTTTCATGTACAGCTTTGCAAACTTTTTTGCAGATGGAAGTCCTTTATAGGCTACAAAGTGGGGCTGTTTAGAGAATAAGTCAATTACAGTCCAAATGATCATATTCCTTGTTTGTTGTTTAGTTGGGCCACCCAGTCTGAAGCATCCCCTTCATTCATCCCATCTGTTATGGCCATAGCCAAATCATGCTCTGTGGCATATTGATCCCCAAATTGTTCTATATGTAATTAAAATGTTCATGGCGGCCATCAAATGCAGTGTCAAAGGATATTTGGTCCAGCCTGGGTCATGGCTGCAGAAGTGGCACATGCTAGGCCCCTGCAGATTGAACTGGAATGAAAGGAGCTGGACAGGCTGGGCAGGGTGCCTATCTAGGCAGGGCAGGGCACCTGAAGCTTGGCTGGGTGGTGCCTCTCTGAACAGGGTTCCCTGCAGCCTTGCTCCAGGTTGGGTTTGCAATTGTGGTTGCAATGAGGAAGATGGATGTGGCCTGGTTCTCTGCTCGGGGGGGAGGGGAAGTGACAGCTGTCTGTTGTCTGGGCAACCTTCCCTTCAGACCAGACTTTGTTGGTGCTGGCTGCCATTGGCATTGGTGCTGGCTGCCATTGGCATTGGCCACCCCTGGCCTGGATAAAATTCCCACCCTGGAGGGATACTCTCTGCAGGGGGTAATCTTCCTTCTGGGAAATGAGGGGATTGCCTTGGAGGCTGCAACATACCTCTATCAGTCAATGCCTCCTGCTGGGCCTCTCCAAATGGCATCTGTGAAATCTCCTCATCCCTCACAATACTTGGATAGGAGAAAATAAGTTGTCTCAGGCTTCCACTCATCCAAGCAGGCTGTGAGACCAAGCCTGTCACTTTTAAATTCTAGAACTGTTGCAGTAAATCTGCCATCAATGGACTCCCAGAATAACCCTTGAGGATGTCATCTTGAGAGAATTCCCACCCAAATTGTCTCTCTTCCCTCCAATCTGGTTCAATAGCTGTATGCATGGGATTGGAGAAAGACTTTTCTTCAGACAGTCTGGTTAAATCTGCGTTGTTACATTTCTTTGAGTTGAAAAGGTTTGGCCTGGCTCCCAGGTCTTTTTCCTCTACTGCCCTTCTGAAGGCATCCATCATCTCCTCCAAACAGGGGCTGACAGCTCCAGTTAGTGCTCCAGAGGGGTCCCCCGCAAGCCTCATCCTGTTCATCTTCAATGTTGGCTGATTGTTGATTTTTCTCCATCTCTGGGAAAAAATCTTGGGGGTATCAGCTCAAACCCCTTTAGAAAAGAAAAATTGAGTTTTGGAAATAAATGTTAGGCATCCAGAAATTATCCATAGTAATCGATCACTCCGAGACAAGCATAATCTCCAATTGATTTATTAGGAACAGCTCTGGTATGTCTATGGAAATTTCCAAAACTGAAACTCATTCTCAGCACGTCTCACAAAGTCCACCCTGTCTCCTCCCACTTACACATTTCATAAATCATGAAAACCAATTGACTGCAGCTGGAATTTTTTAATGCTACATACTAAATAACCTTGAATTGTTCAACTCACTCACCCACCTTTATTGTTCACATATTTTCTTGTGGAAAATATAATATTGTTCACATATTTTCTTGGGAAGCATTTGGCTTCCCTTTGCTCCTTCCTATGTTCAGACATTTTTAGAATTCCTTTGTTAGAGTGAAGTTCTTTTTTAGAAGGAGAAAAATATTCCCTCTCTAGGTTGACCACTATTGCAGACCCTGCTTTATGTAAGGCCCAGACTTTATCCCCTTCAAACAATAAGAATGAACTTCTGAAAACTGGGTATTTCAAAAGGAATTCTTTATTGGAAAGGAAGTTATCCAGGTAATAGTCAAAGCAGGGTCTAATATGCCTTCAGGCATGCAGCATAGAACCCCTCCCCTTAGTCTGATGTGGATTTTGTCAATACTAAGAAGCAACATGTTAATCCCCTCCCTTTTTTGGGGGAATGTAATTGAGAAAAGTTCCCCAGGAAGTTTCTTTCAGAGCTGGAATTTTTATGGCCCCTTCTCCTCTTGCTATCTCTCCATGAGGTGACAAGTTTCCAGGCATCTGGGCTCCAGTCTCCAGTTGTATATCGTGTGCAAGTTATACAGATTCAGTACAAGACTTACAATACAATACAATACAATACAATACAATACAATACAATACAATACAATACAATACAATACAATACAATACAATACAA
>BLBF01000019.1:21920-42660 GCA_015471245.1 Laticauda colubrina | reverse complement strand
TTTCTTTCTTTCTTTCTTTCTTTCTTTCTTTCTTTCTCTTTCTTTCTCCCTGTCCTTTTCTTTCTCCCCTTCCTCCCTCCCTCCCTCCTCTCTCTCTCTTTCTTTCACTGCACCCCTCTGTGCCCTGCTTTGGACCGAGGAGCCCTGCAGCCTCAGGAAAGTGAAAATGGGGCACGGGACGACCGCATTGCACTCCCAGACTCTGCTTTTGCTCCCAGGAGGCTGCAGGGAGGCCTCCTAGGCCCAAAACATGGCACCGAGGCTAGCTGCACACACCCCCATGGCCCATTTTGGGCCTAGGAGGCCTCCCTGCAGCTTCAAGAGAGTGCTCCCTAGAGGCCTCCCTGCAGTTACCTGGGAACCAGACAAGCCTCACTGGGGACTCCTGGGAGTGTGGGATGGGTGGCATGGGTGGGGCCAGCTGTTCCTTGGAACTACTGGTTTAGCGAACTGGATGTAAAATTAATATCCAGTTCACCCAAGCCAACTGAATCCCACCCCTGCCTTTATATATAGACAATTTCTCTGGCATTGTGGTGGCATGATGGTTAGAATGCAGTATTGCAGGTTAACTCGTTGCTTACTGCCAAGAGTTTGATTCTGACTGGTTCAAGATTGGCTCACCCTTTCATCCTTCCAAGGTCAGTAAAATGAGGAGCCTGACTTTCAAGAGCAATATGCTGACTCTGTGAATTGGTTAGGGAGGCAATAAAGCATCAAGGAGTGATGTATAAGTCTAAGTGCTATTACAATTGCTATTATGTACCAATAATACATTATTTTGTAAAAATTCTCTGAATTTAACATAATACAATATAATGAAAATGTAAACTCTTTAAACCAAGAGTCTTCAAACTTGGCAAGTTTAAGACTTGTGGACTTCAACTCCCAGAATTCCTGAGCTAACATGATTGAAGGCGGAATTGCGAGAGTTGAAGTCCACAAGTTTTAAAGCTGACAGTTTGAAGACCCCTGCTTTAAATCATACATTTTCCCACTGATCCATTTGTATATTATAACTAAAATTCTTAGTCCATTTTATCGTATATCCTTTAAATTGTTTTTCTTCTGTTACAAATTTCTTTAAAGTAGACAAGTGACTGGTCTACTTTATTATATTTCCTTTAATTGAGTGAAAATTAAAAAGAGTGATTTATTTTTGTTGTTGGTTTTATTTTGTTTCTGTTTCCTGAATTTGCAGCATGGATGATATAAATTAGTAATGTACAACTGTGAACTTGAACAATTATTATTGAACAATTGTAAAAGCTAGTCTAGCACAGAGAGCATGAACAATTCATAGAGCTTTAGCAATGCATCTAAATGCATTATATTGTGATGATGCCTGTTTGGGGGAGGTGCTTCTCAATTTGTCTTATAATGCTAAAAAACAAACCCCAACCTCCAGACATGGCCATAAGTGCTTTCTCACATATTTAATTTTTAGTTTTTAAATTTCTTTAGCTAGGTTATCAGGTAAAGTGTAACTAAATGCTGGAAACAAAAACACCATGCTGCTGAATATTTAATCAGATAGGGTTGCCTTTCTTTTCCTTATTTCTAGTTAACACAGGACTTTACCTAATTAATCCTTGGGTTACATTGATTCATCCTATACCTTATGTATCAGTAATCCTTGCTTGAGAAAGGTTCCAATGCCAATATTTTGATCCCTGTCAGGATTAATTTTGGGGAAGTGTATTAGGTTTTCAGTAATTGATGGTAGTATTCTAATACAGTTGATGAATTTGAACAACAATATAGTAGGAAACAGCCCTATTTCTGATTTGTATACTTCTGCTAAGTATTTGCCTTATATTTCAACAGTAGTATAAGGAAATGATATGATCAAGAAATGGCCCTTGATTGTCTCAGCGTTTATCCACTAGTACAAACAGAGCAGTTCAATAACCCATACTAAAATGAGTCTAGATCAGGAGTGTCAAGCTCAATTTTATTGAGGGCCAGATTAGCATTTTAGTTGTCCTCTGGGAGCCAGGGAAGGGCTTAGTCCAACTGGGAATAGTCTGGAATGTGGCCAGTTTGACATCACTCATGTGGGTCATGCCTGTAGGACTGGGTGGGGCTGGGGAGGGAATCCAGTGGTCTCTGGAGTGTGGGAAGCTCATCCCAAGGGATGACATGAGGCAAGATAGGGCAGGTCAGCTACAGCCAGAAATCGTCAGCCACCGCACATCGCTCTTTGTGGGGTTGGTTTCTGGGTGTAGCCATAGCCTGCTGGCCCCTTAGCTGACACATGATGCAGCTCTGGAGCCTTCCACCACTATTCAGCTGGCTGTTCATTTGGACTGTTGAATGCATTAACTCTGTCCCACTGTCTGTTTTGGCTTGTGGCTGGAGAGCAGGTCATTGCTGGTCATCTTCTCAGCTCCCTTGCAGGTCTTCCCTTGGCCTGTGCATGGAGCATGTTCCCCTCATAATCTGATGCACCTTGGCCCCACTGTGGCCTGCCACTGTGGCTACTCAACAGACCTACCCAGCTCAAAGGAGTTGAAGCAGCCAGTTAGAAAGGCTGAGTAAGAGATGGTAGAGCAAACAGCAGGCACAGCAGGCAAAAGATAGCCATCATAAATGGGGAAAGCTGGATCTCCATCAGCATCATGGCCACAGAAATCCAGTAGAGATAGGGAAGGCATGCAATCCCAGCTGAGCCTGGTCGGCCATGCCACTGATGGGGATCCAAATTTCTCTGCTAATGGTGGCCATCTTTTGCCTTCTGGGCCTGTCCATGCTCTATCACCTCTACTCAGCCTTTGTAACTGGCCACTGGGCAGGCCTGGTACTCTGTACAGCAATAGCAGCAGTATAATGGACCTGCATATGCTGCTGGTGGCCTTGGTGGTGGCAACAGCCTACAGCAGTGCCAAGGTGCTTTGGGTGCACAAGGGGAATTGTTAGAAATGTAAGTCACCTAACAGTTGGGTTGAAAATATATAAACCAGGATAGACATTTTAATACTGTCTCTTTAATGGAATGCTAAAAATTGTAATTGGGTGTGGTTCCTCAAACGGCCATAAGATGGAGCCAGAAACCTGGTTTCCCAGAGAGTGTTGCTAGTTGCTAGTTGGTTGATGTTCTGATGTTTGCTGTTTTTGGTTCCTGCATTTTTCCCTATTGACTGTTGCTGATTGTCATTCTTCTTGGATTGATGTAAGTCTGTTTCTGAACTGTGTATGATACTGGACTTTGTTATTTGGATTATCCCTGGACTGAAAACTGACTGCTTTAACTGTATATGACTTGGAATGTTTGTTGGACTTTGCTTAATCATTTACTGGAAGTAAAACCTACATTTTACTATTCAGTTTATCTGTGTGCTGGTCATGTGTTATTCAACATCATTCTCACTACGTCTCCCTGTGTGCATTCATTCTCCTAACGGGGAATTACCTCAAAAGGAATGCACTCCATGCATTACCCAAGGGCAAGACCGTGGGGGTGCTGAGGAGATGGCCAAGGAGATGACCAGCAGTGCCCTGCTTTCCAACCACAAGCCAAAACAGACAGGAGGAATAGGTGGGCTGATGGTATTTGGCAGCAGCTGCCCCACACCCTTCTCACTTTGTCTTGGCCTGCAGCAGTGGCAGTAGCTGAAGGCAGAGGCGCAGGGGAGAGGCATATGGTCTGGCCTGCTGGATGCACTGGGCAGCCACCTGTCCTGTCCCAGCCACATGGGATGGAGCAGGCACATCCAATGGTCTGCATGAGGTGTACCCTCCCCCCCATTTTGCCTGCTGCTGTTGCTTCTGGTTGCCATTAGGCCTACTTCTTGGAGGGCCAGCTGAAAAGTGCCTACTGCCAGATATCTCCTGCCCATGCACACATATCTGAAAGGCTGGTAAGTGTAATCACCCTGGAAATGGTAAGGGAGCAGCCAGCATTGCTTCAGCCTGGCCAATCCTATCCTTTTTTTATATAATGAATTTTTTATTTTATTTTTATTACAAACATCTTTTTTTTCCATTTGATGACTCACTCATTTTCAATTAAAGGTTCCATATCCAACTGGTCATCTTCAGTTTCTGGAACATATTCAGATCCACTTAGTTCATATAAATCTGAACTTGCTTCCATATTATGGAAAAGAAACATTATTTCAGTATTCACATGTCCAGAAACAGAGGCAACATTAGGTGCTGCAGGCTCCATCCTTGCTCCATTACATGGGAATAGCCAAGCACAACAATTGGCTACTGAAAATAAAACCCTGTAGTTCTGAGTTTTCATGCGATAGTGCAGATAGAACCTTGTAATTTTGCTATTTGTGGTGAATCTATTTAGAAATTTTATGAAATAAGATGTTAAAAAATGAAGTCATGGTAGATAGATTCCTGTCACACTCTTAACTCATTTTTGACAAAAATCTCAGATCGAACCCTGTAATTCTGAGGTAGCGATATACAATGATCCCTGTAGCCCAACCAGCAGCACAAGCAACCACTAGGGCACAAGCGAAACACTGTTCCAGCCTCCCAGAAAAAAAAAATTAACAGCAGATTTGAAAGCAGTGCTGTCAACCGATATTTGGTTTAAAAAGAGGGAGGGACTGGCATGGAAAGGAAGTAAGATTTATGTGCCAACCAGCATAAGATTTATGTGCCAACCAGCATGAGACTAATGGTGCTAAAGCGTAGTCATGACTCTCAGCTAAGGGGGCCATTTTTGATTTTTAAAAACTCTCCATTTAGCCAGAAGACAATTTTGATGGCCAAGGATGAAAACCAATGTTGAGGACTATATAAAAGGTTGTTCTATTTGTGCTACCATGAAGAACAGACCACTTGGGTTTCTCCAACAAGTAGCCGAACCCTGAAACCCTGGGAGAAGATTGCCATGGACTCCTAGAAAGTGGTGGAATTACAGTGATTTGGACTGTCATTGATCTATTTTCCAAGCAAGCACATTTCACTGCTTGTAATCAACTACCTTCTGCAAATAACCTTGGCATTCCATCTGGCTACCAATGGATTGGCAGAATGTTCTAATGCAATGGTGGAACAATACATTAGATGTTATGTAAATTAGCAACAGGAAAATTGGGCTGATTTATCGCTGTTTGCAGAAGTGGCTTATAACAATACAGTACACAGTAGCACAGGATTAATTCCTTTTCAAATAACTACTGGCATGGAATTTGTTCCTATGCCTGAATTACCCAGGGAACCACCCCTTCCATGTCTCCAACAGAATGGATGACTCCTTACAAAAGGGATGGGAAAACACACCAAAAAAAAAACCTTAGCAGAAGCAACTGATGAATACAAAAAACATACAGACAAGCATTGTTCTCTCCATCCACTATTTAAAGTGGGAGATAAAGTACTTATTAATTTATAAAGTACTTATAAATTAAATACCTCAAATTAAGTTTACCTAGTAAATAAGGTGGACCCAAATTCTTCTGTCCTTTCCCTATAGTGAAAGTAATTAACCCAGTAACTGTTCAGCTTAGTCTCCCTCACATATTAAGGAAAATACATCTGGTATTTCACAGCAGCTTATTAAAACCAGCAATAGATTCCATTTTGAGACATATCCCAGCTGCTCCTCCCAAACCTGTAGCTGTACAAGGTGAAACACATTATGAAGTTAAGAAAATTCTTGACTGTAGATTAATCAGGAGCCAGTAACAGTATCTGGTTCACTGGAAAGGGTATCCTTTGTCAGAAGCTACTTGGGTGAAAAATTGGGATGTAAAAACAGATAGATTAGTGAAGCAATTTTATGATAAATTCCCTGATAAGCTAAACAGTTCTCCTGGGGAGGGGGAAGAGGTTAAGTGATTGGATGGATTAACCCTTTATTGTGTTTTGTCTATTTTATTTTCCAGGACATGTTTTTTTCTTTGGAGGGGAATGTTTGTCAGCTTTGGAAGCCATATTAGAACAGAAGGTTCCACGCTGCCACATTCCTGTGCCTGGGAAAGTAGGAGGGAGGATTTTTAGAATGTTGGTAGTTAGACATAATAGCATTCTTCTTTTCAGTCAAGGTCATGTTATTCCTGCACCCGGAGGAGAAGTGATTGGTGGGATGTCTCAAGTTGGGACGGTTGGTGATTGGACCATGTGATAGACTGATGGATGCAAGGATTGGGTTTTTATTTTTGAATTACTACAGGAAAATCTGGAACTCTCAAATTTGGGTCTTCCCAGATGTGCCAGTATACTTACTCTAATAAAAAGAATAAAAACTTTGAGGAAATGCCTGTTTCGGAGTTTTTAATTGGAGTTGAGTTTTTCTGGAACCCTGACATATCTTCCTTAATCATTACACTGTTAGAAAGATCCCTAAGTACTTTACTTTCTTAGTAATTTGAATATCCACTCTCTTCATTAATTTCTTTTTCTGTTTATTTATAATATTCTTCACTAGCTTTTTAGTTTTTTCTCTATTCATTTTCAATCCTGCCACTTCACCATATTCTTCTATTTTTTTCTAGCATCTTAGGGCTTGTTTCCAGTGGATCTTCTAAGATGAAACTTAGGTCATCTGCAAATGCCTGTACTCTTCCTTTTTTCTTTCCATGCCCTTTATCTCCTCATCCAGTCTAATGTTTCTATTTAATGTTTCCAAGGTAAAAACAAATAATAATGGTGACAAGGGACATCCATGTTTTCTACCCTTCTTAATAATTCACATTTTTCATCATATCCCCATTTACCATAACTTTTGCAGTTTGCTTATGATAAATTAATTCAATCATTTTAACAAATCTCTTCCCAAGTCCATTTCTTTTAGTTGTGTCAACATGAACTGCCAGCTCACATTATCAAAGGCCTTCTATGCATCTAAGAAAATTTGCTTCTCTGCATATGTTTCATAGTATTTCAGCATGTCCAAGATTATTCTCATATTGTCTTTGATCTACCTCTTAGATAAAAAGTCATTTTGATCTGGGTGTATAAATTGATTCAGATATCTCTTTAATCTTTCTGCTATTATTGATCCAAATATTTTGTAATCCTCATTCAGTAGCAATATCAGTCTAGAATTCTTAATCTGTTGTAAGTCTGAGTTTTCTTTTGGTATAAGACTAATATATGCTTCCGTCCAAGAGTTTGGTATCTTTGTTTCAAGCAACACTTCATTAAACACTTCCAACATCAGGAGGTTAGGCAGGGACTTCCAGTGGTGAGGCCACGGCGGAGCGGAGCAGAAGAGCAATCTCTGCAATCCTGTATCTGAATTTTTGTGCTTGGAAGCTCTCAGAGGCATCGTGAAGCTTGGAGAGACATACGAATTAGAAGGGGAAACCTAGGAGCAGAGTGGAGGAAACCAACCTCCCACTGTGATGAGGGGAAGCCCTTTGAATCCAGCGCAAAAAAAACTGGCGATGGCATATCTTCATGCACCATTGCAACGTATTATATATTTAAAGAAGCTTTTGGGGATAAAAACTGATAACAAAACTGATTGCTGGAGAGTAAAAAAGAGTCTATATGGCTTGAAGCAATCAGACTATGAATGCAACCAATGCACAGTGAAAGAATTAACAAAGATAGTTTTTGTCGCTGGCATGGCTGATCCATGTTTATTCAAAAAAAAAAGTGATGGTGTAATTTCATTGTTGCTATTTTTCACTGATGACATAGCATTAACCACTAAGACTGAGAAAGAAGTTACTGAGATTATTTCACTGTTAGAGAAGAAATTTAAAACAAAACATTTAGGTGAGATTAAACAGTATCTTGGTTTAAAAATAGATAAAACTAGGGGAGGCTACAAAATCTCACAGGCAGATAAAATTAACCAGTTACTAAAGACTTTAAAATGGAACTTTGTAAGCCGGCTAAAACACCAATGAGCCAGGAGTTTAGCCACAGTGATGTGCAAAGTCCTGTTTTTGATGAAGATATTTATCAATCATTGATTGGTAGCTTATCCTATCTAAGTAATTGGTCCAGGCCAGATATAGTGGTATCTCTCTGACTCCAGGGCAGCTGTGCAGGTCAATCTGACCATGTTCCAACCTAAATTACACACCAAGATGTAGATCAATGCCATGTCCACAGCAGTGTCACCATGCCCCACTTGTTAGTCCCCTTCATAGCAACCCCATGTAGAAAAGCCATAGCCGGAGGCAGCACTGTCAATCTCTCCCTCTGCCCTCATTGGGACAGCATGAAAAATGTTTGCAAGCTTAGAAGACTTGCTGCAAGCCTCCAACTGACTTACAAACACCTTTTGTACTGTCCCAACATTGGCATGAAAAGCATTTGCAAGCTGACAAGACTTTGGGATAGTGAAATCACTTTGCTTGAAACTCCCATCAGCTTTTAAACACTCTTCATGCCAAGACTGGAACAGTGGGAAAGGTGTTTTCAATGGGAGGCTTTAAGCAAAGAGATTTCACTGCCCCAAAATCTCATCAGCTTGAAAATGCTCTTCTGCCAGATCTGGTACAAGCTTCAGTTTGCAAAGAACAGAGACCTAACCTACTGCAAGGCAAAGTCAGTAGAGCAAGATCTTGTGTGATCTTGCACTACAGCACTCATGATGCAGAGCATTGGTGCTTGTGCATGTCTGAAAAGGATGTCTGAGGGGTGAACATGGGGTGAAAATGGGAAGTTGCCACAGGCAATGGGCAGGCAGCAGTGAAAAGGGGCTTCCCACTTTGACCTCTGCCCACTGCTGTTGCCTCTATATCTAGACTCCAGCCTAAAATCAAATGGGCAGTTTGGCTGCTGCCCACCACTGGGATGCAATGATCAGTACTTTGAAAAAATAATGCAGAGCTGCGTGAAGCAGAGCTGCCAGAAAGAAGCTTTTAATGACAAGGAACCAAGATGAGTAACTTAAAGTAATTTATTACTTTAAGATGAGTAATAAACCAGGCTTCTTGGCCAGCTAGAAAGCTTGACATTCAAGCATGAGTTAATATACCCTTTCTGAGTTTTGGTCTAAAACTATTTTTTGGGTGATCTTATGGTTAATCCTGTGTTTATTGATCAGGTAATTTTCCCTCTTCAGCTTTGTTTGTAAGGAAAAAGTTAATCTCTATTCCTGAAAAGAAGCAGAGTTCATAAATCTGGCTAGTTCCTATATCTATTTGTTCTGGTAATTGGTTTAAATAAGCAACAGCTACTGTGTTTACTCTTTTGCTACATTCTAGTACTACTTTCTTTGTAGTTAGGGTTATCTCAAGTGTTTACACTTGAGCTTGCCTGGAGTATGAGCTCCTGCAATAAGCCAGACAAGGCTTGTGTTTTAGTTTTTAAAAGATTTCAATTGTTGTGATTTAATTATTTGTATTATATTTGAATTTTTTTCTGCCTCCTGGTTTCTTTTTCTATCTGGGGAGGGGGTCTTCCTTTACTGCTTTAGTGGTTCCTGACACTGTCCTTTTGGGATATATTCCCAAGAGGCCGGATGAAAGCTTGGCACTGATTTTTTGTATTTATTTTTGTGGGGCATGTGATCTTTCCTTAAATCTGGATGATTTCCTTAGGATATTTTGTGAGATGAGTGAGACCAGCTGGTATCTTTAAGTGGTGCAAATGGATCTAAAGGCCCTGTCACACTGCCCAACGGATGCAAAACAGATACAACGGACTAGAAAAATGTTCCATCCGTTGTTATCCGCTCTCAGAAGGGGCAAAAATTTGCATAACCGGAGTGGATAACACGGACGCGGGGAGGACTCAGGGCGAATGGAAAGCGGATGTGGAACGGAAGCCCAGTGGATGGAAGCGGATGGGAGCAGATGGCACATCCACTAGGCTTCCGGGGGACCTCAGCAAAGCGGATGCGGAATGGATACAGTGGATGCAGAGCGGATGCACAGCGGATGAAGCGGATGCACAGCGGATGCACAGTGGAAGCCTAGCGGATGCCGAGCATTAATTGCACATGTGGGGAGGATGCATTGCATCAGCCCCGCGGATATAACGGAAGCAGCTCGGAAGCAGGTCACCATTCAGAGGAAAGACCTGCTTCCAGACACATCGACTGCCTTGCCTGTCCTGCCTGCATGTCTGCCTGCGAGCCTTGCTGCCAGCCTTGCTGCCAGCCTCCCTGCCAGCCTTGCTGTCTGCCTGCCTGCCAGCCTTGCTGCCAGCCTCCCTGCTAGCCTTACTGTATGCCTGCCTGCCAGCCTTGCTGCCAGCCAGTCTGCCTGCCAGCCTTGGTGCCTGCCTGCCAGCCTTGGTGCCTGCCTGCCAGCCTTGGTGCCTTCCTGCCTGCCAGCCTTCCTGCCAGGCTTGGTGCCTGCCTGTCTGCCTGCCAGCCTGCCTGCAAGCCTGCCTGCCAGCCTGCCTGCCAGCCTTGGTGCCTGCCTGCCTGCAAGCCTTGTTGCATGCCTCCCTGCCAGCCTTCCTGCCAGCCTTGGTTCCTGCCAGCCACCCTGCCAGCCAGCAACCCCACAACCCTGCTGAAGAACAGCAAGCTTCAGCCATCTGCTGCCAGCCCTTGCAAGAGGGACAGGGCTACCATCCCGCCCCCTGGCCCTTACTCTGGTTCTGCTGGGGCTTCTGCAGCACGGGCTCGCTCTTCTGGGGCTGGGGCTTCTGCTGCTTCTGCTTTTGGAGGAGCTGATGACAAGCACTCCAGCACCAGCCACCTCCACAGCACCTGGACCCTTCACCCCTGAGACTGAGTGACCAAGAGGAGTGCCAGAGACTCATTTTTGTTTTATAGCTTCTTGTTAATAAAGTCTATTTTTGATTCATACAGTTGCTTCATTTCTTTTTTTTAATAAAGTCTTGGTGGAAACTTTAGGAAATGGTTTAAGCCTTTGCATGCTTGTGGGATGGGTTAAGATAGCAGTGGGATGGGCAGGGATACCTTTGGGATGGGTAATAGCTGTGGGATAGATAAACCTCCAGTGCAAGCATCATGGGACGGGATGGTCCACCCTCCCAGCTGCCACACCTTTGGCCCTTTATTATCAATAACAATGTAAGCATTGATCAACACATTTGAACATAAACACAACTCTTTATTAAATGCCCTGTTCATTGTAGGCCCACCCAACATACATGTCCCAATCTCATCAGTGTGATGAGACAGGCTGAAGAAGCATCCATTAAGCATCTACCATCCTGTCTTGCCACTCCACTGCTCCAGCTGGGGAGATGCACCAGTGTTTCAGGAGGTTGCGCTGCTTCTTCCCTTCACGTGAAGCTCTGTTGGGGCCTTGCACATACTGAGTGTCTATCAGGTTTCGCCCTTGCCTCCATTCCCCAGGCTCCATGTCCCCATTGCCTTGTTGGAGGTCCACGACCCTGTTCTGCAAGACTGGGTAGCGGGTGCGCATGAGATTGTGCAGGATGCAGCAAGCTTCCATGATGTTCTTCACGGTCTCTGGGTGATGCTGCATGGTGGTGAGAAGTACATGGAACCTGTTGGCCAGGATGCCAAAGGCGTTCTCCACCACCCGCCTTGCCCTGGACAGCTTGTAGTTGAAGATCCTCTCTTCACGGGTGAGGAGTCTGGAAGTGTAGGGCTTCATGAGGTAGGTTGTGAGGGAGAAGGCATCATTCCCTACGATGAAGTAGGGCACATATTGTGTGTCGTTGGGCAGGGGTTCTGGATCTGGGAAGCCCACGATGAGGTTGCATTCCAGCTCCTCCTTGAGGTGACTGGCGTTGTATACCTGGACATCTGAAGATGACCCGTTGCCTGAAGCATCGATGTACATGAACTTGTAGTCAGCATCGACCATGGCGAAGAGGATGATGCTGAAGAAGCCCTTGTAATTGAAATAAGTGGACCCCGACTTGGCTGGAGCTTTGTAGGCCACGTGCTTCCCATGTATGGCTCCAACGGTGTGGGGGAAGTTCCACCTCTGATACCACTGCTCTGCAACTTTCTTCCAGCCTTCTTCAGTGGAGGGGCACTGGAGGAGCTCCTCCTTGTATTCTTCGATGATGTCCTGCACCACTTCTCTGACCACAATGCTGATGGTGTTGGATGGCACCCTCCAGCCGTACTGCATGCTTCTGTAGATGGTCCCTGAGGCCAGGTGGCGCAGAGTGAGTGCCACCTTGAGCCCAGGTTCCAGGCTGGGCCGGAAATTGGTGCTCTGCTTGGTCAACCTGGGTGTCGAACGCTGCACAACTTTGTCAAACATGGCTGGAGGCATCCTCATGAAGTTCTGGAATGCCCGAGTGTCTTCGTTCCTGAGCTCCACCATCAGCTTCTTGTACAGTCCATACTCTGCTCTTCTCCTGATCCATCTTCGTACCCAGACGCTTCTTGGCCGCCCCTTTTTCTTCCCGTAGTAGAGTTCACAGAGACTGTCGATGGTTTTGCACTGTTGCAGAAGGATGGTGGCTGTCAAAAGGACTGTGTTACGATCCACGGTGGAGATGACTGGATGCTGTGGAAGAGGAAGAGGCAGATGATGGCTGCAGAGGTCTGCACAGCTAGGCTGCTGGTCTGAAAGTGAGATGCAGGCGAGTTGCTCCCCCTTTTTATAGGCAGTATAGGTGTCCCTTTGCATCCTCTAGGCATCCTCTAGGCATCCTCTAGACATCCTTAATATCTGAGATAGGTCCCCTCTGCGGACGTTTTTTCCATTTTACATGCTTTGTTTCCGCTAGGCATCCATTCTGCATCCGTTCTGCATCTGTTCTGCGTCTGTTCCACTTCCTCCCTGCGTCCGAGCAGATGCGAGTTGCGCGGATGCGCAGCGGATGCCTAGCGGATATAGAGGATGCGTAGCGGATGCAGAACGGACAAATTGGATACATTTTCCACGCAAAAGTTTTGAGCAGCTCAAAACTTTCTGAGCGGATGTAATGTCCATATGCTGGACGGATAGAGAGGAAGCAAAATGGAGGCAGTGAGTACATCACGTTAACCAACGGATGGCAAGCTTTTTTGTCCGTTTTACATCCTCTTTGCATCCGTTGGTGCAGTGTGACATGGGCTTAAGGGTTGATTCTCCTGTGTGTGCTTTTTCTGGAGAACTTAAATGATCTCTCTACTAAAGGGTTTCACATTATGAACAAGAGTTGTCTGTTGATTGTTATCATTGCATTTTAACTATTTTAATTCCTCAAGGTGCTCTGGCACTCTGCCTGATTTGTAACTTTGACTTGCAACTATTTCTAATCTAATGATTGGTATTTCGGGCAGCTTTTTGCAAGCAAAGAAGCATTTGGTATTTTTGTGCAGGTAATCCTTGACTTACAGCAATTCATTTAATGGCCATTCAAAGTTACAATAGCACTGAAAAAAATGACTTATGACTGTTTTTCACACTTACGACCATTGTAGCATCGCCATGGTCATGAGAGGTCAGGTGAGGTGAAACACTCCTCAAAGTGAATGACATCGAGTTGGCCATGTCCCCCCAATCACATGACCACACAGCCATGTCTATCCAGCTGGTCATTAGGGCACAGAACCAGTTGTTAAATTATTTGAATCCCACCACTGTCTGGACCTATTGGTGGAGTTTTAAAAAGTCTACATGACAACCAGTAATCATGAGATTGAAGCCTCACCTGCAGTGAAAATGTATTATGATAAATGTAAAAAGAGCACAACTTTGAACAGCAGCAAATGTAATGATTTTTAAACAAAATAATCAGCAACATCATAATTACAATTTATTTTTAAAATAATTCTTTGTGATAATTATTTATAAACCACCTTGACTTTTTCAATGACCCAAAATGAAGCAAACAAAATGTTAAAAAGTTATGATATTTATGTAGTTTCTTACTAAGCACATCTAAATTTTGTTTGTTTATGTTTGTTTTAAAAATATTTTTTTTTAATGGAATTGTTTGAGAAAAATGAAAATAATTGAATTGGACAATGTTAATATAGTTATGACGGGAGATTCTAATGGAATTGTAGACAATAAACTGTAAAGACTATACAGCACAGAAAACAATAAAGCAAAACAGAAAGACTCTCCCTAAATCTTTTTTTTAAATGGTAGATGAAATATACTTAAAAGATACATCGAGAGAAAGAAATGCTGAAACTAAACAATACACCTTCTACTCAAACAGACACTTATCATGATCCAGAATACATATGATATGCATGTCAACTAATATTTAAGAAATAAATATTGAAACAAGTACTTGGGCAGATCACAATCCAATGACAATTAAATGGAAAGGACAAAGAAGAAGATCTAAATGGATGTTCAATAATACTATTTTAAAGGAAAAAGGCTTCACACAGTGGATGGAGAAAGAACTGGCTTTCTTCTTTAGAGAAAACAAAAAAGAAGATACATCAATTCAGAATGTATGGGATGCAATGAAGACATATGCCAAAGGCTTGATAATAGACTATACAAGGGAAGAAATACCATGAAAAGATTAGCCTCCAAGGCATTAGAAGATGAATATAAAGGACTTGAAAAAGAGCTAAAAAAAAAATGCCACAGAAAAAGGATATTAAGTTAAAAATGGATATAACCAAACATAAAATGGGTCTAATAGAAAAAGAAGAATAAGCACGGAAAATTAGAGGTGTTAAACAGAACTATTTTGAAGATGCAAATAAACCAGGTAAATGGTTAGCATATAAATTGAGAAAGGAGAAAGAATCAAGGAAAATATTGCAATTAATAGATGATCAAGGACAAGTTTGCTATGGTAGTAAAGAGAAGAAGGAAATCATTTGAGATTATTGTGGGAGACTATACACACAAGAGAATATTGATGAGGAAAGAGTTAAACAGTATATACAGAATGCTAAGTTACCCCAGATACCTAAAGAGATGGAAACAATATTAAGAAGCAATATAACGATGATGGAGTTAACTGAAGCACTCAAGAAGCAAAATAATGGAAAGGCACAAGGCCTAGATGGACTTCTGGCAGAATTTTATAAAACATTACAAGAATCACTGAATCTTCCATTGCTAGAAGTTATGAATGAAGTTATGTTAAAGAAGAGGATATCTAAATCATGGTCAGAAGCTTATATTACACTTGTTCCAAAAGAAGAGGCTGATCCATTAAAAATCAAGAACTATAGACCTATTTCCTTACTAAATGCAGATTATGAAATTTTTGCTTCAATATTGGCAGAAAGACTTAAATAATTTTATTCATCCTGATCAAAATGGATTTCTGTCAAAGAGACAAATTAAAGACAATATGAGATTAATATGGGCACTTTGGAACACTACGAGGCACATCCTGAAAAACAAATGGCTTTGATATTTGCAGATGCACAGAAGACATTTGAAAATGTGAATTGGTGATTCATGTTATTACAGCTGGAACAGATGAGCTTTGCAAAAAATGTATTCAAGCAATAGAAGCTATATATCATAAGTAAACGGCAAAGGTAATGATAGAGGGAGAACTGATAGACTCTATTGATATAAGAAAAGGAACAAGACAAGGATGTCCACTGTCACTCTTTTTGTTTGTGTCTACCTTGGAAGTGTTAAACAGAAATATTAGAGAAGAAAGGGATATAAAAGGGATGAAAATTAAAAAGGAAGAATTTAAATTGCAAGCATTTGCAGATGTCCTGTTTTTTATCTTAGAAGACCCACTAGAAACAGCATCAAAATTGATAGAAAATATATAGTCATATGGAAAGGTGGCTGGTTTGAAAATAAATCAAGATAAGACAAAGATCTTGACAAATAATATGCTATCAAGACAAAAGGAAGAACTGGTGGATCTACTGAAAATTCAGGTCACGAATAAGATCAAGTACTTAGGGATATACTTGACAGCAAGATGCAATATACTAAAAGAGAATAATTATATTAAACTTAAACAGCAGATAGCGCTAGATTTGGCAAAATGGGAAAATTTACAACTGTCACTAATAGGGAGAATATCAAAAATCAAGCAATTCCATTTTGCATAATTTTTTTTGCATAAATTGTTTCAGGGGAAAATGTAATATATCAAATATGAAAACAAGTTTTTAGATTTGTCCCAGAGGTTCACCAACTTTCTCTTAGTGTTGTCAACCTGTGATATGCAAACCCCAAAGCAAATACAACTCCCTTTAGTTTTAAAACTAGAGAGTAGAAAAGACTCAATACATCAAGGGGGGGAAATTAATAGATGAAAGAATTTGGGGAATAGAAAATTTAACTGCCAAAATAAATAGGACACAGAATAGTTTACCTGGCTACAGACGTGTAAGTTGATATGGTTAGCAGATGGTGTGACACTGAAACAAAAATGCATATATTTTGAAGAACTGTAGATCAATGATAAACAAGAGTATGTAAGATGTATGGCAACTGATACATAAATCTATGCTTGTAAAGCAGTCAGATAAACTAGCAATTGACTGGGGTCACAAAGTTAGATTTATATCATGATTCTTTTTTGCTTCACAGTTGATTAATAACAGAATGCCTGCTGAGTGAGTGAATGGAAGGTGAGGGGCTGGGCATGACAAGGAGTAGCTGGGAGGGGTGAGGTAGGGTTGGGTGTGGCAGTGAGAGGCCGGGCAAGGTGAGGCCCCCTCAATGTGAGTGATGTCGAGTTGGCCATGCCCACCCAGTCACATGCCCACCCAGCCACGCCTACCCAGTTGGTCATTAGGGCAAAGAACTGGTTGTTATTCTGGGTCGTTTCCTTTAATTATAATGCTGAATTATTTTGGGCTCTCTTCAGTAAACTGCTTTCAAGGTTTCCTCTTATGTTTTTCTCTCCTCAGAACATTTTCTCAGGAAGAAATTTCTTACATTTAAAGTCAACATCTTTGTATATCTATGATTTTAAACAAACTACAGAAAATATTCTTACATTTTCAAAATTTTCCTTCCAGTAAGCCTGGCTTCTAAATCCATTTAAAATAGTTTCAAATATTAACATTCTCATCATCCTTTTGATGCATATTTCCATTAAAAAACATCTCTGTTTTAAACTTACATCAACCTTTTTTTCACTGTGGATTGAATGACAAATACTCAGTGCAATAAAACTTGTCCTTCTGAAGGTTTTTTAATATCCAAAAAGCCGTTTACAAGCAATTTCCAATGAAAATGATTAATAGGAGACTTCCAGTGGTGATGACATGGCGGTGTGGAGGAAGGAGAACAGGACTCTGTTCCCTTTTCCCAATTCTTGTCATCTGGAGGCTCATCGAGGCTCTGTGAATCTTGGAAGGAATCGCAAAACAGAGGGGAAGTCCGGGGAGCAGTGAGGAGGAAGGCAATCACCCATAGTAGTGAAGGGAAACCCCGCCCAAATTCTATGAGAAGGAGATTGATCAGCATGGTGGATCCGGAGCCATGACAGCCAATCATGGATCAAGGAAGAAAAAAGTGACAACAACATGAAGGCATTGGGGAAGGTTTGGCGACCCTAGACCAATAAGGAGTGTGCCCAAGGAGAGTGAGACCTGAAATATTGTGGAGGAAGAAGTGAGTCTCTTAATCAGAGATCAAAGTGGCTCAGGATCTAGCAGCGAGTTGGCAGTGGAAGCAGAGCTACAGAGAAGATTGGGAAATTGAGACTGACAGTTGGAGTAAAAGGGATAGCTGGGAGCCCAGAAGAGGACTAAATAACTTTGACAAAATGAGTGTGGAGATGCAAGACCGCATTAAGACAGAGTACATTGACCTGTCAAGAGCTCTTTTTGTGAGAGGAATCCATATTTGTGTAGAGACTGTAGTGTGAATAGACTGAGAGAGACATCTGGTGGCAAGAAGAAAAACAGTGGCTGATGCAGCAGTGGAGTGTGGACAGAAAGAAGTAGCAAGTATTGAGGAAAGGATTGAGATTCTATATTACAGCAGCTGAATAAAAACAATTTATAAAACATATACTATAAGCAGTCTAAAATATTATATTTACATACATATTTATACCTACTTCCATATTGAATTATATATAGCATTTACAATATTTCTTTGATATTGATTGACTTAAAAATAGAGTGTGAATATATATGATGATATATTTGATTAAACAGCTAATAATTAATAATTTTCTATGTATCCTTACTCATAGTAACTCTTAAATATTTGAAGATCTCTTAGACTCATTTTGCATATTTATATATATTTACATCTACTTATTTATTGTACATATATATTTACTATATTCTTATGTCTATCGGTTGATACCTACTGCTATTTTATTGCTACATTAAGCACATTAGTTTTAATATACCCTACAATTACTAAATAACATTAATATTGAAATATTGGAATAACATTGAAGCTAGTACCAGTGTTTATCAATTTGTCTTAGTATTAGTCTTAGTCTTAGTCCTGTATTATATTGGAGTGGAGAATATATGATTATAAATTTGAATATGGTGATAGAGGGTTGATAGTACAGCAGAATATTGAATAGTGAAGAGCAACTGGTGTAAATAGTAGGAAGAATCTTGATTTGCAAGGATAATGAATTGATGATAATGTTGAAATATATTTTTAGAGCATTGAAAATGACAAGTACATCGACAATCACGATAGCAGGGGGAAAAACAACATTCAGCATTGACAATAGCATCCCCATTGGGTCAATGCTCAATCGAGGGTATGCTGAGCACTGAGAAAACAAGCCCTACACTGAGTATGCAGACCAGGCAAAGACTCTCTTAACGATCCAGGAAATGCTGATAAAGACACAAGTCATAACAAGAAACCATTAGATAATCAAAACTGAGGTGGGGGAGATGAATGGTGATAATCGCAAGCTAGATGATAATATAGGGACAATCCAATAGGCAATCAACAAGAACAAACAAAAAATAAAGTTGGTGGAAATCAAAGCTGAACAAACCAAAAAGAAAATGGAAACAATGGAACAGAAGCTGTGGCAGCAAATAGAAATCTGGAAGAGGCAATTGTCCATTTGGAAATGGAAAAAACTGCTTTCTTCTTAAGATTCCAAAATGTGATTGAAAACAAGGAAGAAAATTATGTCAGAACTGTTAACAGAGACGCTGCATAGAAGCAGACAGGAGGTGCAAGGTGACATAATTGAGGTGTACAGAATCCACACCAACTATGCAAGGCACCACAAACTACTAAGAGAAGTCCATGTAAGATTTTCCAAGAAAAAACATGAAATTTATAGAATAATGAGGGATGAGCCCCTGATCTTCAAAGGAAAGGAAATTCAAACCCTAAAACAAATCCCAAGAATGGTTAGGGAACAAAGAATAGATTATTGCTTTCTGGTGTCACAACTGGTCAAACATAATGTATTGTTCAGATGGCTTATACCAGAAGGAATGTTGATCTTGTGGCAAGACAATTTATTTAAGATAGGCAGTATAGACAAGGCACAGGAATTTTTCAATCTTTACATAGCGATGTAGAAAGATCAAGGTAGTAGAGAAGAAATAGAAAGTAGAAGCCAGAATATTAATGATTGAAATAACAATACACCAGAAACAAATGCTTGTAGTAATATACGCACCAAATGATAACCAGAAAGAATTCTACCATAAATTGTATAGACAAATAATAGAGATGGAATATGTAAATTATACCTAGTGGGTGATTTTGATGCAGTGGTGGACACTAAAAAAGATTGTACAAGCAACAATAAAAAGAGGAAGAAAAGGAAAACATTGCCAAAGATATTTTTTGAAATGACACAAGATCTAAATTTAAGGGATATTTGGAGAGACTTAAACCCCAAAAAGAATCAATATACTTTTTACTCAAACCCTCACAATTTATGGTCAAGGATAGACATGATTTGGATGAACCCAGAAATTGAAAGAGATATAGACGAAATTAAAATTGTGACAAATACTTGGATAGATCCCAATCCTTTGAAAATAAGCTGGAAAGGTCAGAAAAAAAAAGGAGATGTATGATGAATCAAAAATTTTTGAAAGAGAAAGATTATGTCCAAATAATGAGAAAAGAATTGGAAATTTTTGTTCGAGAAAACATGAAACAGCAAACGATGCCCCAAAATCTGTGGGATATCACTAAAACTTACATACAAGGCTTAACAATAGCATATACAGCTCGAAGAAATAAGGAAAGAAGGAAACAACAAAATCTGTCACAGAAAAAACTCAAAAATTACAAAAAGAACCACAAAATAATAAAATAGGAGAAGAAAGGACTTTAAGGCCCTGTCACACTGCCCAACGGATGCAAAACAGACACAACGGACGAGCAAAATGTTCCATCCGTTGTTATCCGCTCTCAAAAGGGGCAAAAATTTGCATAACCGGAGTGGATAACACAGACGTGGGGAAGATGCAGGGTGGATGGAAAGCGGATGCGGAACGGAAGCCTAGTGGATGGAAGCGGATGGGAGCGGATGGCACATCCTCTAGGCTTCCGGGGGACCTCAGCAAAGCGGATGCGGAACGGATGAAGCGGATGCAGAGCGGATGCACAACGGATGAAGTGGATGCAGAGCGGAAGCCTAGCAGATGCCGAGCGTTAATTGCGCATGCGGGGGGGATGCATTGCGCAAGCCCCCCGGATATAAAGGGAAGCAGCTTGCACATGGCCAGCATTCGGAGGAAAGACCTGCTGCAGGATACATCGAATCCTTGCCTGCCCTGCCTGCATGCCTGCCTGCCTGCAAGCCTTGCTGCCAGCCTTCCTGCCAGCCTGCCTCCAAGCCTCCTGGCCAGCCTCCCTGCCAGCCTTGCTGTCTGCCTGCCTTCCAGCCTCCCTGCCAGCCAGTCTGCCTGCCAGCCTTGGTGCCTATCTGCTTGCCAGCCTTGGTGCCTGCCTGCCTGCCTGCCTGCCTGCCTTCCTGCCAGGCTTCGTGCCAAACTTCCTGCAAGCCTTGGTGCCAGCCTTGGTGCCAGCCTTGGTGCCAGCCTTGGTGCCAG
>BLBF01000019.1:0-21910 GCA_015471245.1 Laticauda colubrina | reverse complement strand
CTTGGTGCCAGCCTTGGTGCCAGCCTTGGTGCCAGCCTTGGTGCCAGGCTTCCTGCCAGCCTTGGTGCCTGCCAGCCTTGGTGCCTGCCAGCCTCCCTGCCAGCCAGCAACCCCACAACCATGGGGAAGAAGCAAAAGTCTCAGCAATCTGTCGCCATCCCTGGCAAGAGGGACAGGGCCACCCTCCCGCCCCCGTCCCTGACTCTGCTTCTGCTGGGGCTTCTGCTGCTCAGGCTCACTCTTCTGGTGCTGGAGCTTCTGCTGAAGCTGCTCCTGGTGGTGGTGCTTCTGCTGCGTACTCTGCTGAAGCTGCTCCTGGCGGTGGTGCTTCTGCTGCTGCGTACTCTGCTGAAGCTGCTGCTGGTCCTGCTGGTCCTGCTCGTGCTCCTGGACTTGCTCATCCTGCTCGTGCTCCTGGACTTGCTCATACTGCTCGTACTGCTCATGCTCCTGGTCTTGCTCGGCCTGTTTGTCCTGCTGGTGCTGCTGGTGCTGCTGGTGCTGCTGGTGCTGCTGGGGCTGCTGGGGCTGCTGGGGCTGATGGGGCTGGTGCTGCTGGGGCTCCTGGTGATTACTCTGCTGCTCCTGATCCTAGTCCTGCTGCTGCTGATGATGATCCTGCTGCTGCTGCTGATGATGATGATGATCCTGCTGGTGGTGATGATGATGATGATGATCCTGCTGCTGCTGCTGCTGCTGCTGGTGTGGAGGAGCAGCCCCTACCACCTGGGAGCCCCTCTGATGAGGGCCCATCTGGTCCTGGCAAAAGGAGGAAGAGGCGTATGCGGGGACGGGAGAGGAGGCAATACTTCATTGAGGAGGAACACGAGGATGAGGTGCTGGAGTGGCTGAGAGAGAATGACTATCTGTGGCGGAAGGGACACTGGCTGTACAGGGACACCAAGCGGAAGCAGGCTGCTTGGAGAGAGAAGGCAGAGAGCATGGGTTACACTTCGGAGGTGCTCCTCGGCTGGTGGAAACATATGCACACCTGGTACGGGAAGTTGCACCTGAAGAAATCTGGCCAGGCCAAAGTAAAGCTGATGGACAGAGAGACCTACGTCATGGCCAGGTGCAGCTTCCTGGAGGGTGAGATCCGCCACCGAGGAGCACCAGGAGCACCTCTGTCTACCCTCTCTCTCCGGCAGCCTGCTGCAATCCAGTCCTCTTCCGGAGGAGAGTTAGTCCCTGTCTCCAGGCAGGTTTCTGTGGAGCGGGCCACGGCGGAGAACCTGCGGACAGCTGTTGTCACCGTGGTGGAGCGCGTGGAGGACTCCCTGGTGTGGTGGGAGAGAGGAGACATCGAGGAGACATAGCTGCAGAAAGCAGGAGGGGCAGAGCCACACTGTCCTGCTGGAGATCAGGGACACCATCCGCACCAGTATAGATCTTCTCTCTCAGCTGGTCAGCACCGACTCCTCATCCTCCAACCACAAGCCCTTCCTCACCTATGTCAACCAGATCCTCAAGAACATGGAAGAACCCCAGTACCAGGTGGTGAAGGAACGGATCACGGAGCTGCTTCACAACCCTCCAGACCCAGAGGAACCTGCTCCCACCCAGTCCAGGTCTGCTCCTCCACCCCAGGTGACGTCCCTCCCATACCAAGGCTTCCCACAGCCCCTCACCTACCAGGGCTATGGCTACCAGGAGGTCCAGCAGCACAGGCAGAAGCCCTTCCCAGCCCAGGCACAGAGTCATCGGGTGACACCATTGCCACCAGTTCCACTGATGCCACCGATGCCAGCCACGACAATGATGCCATCGATGACAGCGATGCCACCCACACCACCGATGCCACCCCCGCCAGTCCTCACCCAGCTGCAGACCAGACAGCCCCACTACACTACTCCTTCCTCCACCCCACAGCCAGGCCCGGCCTCAGTACATCTCTCATCAGTACTGGGGCTGACAACCCATGGCATGGAGGAAGGACCTCTCAGCATCGCGGGTCTGAGCCAGCTGTCTGAGAGCTTTCTCAACACACCGTCATCTGTTGTCCTCTCGGGGCCAGGCACCCCAGTGGTGCTTCAGACCAGCACTCCAGCACCACCCACCTCCACAGCACCTGGACCCTTCACCCCTAAGACTGGGTACACCTCCGAGTGACCAATAAGAGTGCCAGAGACTGGGTAGCTGGCTACCTGTAGAGTTTATTTGGACACTTGACTTGGGTCGTTTTGTTTTACAGCTTGTTGTTCAATAAAGTTTATCTTTGATTCACACACTTGCTTCATTTCTTTTTTTTAATAAAGTCTTGGTGGAAACTTTTAGAAATGGTTTAAGCCTTTGCATGCTTGTGGGATGGGTTAAGATAGCAGTGGGAATGGCAGGGATACCTGTGGAATGGGTAATAGCTGTGGAATAGCTGTGGAATGGGCAGGGATACCTGTGGTATGGGTAATAGCTGTGGGATGGGCAGGGATACCTTTGGGATGGGTAATAGCTATGGGATGGGTAAGGATAGCAGTGGGATAGATAAGCCTCCAGTGCAAGCATAGTGGGACTGTATGGTCCACCCTCCCTGGTGCCACACCTATGGCCCTTTATTATCAATAATAATGTAATAATCATCCACACATGTCAACACAAACACAACTCTTTATTAAACACCCTGTTCATTGTAGGCCCACCCAACATACATGGCCCAATCTCATCAGTGTGATGAGACAGGCTGAAGGAAGCACTCATTAATCATCTATCATCCTGTCTTGCCACTCCACTGATCCAGCTGGGGAGTTGCAACAGTATCTCAGGAGGTTGCGCTGCTTCTTCCCTTCACGTGAGGCTATGTTGGGGCCTTGCACATCCTGAGCATCTATCAGGTTTCGCCCTTGCCTCCATTCCCCAGGCTCCATGTCCCCATTGCCTTGATATGTGTTGCTGCTGCTGCTGCTGCTGGTGCTTCTCCTGCTGGTGCTGTTGGTGCTGCTGGTGCTTCTCCTGCTGCTGCTGGTGCTTCTCCTGTTGCTGCTGCTGCTTCTCCTGCTGCTGTGGTGGGCCAGCCCCAAGGCCCTCAAAGCCCTGCTGCTGAAGGTCCAGAAGCCCCTGTCAGAGGGAGGAAAAGGCAAGGCAAGGAGAAGGGGGAGAGGAAACAGGACTCCATTTCCAAGGACCATGAGGAGGAGGTGCTGGAATGGCTGAGGGAGAACGAGTACCTGTGGAGGAAGGGCCACAGGCTGTATCGCGACACCAAGTGGAAGCAGGCAGCATGGAGAGAGAAGGCGGAGAGCCTGGGCTACACTTCGGAGATGCTCCTCAGCTGGTGGAAGTACATGCACACCTAGTACGGGAAGCTGCACCTCAAGAAATCTGACCACGCCGCGGTCAAGCTGACGGTGGTGGAAGCATATGCACACCTGGTATGGCAAGCTGCACCTGAAGAGATCCGGGCAGGCCGCTATCAAGCTCACTGACCGGGAGACCTATGTCATGGACAGGTGCAGCTTCCTGGAGGGGAAGATCCGCCACCGTGGAGCAGCCCCTCTGTCAACCCTCTCCCTCAGACAGCCCACAGAGAGCCACTCCCCTTCCAGCCAGGAGACAATTACTGTGTCCAGGCAGGTGTCTTTGGAGGGCCCCACGACAGAGACCCCCTTACAGCTGCACTCCCCATGCCAGAGGACGTGGAGGATCCCCTGTCTTAGATGGAGCAAGAAGAAGCAGCCACCAGAGACCAACCCACACCCACACCCAGGTCCACCTCCACAGAAAGCAGGCAGAGAGGAAGACCGGAGGGACAGAGCCATACTGTCCTCTGGGAGATCAGGGACACAATCAAAGCCAGCACAGATCTCCTCTCCCAGCTGGTCCACTTCGATATACCATCCTCGACCCCCAAGCCCTTTATCACCTACGTGATCCAGACCCTCATGGACATGCCCGAGGTCCAGTACCAGGTGATGAAGGAGAGGATCACAGCTATTCTGCACTACCCTCCAGGCCCAGCTGAACCTGCTCCTACCCACTCCAGGTCTGCTCCATCAACCCCAGGCGATGTCACAGCCCTTCCACGGATTTCAGCAGCCCCTTGCCTACCAAGCCTAACACTACCAGGACTTTCCAGAGCAGAGGCAGCCCTTCCCAGTCCACACTCAGGTTCCTCAGATGCCACAGATGCCACAGACACCTCAGCTGACCCAGCTGCAGACCAGACAGCCCCACTACACTCCTCCTTCCTCCACCCCACAGCAAAGCCCTTCCTCAGAACATGTGTCATCAGTCTTGGGCCTCACATCCCAGGTCCTTGAGGAAGTGCCTCTCAACCTCACAGGACTGAGTTAGCTCTCTGAAAGTTTCCTGCATGCACCATCTCCTGTTGTACTCTTGGGGCCAGGCACACCAATGGCACTTCAGACCAGCACTCAAGCCACAGCCACCTCCACAGCCCCTGCCCGCTTAACAGCTGAGACCATGGACATGATTCAGAGTGACTGAGAATAGTGTCAGAGACTGAGTTGTACTTGTTCAGTTTATATTTGCTTAAGACACTTTACTTGGTTCATTTTGCTTTTTTAATAAAGTCATAAAGGTTACCTAAGACAGTTAGAGGTTATCTTTGTGTAACACACTTAATTCAGTTTACATGGTTCATTTTGTTTATTTAATAAAGTCATAAAGTTTACCTAAGACAGTTAATAAAGGTTATCTTTGCTTAAGACACATGGTTCATTTTTTTACCTAAGTAAAGCGTTAGTGAAAACTTTTAACAAATGGTTAAGCCATTGCATGCTTGTGGGAGAGATAAGGATAGTTTTGGGATAGATAAACCTCCAGTGAAAGCATAGTGGGATTGTATGGTCCCCCATCCCAGCTGCCACACATATCGACCTTTATTATCAAAAACAATTTATTCATTGATCAACACATTTTAAAATAAACAAAGCTCTTTATTAATGCCCTATTCATTGTAGGACTACTCAACATACATCCTGTCTTGCCACTCCACTGCTCCAGCTGGGGAGTTGCACCAGTGTTTCAGGAGGTTGCGCTGCTTCCTCCCTTTATGTGAAGCTCTGTTGGGGCCTTGCACATCCACAGTGTCTTTCAGGCTTCATCCTTCACCAGGCTCCATGTCCTCATTCCCTTGTTGACGGTCCACAAGTCTGTTCTGCAACATTGGGTAGCGGGTGCGCATGGGATTGTGCAGGATGCAGCAAGCTTCCACGATGCTCTTCACAGTCTCTGGGTCATGCTGCATGGTGGTGAGAAGTATCTGGAACCTGCTGGCCAAGATGCCATTGGCGTTCTCCACCACCCATCTTGCCCTGGACAGCCTGTAGTTGAAGATCCTCTCTTCACGGGTGAGGTATCTGGAACTTTAGGGCTTCAGGAGGTAGGTTCTGAGGGAGAAGGCGTCATCACCAATGATGAAGTAGGGCACATCTTGTGTGTCATTGGGCAGGGGGTCTGGATCTGGAAAACTCATGATGAGGTTGCATTCCAGCCCATTCTTGAGGTCACTAGCATTGTATACCTGGGCATCTGAAGCTGATCTGTTGCCTGAAGCATCGATGTAGATGAACTTGTAGTCAGCATCAACCAGAGCAAAGAGGATGATACTGAAAAAGCCCTTGTAGTTGAAATAAGTGGACCCTGAGTTGGCTGGAGCTTTGCAGGCCACGTGCTTCCCATCTATGGCTACAATGGTGTGGGGAAAGTTCCACCTCTGATACCACTGCTCTGCAACTTTCCTCCAGCCTTCTTCAGTGGTGGGGCACCTCCACGTTTTCTTCGATGATGGCCTGCACCACTTCTCTGACCACTTTGCTGATGCTGTTGTGTGGCACCCTCCACGCATACTGCATGTTTCTGTATGTAGTTCCAGAGGCCAGGTGGCACAGAGTCAGTGCCACCTTCAGTCCAGGGTCCAGGTTGGGATGGAAGTTGGTGCTAGGCTTGGTCAACCTGGGTGTCAGACGCTCTACAACTTCGTCAAACATGGCTGGTGGCATCCTCATGAAGTGATGGAATGCACGAGGGTCTTCATTCCTCAGCTCCAACATCAACTGGTCATACAGTCCAAACTCCATTCTTCTCATGATCCATCCTCGGACCCATACAGCTCTTGGACGTCTCCTTCTTCTCCTTCTGTATAAAAGTTGAAATACTCTGAACAGGTTTTGGTTGTGGTGATGAATGAGCGCAGCTACCATACGGACTATGTCATGATCCATGGTGGAGAACAATTGATGATGTGGAAGACCAAGACCAAGGGTGAAGAGGTCTGTACACCACGGCTGCTGGACTCATACTGAGATCCAAATGATTTTCTTCCCCTTTTTGTAGAAAATATCAGTAGTCCACTAGGTATCCTTCTACATACTCTACACATACTGCAGACATCCTAAATATCCGAGATACATCACTGATACAAACTTTTTGTCTGTTTTAATCCTTTATATATGAGATGCAAATGCTACATCCTTCCTATTTCCGTGTTACTAACGCTGTGTTGACGTTCCGTGCACCTTTTGTTTCCTCCCTCTTTCCGTTTTCAGCTGCAGCGGATGTGAGTTGAGGGGCTGGCAGAGAGGATACAGTGGACGTTTAACGGATGATAATGGACATAGAAAGTTTGTTGCCCGTATATGTCGCGGATGTACATCGTACGAGGCAGAAAGTTCATCCATTCACAAAGTTTTGTGCAGTTCAAATCTTCTTGTGTGGATGAAATCTCAGTGAACGGATGCTCGAGGGATGGAGCATATGAAACATGTATGCAGTGAGTACACAATGGATGCATAGAGTTTTCCAACAGATGGCAAGCTTTTTTTAACGTTTTACATTCTCTTTGCATCCATAAGTGCAGTGGGATAGGGCCTTTATGTAACAAGCAGATAGGCCAATATATCTTCAGGGAATATATGTGATATTTTTGCCAGTGCAAAGTCATCTGAAAGGCTCTTTCAACTGTTCTACGGGGAAAAAAGGAGGCGGCCAAGAAGTGTCTAGGTCCGAAGATGGATCGGGAGAAGAGCAGAGTATGGACTGTACAACAAGCTGTTGGTGAAGCTGAGGAATGAAGACCCTCGTGCATTTTTGAACTCCATGAGGATGCCTCCAGCCATGTTTGACGAAGTTGTGGAGCGGCTGACACCCAGGTTGTCCAAACAGACACCAACCTCCGGCCCAGCCTGGACCCTGGGCTCAAGGTGGCACTGACTCTGCGCCACCTGGCCTCAGGACCACCTAGAGGAGCATGCAGTATGGCTGGAGGGTGCCACACAATACCATCAGCATTGTGGTCAGAGATGTGATCATCGAAGAATACCTGGAGGAGCTCCTCCAGTACCCCTCCACTGAAGAAGGCTGGAAGAAAGTTGCAGAGCAGTGGTATCAGAAGTGGAACTTCCCCCACATCGTTGGAGCCATAGATGGCAAGCACGTGGCCTGCAAAGTTCCAGCCAAGTCGGGGTCCACTTATTTCAATTACAAGGGCTTCTTCAGCATCATCCTCTTCACCATGGTCGATGCTGACTACAAGTTCATGTACATCGATGTTTCAGGCAACCGGTCAGCTTCAGATGCCCAGATATGCAACCTCATCATGGGCTTCCCAGATCCAGACCCCCTGCCCAACGACACACAAGATGTGCCCTACTTCATCGTGGGGGATGACCCCTTCTCCCTCAGAACCTACCTTATGAAGCCATACACTTCCAGATACCTCACCCATGAAGAGAGGATCTTCAACTAGAGGCTGTCCAGGGCAAGGCGGGTGGTTGAGAACGCCCTTGGCATCCTGGCCAACAGGTTCCAGGTACTTCTCACCACCATGCAGCATCGCCAACAGACCGTGAGGAGGATCGTGGAAGCTTGCTGCTTCCTGCACAATCTCATGCGCACCTGCTACCCAGTGTTTCAGAACAGGCTCATGGACCTCCAACAAGACAATGGGACATGGAGCCTGGTGAATGGAGGCAAGGGCAAAACCTGATAGACACTGAGGATGGGCAAGACCCCAACAGAGCCTCATATGAAGGGAAGAAGCAGCACAACCTCCTGAGACACTGGTGCAACTCCCCAGCTGGAGCAGTGGAGTGGCAAGACAGGATGATAGATGATTAATGGATGCTTCCTTCAGCCTGTCTCATTACACGGATGAGATTGGGCCATGTATGTTGGGTGGGCCTACAATGAACAGGGCATTTAATAAAGAGTTGTGTTTATGTTCAAATGTGTGGATCAATGCTTACATTGTTATTGATAATGAAGGGCAAAGGTGTGGCACCTGGGAGGGTGGACCATACAGTCCCACTATGCTTGCACTGGAGGTTTATCTATCCCACAGCTATTACCCATTCCAAAGGTATCCCTTCCCATCCCACAGGTATCCCTTCCCATCCCTCAGCTATTACCCATCCCAAAGGTATCCCTGCCCATCCTACTGCTATTTTAACCCATCCCACAAGCATGCAAAGGCTTAAACCATTTCTAAAAGTTTCCACCAAGACTTTATTTAATAAAATTAATGAAGCAAGTGTGTGAAGCAAAGATAATCTTTATTAATAACAAGCTGTGAAAGAAAAATGACCCAAGTCAAGTGTCCAAAGCAAAAATAAAGTCAACAGGCAGCCACCCAGTCTCTGGCACTCCTCTTGGTCACTCGGAGGTGTGCCCAATCTCAGGGGTGAAGGGTCCAGGTGCTGTGGAGGAGGCTGCCGCTGGAGTGCTGGTCTGAAGCGCCACTGGGGTGCCTGGTCCCGAGAGGACAACAGGGGATGGTGTGTTGAGGAAGCTCTCAGACAGCTGGCTCAGGCCCATGATGTTGAGAGCCCCTTCCTCCATGCCATGGGGTGTCAGCCCCAGTACCGATGACAGATGTACTGAGGCCGGGCTTGGCTGTGGGGTGGAGGAAGGAGCTGTGTAGTGGGGCTGTCTGGTCTGCAGGTGGGTGAGGACTGGTGTGGGTGGCATGGGTGGCATGGGTGGCATCAGTGGCATCAGTGGCGTGGGTGGCACCAGTGGCATCAGTGGAACCGGTGGCAATGGTGGCATCTGATGAACCTGTGCCTGGACTGGGAAGGGCTGCTGCCTGTGCTGCTGGACCTCCTGGTAGCCGTAGCCTTGGTAGGTGAGGGCCTGTGGAAAGCCTTGGAATGGGAGGGACATCACCGGGGGTGGAGGAGCAGACCTTGACTGGGTGGGAGCAGGTTCATCTGGGTCTGGAGGGTTGTGAAGCAGATCGGTGATCCTGTCCTTCACCACCTGGTACTGGGGTTCCGCCATGTCCATGAGGGTCTGGTTGACATAGGTGAGGAAGGGCTTGCAGTTGGAGGATGAGGAGTCGGTGTGTACCAGCTGAGAGAGGTGATCTATGCTGCTCCTGATGGTGTCTCTTATCTCCAGCAGGACAGTGTGGCTCTGCCCCTCTGGTCTGGCTCTCTGCCTTTCTGTGAAGGTGGAGCTGGGGGTGGATGTGGGTTGGGCTGTGGTGGAAGTGCCATCTCCTTTCTCCCACTGTGCCAGGAGGTCCTCCACATGCTCTACCATGGGGAGTGCAGCTGTCGGGGGGTTCTCCATCGTGGCACGCTCCACAGATACCTGCCTGGATACAGGAGCTGATTCTGGGCCAGAAGATGACTGGCTCTCTGCAGGCTGCCTGAGAGAGAGGGTTGTGAGAGGGGCTGCTCCTTGGAGGCAGATCTCACCCTCCAAGAAGCTGCACTTGGCCATCTCATAAGTCTATCGGTCTGTCAGCTTGACCGCGGCCTGGCCAGATTTCTTGAGGTGCAGCTTCCCGTACCAGGGGTGCATGTGCTTCCACCAGCCGAGGAGGACCTCCAAAGTGTATCCCAAGCTCTCCGCCTTCTCTCTCCAAGCAGACTGCTTCCTTTTGGTGTCCCTTTAGAGCCTGTGTCCCTTCCGCCATAGATACTCATTCTCTCTCAGCCACTCCAGCACCTCATCCTCATGTTCCTCTTCGATGTTGTATTGCCTCCTCTCCCATTCTCGCGTATGCCTCTTCCTCCCTTTGGCAGGACCACATGGGCCCTCATCGGAGGGGCTTCCAGGCTGTAGGGGCTTCTCCACCACACCACCACCACCACCACCAGCAGCAGCAGCAAATGTAGGACCAGCAGCACTAGCAACAGCAGCAGCACCAGCAGGACCAGCAGGACCAGGATCAGCAGAAGCAGCAGCAGAGTAAGCACCAGCAGCACCAGGAGCACAAGCAGGACCAGCAGGACCAGGAGCACCAGCAGGACCAGGAGCACCAGCAGGACCAGCAGGACCAGGAGCATGACCAGGACCAGAAGCACCAGCAGGACCAGGAGCACCAGCAGGACCAGGAGCACCAGCAGGACCAGCAGGACGAGGAGCAGCAACAGCAGAGTAAGCACCAGCAGAAGCACCAGCACCAGGAGCAGCGCCAGCAGAGTATGCACAAGCAGAAGCACCAGCACCAGGAGCAGTGCCAGCAGAGTAAGCACAACAGAAGCACCACCGCCATAAGCAGCATCATCAACTCCTCCAGAAGCAGAAACAGCAGAAGCTCCAGCCCCAGAAGAATGAGCCCATGCTGCAGAAGCCCCAGCAGAAACAGAGTGAGGTCCAGGGGGTGGGAGGGTGGCCCTGTCCCTCTTGCCAGGGCTGGCAGCAGATGGCTGAGGCTTTATCTTCTTCCTCATGGTTGTGGGGTTGCTGGCTGGCAGGCAGGCTGGCAGGCCGGCAGGCAGGCAGGCTGGCTGGCAGGCAGGCAGGTAGGCTGGCAGGCAGGCTGGCAGGCAAGTAGGCTTGAGAGTTGGAAGCAGTTCTTTCCTCTGAATGTTGACCTGCTTGGGAGCTGCTTCCCTTTATATCCGTGGGGCTGACGCAATGCATCCTCCCCGCATGCACATTGAATGCTAGGCATCCGCTCGGCATCCACTAGGCTTCCGCTCTGCATCCGCTTTATCCGTTCGGCATGCGCTGTGCATCCGCTTCATCTGCTCGGCATCCACTCTGCATCCACTCTTTTCATTCTGCGTGTGCTTTTCTGTGGTCCCCGGAAGCCTTGCGGATGTGCCATCCGCTCTCATCCACTTCCATCTGCTAGGCTTCCGTGGAGCATCCGCTTTCCATCTGCCCTACGTCCTCCCCCCATCCATTCCTTTCCATGTTGTCCGCTCTGGTTATGCAAATTTGGGGCACTTTTGAGAGCGGATAACAATGGATGGAACATTTTTCTCATCCGCTGTGTCCTTTTTACAAATGTTTTGCATTCATCGGCCAGTGTGACAGGGCCTTTAGGTGCTCTCTAAACTTGACTGTTTTTATATTTCATTACCAAACTAAATAATATTGTTAGTGCTAGACAATAGTGCTAGACTATCATGGATGATGTTACTTAGCTTTGATAATAAAACGTCTGCAAGAAAATAACCAAGATGACAATAAACCTAGTGTGACAATCAAACATCTTCAAGAAAAAGCCAAGCTCAAAAACACCAAGGACCACCTGCAAATGTGATATTAATCAAATGAGAAATGGAAAACTACTGAAACATAGTTAGCTTTTATAAGGAACAGGACATTGAATAATAAAACAGATAATTTATTATATTATGTTTGTTTATGTTAGAGTTTGCAGCAATCCAACCAGCACACAAACAATTCTGCAGGATTCAAAGAAGAAACTTTTTATATAAAATAATATAAAACATGATGCATATATACAATACCCTTGTAGTTTTTGCAACGTGGTAGCAAGTACAAGGACAAGAAGCAGAAGCAATGAGAACTTCCAGCAGAACTCAGAATCAATATATGAAGCACAGAAGCACACCCACTCTTACATATACAGCCCAGTTACTCTAATCCAGTATTTCCCAAAGTGGGTGGTACTGCCCCCTGGGGGGCGATGGGATGCCTTAGGGGTGCTAAGAGGCAAGGGGGACAGCAGGAGGTGCTAAGAGGCAAGGGGGGCCCCTCAGGCTCACCTCATTGACAGCTCTGGTACAACCCCTTGAACACGGCAGTGGTGGTACATTTGAAATGTAGAGCACAGCCAGACTGGCTTTGGTCTACTTTCCCGACATGCCTGCAGGGCCAGCGTCCCAAATGCCAGTCTGGCTTTGCTCTACTTTTCAAACGTGCTGCCACTGCCACATTTGAGGCGCCGACCCTGAAGGTCCACCCCATTGAGCCCACTGCACTGGAGGAACCTGCCCAAGCAAGTCCAAGAAGAGTGGTGCACCAAGTCAATGGGCTAAGCCTGAGAGAGGGAAAGAGAGAGAAAAGAGAGAGAAAGAGAGAAGGAAGAAAAGAAAGAGAAAAGGGAAAGAAAGAAAAAGGGACAGACAAAGAAAGAGGGTGGAGGGAAGGAGAGAGTGAGAGAGCTGTTGCATCAGATTGAAATGAGGCCTAGTTTTGATTGAGGCCCTTTTTGACATTGAAACATCTCTGCCAGCATCTTTGCCAGCATATTGAAACATCTTTGGCTTCTATTAAAGGTTTTGTGGACAAAACATGGCCAAGACTATCAGGAAGCTCTCATATTTTGTTGAAGATTTAAACAGGATCCATTAAACCAGAGCAAAGCCAGAGCTCGTAATTTTTTGCTGCAAAGAATCACAAAAGCTTCTGGGTTGTACATAAGAAGGGAAACACATATCAATGCAATTCAGCAACATAAAATAAAGAAATACAAATAAAACAAATCAACAAGGATCAGCAAAGCATCTCTGATTAGATTCTATTCACTACTAGAATCTAATCAGAGATGCTTTGCCGATTCTAGTCCAATGACCAGCTCCAGCAGAGTTAAAAGGGAGTGTGTGTGTATGTGTGTGCATGACTGTCAAAACTCCAAAAACAGGTCAAATAGCTCTGGGGAGGCCAGTCATAAATTAGAACACTTGCTAAACAACGGCCATTAAGTGAGGATCATTTGCATTTAGTTTGCCAGTCACCTGGCACTCCCACCCAGTCACATAACCACCAACCCACACCTACCTGGTTATGTGAACAGCAAGCCACCCCCAGCCAGCAAGCCATGCCAGCCAGTCACAGCTACCCAGTCATGTGACCAGCAAGCCATATCCATCCAGTCACATGATCAGCAAACCACACACTTAAATTAGGTCACACCCACAGAAATTTGAATCCCACCCCTGAAAGGGGGGCACCGAGGATGAGTTTATAGCACTGATGGGGCAGTAGGCTGAAAAAGTTTGAGAATCACTGCTGTAATCCATGCCCAGTCTCCGAGCTGTCTGACATGATTCACAATAGGTGCCCATTGGCTGACTTGTAATGTCTACCCCAGCTCATAATTTCGTATATACGGACAGTTTATTACAGAATTGATATTACTACTGATTATATAATAGAATTGGTACCAATAAAGGATAATATTTGTAACTAAGGGTTGAAATGACGGGTCTTTGGTGCTCTCCAAGTTTGGTGGTTTTCTTTCAGATGTTTCATAATCAAACTAGGTAAGATCATCAATGCTAGTGCTAGACAACACTGCTAGACTGGCAGAGATTATGTTACTTAGCTTGGATAATGAAACGTCTGCAAAAAAATAACCAAGATCAGAGAACACTAAGGATCCTCATAGTAAAACTGGCTGTTCCTGATGCTTCATTTTAATATTCAAAGATGATAAAAAGCAAGGCTCTTCAGTATGTTATTATTTCACTGTCAACACTGTTGCTCAAGTCAAACATGAGTGAACACCCACTAAAGATGGCTTTGCTTTTAAGCCCATGTCAAACTGAACCAACGGATGCAAAGAGGATGTAAAATGGACAAAAAAGCTTGCCATCCATTGGAAAACACGATGCATCCATTCTGTACTCACCGCATACGTGTTTCATACGCTCTATCCGTAAAAAATCCGTCTACTGCTATTTCATCCGCTCAAAAAGTTATGAGCTGCACAAAACATTTTGAGCAGATGAACTTTCCGCCGCGTACGATCTACATCCGTGACACATACGGGCAACAAACGTTCTAAGTCCATTGTCATCCATTACACATCTGATGTATCCTCTCGGCATCCTCTGGCCATCCGCGCAACTCACATCTGCTGCAGCGGAAAGCGGAAAGAGGGAGGAAGCGAAAGGTACACGGAACGTCCACACAGCATTAGTAGCACAGACGTAGAAAGGATGTAAGTGGATGCATCTCGTATATAAAGCACTAAAATGGACAAAACGTTTGTACATGGGACGTATCTCAGATATTTAGGATGTCTGGGGTATGCCTAGAGTATGTGGAAGGACACCTAGCAGAAAACTGACTTTTCCTATAAAAAGGGGGAGGAAATCACCTGGATCTCAGTATGAGTCCAGCAGCCGTGGTGTGCAGACCTCTTCAGCCATGCCCTTGTTCTTCCACATCATCCATTGATCTCCACCATGCATCATCGCACACTCCTTTTGGTAGTCGCCATCATTCAACACCAGAACCAAGCCCTCTTCAGACTGTTTCACCTTTTCTACACAAGGGGAAGATGGAGACGTCCAAGAGCTGTGTGGGTCTGAAGATGGATTGGGAGAAGAGTGGAGTTTGGGCTCTATGACAAGCTGATGGTGGAGCTGAGGAATGAAGACCCTCGTACATTCCAGCACTTCATGAGGATACCACCAGCCATGTTCAACGAAGTTGTGGAGCATCTGAGACCCAGGTTGACCAAGGCAAACACCAACTTCGGTCCCAGCCTGGACCCGGGACTGAAGGTGGCATTGACTCCGTGCCACCTGGCCTCTGGGACCATGTAGAGAAACGTGCAGTATGCCTGGAGGATGCCACACAACACCATCTGCATTGTGGTCAGAGAAGTGGGGCAGGCCATCATCGAAGAATACATGGAGGAGCTCCTCCAGTGCCCCACCACGGAAGAAGGCTGGAGGAAAGTTGCAGAGCAGTAGTATCAGAGGTGGAACTTTCCCCACACCGTAGGAGCCATAGATGGCAAGCACGTGGCCTGCAAAGCTCCAGCCAACTCAGGGTCCAATTATTTCAACTACAAGGGCTTCTTCAGCATCATCCTCTTTGCCATGGTTGATGCTGACTACAAGTTCATGTACAAGGGTCAGCTTCAGATGCCCAGATATGCAACGCAGTGACCTCAAGGGCGGGCTGGAATGCAACCTCATCATAGGTTTACCAGATCCATACCCCCTACCCAACGACAAACATGATGTGCCCTACTTTATCATGGGTGATGATGCCTTCTCCCTCAGAACCTACCTCATGAAGCCCTACAGTTCAAGATACCTCACCCATGAAGAGAGGATCTTCAACTACAGGTTGTCCAGGGCAAGACGGGTGGTGGAGAATGCCTTTGGCATCCTGGCCAACAGATTCCAGGTACTTCTCACCACCATGCAGCATCACCCACAGACCGTGAGGAGGATCGTGGAAGCTTGCTGCATCCTTCACAATCTCATGTGCATCCGCTACCCAGTGTTGCAGAACAGGCTTGTGGACCGTCAACAAGGCAATGGGGACATGGAGCCTGGTGAATGGAGGCAAGGACTAAACTTGATAGACACTGTGGATGTGCAAGGCCCCAACAGAGCTTCACGTGGAGGGAAGAAGCAGCACAACCTCCTGAAACACTGGTGCAACTCCCCAGCTGGAGCAGTGGAGTGGCAAGACAGGATGATAGATGCTTAATGGATGCTTCCTTCAGCCTGTCTCATCACACTGATGAGATTGTGCCATGTATGTTGAGTGGCCTTACAATGAATAGGGCATTAAAAAAGAGTTTTGTTGATGTTGAAATGTGTTGATCAATGATTAAATTGTTATTGATAATAAAGGGCGATATGTGTGGCAGCTGGGAGGGTGGACCATACAGTCCCACTATGCTTGCACTGGAGGTTTATCTATCCCACAACTATCCTTATCCCACAGCTATCCTTACCCATCCCACAGCTATCATTACCAATCCCACAGCTATTCATCCCACAGCTATCCTTACCCATCCCACAGCTATCCATCCCACAGCTATCCTTACATATCCCACGGGCATGCAAAGGCTTAACTCTTTTTTCAAAGTTTTCCCCATCACTTTATTAAGTAAAAAAAATGAACCAAGTGTGTGAAGCAAAGATAACCTTTATTAATAACAAACTGTATGACTTTATTAAAAAGCAAAGTGTCTTTAAGCAAAGATAAGGTGAACAGGTAACAACTCAGTCTCTGGCACTCTTTTCAGTCACTCTGAGGCATGCCCATGGTCTCAGATGTAAAGGGGCCAGGGACTGTGGAGGTGTCTGTTGCTGGAGTGCTGGTCTGAGGCACCATTGGGGTGCCTGGCCCCAAGAGTACAACAGGAGATTGTCCATGCAGGAAGCTCTCAGAGAGCTGACTCAGTTCCGTGAGGTTGAGAGGCACTTCCTCAAGGACCTGGGATTTGAGGCCCAAGACTGATGACAGATGTTTTGAGGAAGGGCTTGGCTGTGGGGTGGAGGAAGGAGGAGTGTAGTGGGGTTGTCTGGTCTGCAGCTGGGTGAGGACTGGCATCTGTGGCGTACGATGAATCTGGGCCTGGACTGGGAAGGTCTGCTTCTGCTGTGGGAAATCCTGGTAGTCGTAGCCTTGGTAGGTGAGGGGCTGTTGAAAGCCGTGGAAGGGCTGTGACATCACCTGGGGTGGAGAAACAGACCTGGAGTGGGTAGGAGCAGCTTCAGCTGGGCCTGGAGGGTTGTGCAGAAGTGCTGTTATCTTCTCCTTCATCACCTGGTACTGGGCCTCGGGCAGGTCCCTGAGGGTGTGGCTCACATAGGTGATGAAAGTGTAGCGGCTCGAGGATCCTCTGTCCAAGTGAACCAGCTGAGAGTGAAGTTCTATGCTGGTCTTCATTGTGTCCCTGATCTCCAAAAGGACACTGTGCTTCTGGCCCTCCAATCTGCCTTTCTGCCTGCATCCTGTGGAGCTGGGGTGGGGTGGGGGTGGGGGTGGTTTGGCCTGTGGTGGCTGCTGCTTCTTCCTCCATTTGTGACAGAGGATCCTCCAAGTCCGCCAGCATGGGGAGTGCAGCTGTCGGGGGGCCCTCTGAAGACACTGCCTGGACAGGCTCGCTGGCTCCTGGCTGGAAGAGGACTGGCTGTCTGTGGGCTGTCTGAGGGAGAGGGGTGTCAGAAGGGCTGCTCCTCGGTGGCGGACCTCACCCTCCAGGAAACTGCACTTGTCCATGACCTACATCTCCTGGTCAGTGAGCTTGACAGTGGCCTGCCCGTATTTTTGAGGTGTAGCTTGCCATACCAGGTGTGCATGTGCTTCCACCATCCCAGGAGTACATCTGCAGTGTAGCCCAGGCTCTCTGCCTTGTCTCTACAAGCTGCCTGGTTCTTCTTGGTGTCGCGATAGAGTCTGTGGCCCTTTCTCCAGAGGTACTCGTTCTCCCTCAGCCATTCCAGCACCTCATCCTCATGCTCCTCGGAAACGGTGTTCTGTTTCCTCTCTCCCTTCTCCTTCCCTTGCCTCTTCCTCCCTCTGGCAGGGGCTTCAGCAGGGTCTTCAGGGGCTTGAGCAGCAGGACCTTCAGGAGCTTGAGCAGCAGGACCTTCAGGGGCTTGAGCAGCAGGGCCTTCAGCAGCAGGGCTTTGAGGGGCTTGACAGCCTTGGGGCTGGTCCACCACAGCAGCAGCAGCAACTTCAGAGTCAGTGCCAGGGGGTGGGATGCTGGTTCTGTCCTTCTTGCCATGGCTGGAATGAATAGGCACCGGCTTCCTCTTCTTGTCTGACTGACAAACCATGGTGTTCCTGCTAGAGGTATATGGCAGCATGTCTTTCCCCTGAATGCTGACTGCATGCGTGCTACATCGTTTTATATCCGTGGAGCTGACGCAATTCATACTCTCCGCATGCGCAGTGAATGCTTTGCATCTGATATACATTCACGCGACATCCACTTTGCTTCCTATAGGCGTCCATAATGCATCCGCGTCATCCGCTATGCATCCCGCCCCTTCTGCTATGCGTCCGCTTTGAAATTCTCCCCTGGAACCCCTTCGGAGGTGTCATCCGCTTCCATCCACTGTCATCCGCTAGACTTCCTATGAACATCCACTTAACATCCCCGCTACATACTACCCACATCCGTTCTTTTCCGTTCTTTTCTGTTCTTTTCCATTCTGTTTATGCAAATTTTCACCACTTTTTAGAGCGGATGACAACAGATGGAGCCACCCCTGAAATTTTGCTCATCTGCTGTGTCCTTTATGCATACGTTTTGCGTCCGTCGGCCAGTGGGACTTAGCCTTAAGCAAAAAGGTTAAACACACAGTGGGAAATCAGAGACAACAGAGAAAGCATCTGAACTCCACAGCAATATTGCTGAACATGATCTAAGCTAATCAAATGGCCAAGTTCAACAAAATGAATAGTTTCAACAAAATAAATATCTCTTTTATTCTGGAAAAATACTCCATAGATTTTTTTTCTCAAAGTTTTGTTGTTATCCACAAAGTATGTTTTGCTTTCTGCTCTCCACCCATCCATCTTTTTGTTATCATATTGATGTATTCTCTTTGTATTCATTTTCATTGTTGATTTTATGTTTCTATTATTTTACTTCTGTTTACTTTTTTAAAAAAATTCTTCCTTTTTATTATTATTATAAACTCATGGTGAGCTAGACAGCAATACATGTAAGAAACAAACAAACAAATGAAGTATATTGGCTCCTTGGGATGCTCAACAGAAGATCAGATATTATCCCTATGCATGCCCACTCTGCTGTCTCCCTTACATCCAGGTTTGTTTTCGATTCCCCACCTTTTTTTGGGAGGACACAAATCCCTCTACCTTTTAATGGAGAAATGGAAAAATTCTATCTTTTTCAGAGATGTTCTGTTTCAAGAGAAATTAGAAGAGAAATCGATACACAGATTTTGAAGAGATTAACAGGCTTAATTTCATAGGAGTCCTGATTTACAAGTAGAAGGCTGGATAGATGGCTGATTATCCTTTTACTTACTTTTACTTTCTTTTATGTACTTCCATAAGCCTCTTTAAAGATCAAAATAAGGCAAATTGGAGTTGTTGTTTTTTCAGTTGAAAGGACATGCAATCTGGCCCTGATGTTTTGTACTCTTCAGTGCTCATAAAAAAAATTGTATAGTTCCAGATCTGAAATTCAAGGTTATTGTAAGTTTGTATCTAACTAAATTGCATTGCATTAATAGAGATATTAATAATTTCTGACACTTTGAGCAGGCAGACATTGTTCACCTAAAAAGATATGAAAAGTCACATTCTCCAGCACGTCAGTTGGAGAATCCACAGATGCCTTTCTGCCTGCAGATTGAGTCCTTAATCTTTTACCACACCCCTTGTCAACTGTCACTTTTCCCAGTTCATGGCTCAGTCTTGCCCTAGGGATGTGGCAAAAGATTGGCTCTCAGTTTTTTGGCTAGAAATCACTGGATTCTCCATTCTGACAAGTTGTGCTGGCAGGTTAGATTTCACAAGTCTGTCAAAGCACTGCGGAGGCTTTTTTTCTTTTTTTCCTTTCATACGATCAACGCCATTCTCCTGTAACCTTCACTGTTCATCACCTCGCAATTGCAAGAGAGTAATTTTCCTGCACGAGGAAAGCCTGCCACTTGCTTGAGGCACTGCTTACCAAGGTGCTGCTTCTTTGAAGCGCTGCAGCCATCTAATAGTTGATTTTGGGGGGTTTTAATTGCCCCGAAATTGCAGCTTTAGCAGCTTTCCTTTTTTTGGCATGGCTTGAGCTCCTGGAGGTAATTGGGAAGCCTCTGAATCTTCTAGTGCCCTTTAAGTGATAAGCCTTCACTGGAGGACTTATCTTGTTCAAGCAGGTTAGGGAACCTGGGACTACAGGAACTGTGTGCTGGCCACCCTATTTGGCTGGTCTTGCCACCACAAATCCCAGCCTTCTTAGCCCCATATTTAAAAGTGAGCAACTGCCATCCACAGAAGTACAAGAAAAAGTTTTTTTACTTCAGGCAGATCAGCTCCTCTGGGCTAAGAAAGGTGTCAAAATGGCTGAACAGTTTCTGTCGGCTGACAGCATGGCAGGGCAAGAAGCCTTTTCATCTGCTCCCAGCAGGAAGACCAGCTCCAGAAGAGGCAGAAGATGCCAGCCAAGATGCTGCTGACAAGATTAGAGCCAAGGCGATCTAGTCTAGAAAAATATCAAGAGCTGAAGAAAAAGACTCTGGAGAATTAGATATCCCGAATGCAAAAGAAGGATTAGCAGGAAAATATCCCATCTCCTGCCTTGACAGATACTGTTGTCAGATACTGGCCTCCCACAGCCTCCCCCAGTCTCCATTTGCAGACTAATGTTGCAGTTCCTTTGAATTGGTTTCCAGAGGGTGATAGGGAGCAGTTTTCTGTTTTTCAAACTGAAAATCTGGAGAAGGCAGAACAGTTTCTCTTTGACTGCCTGACAACAGGGATAGAACCTCAGGTTAGGGATAGGACCTTTACCCCTGAGGCAACTTTCATGCCCACTGTGGTGGGGCTCTGCCCAATACATAGGCAGGGCCTGGTTTGTCTGAGGAACTCAAATTCCTCATTTCACAAGCTATCTCTCAGGGAGTAGCCAATACTCTACAGTTTGAAGATTTGCTGCTTCTATTACCTCTGAGCCCCTCCCCCCAGCTGTCACATCAGTGTATGTATCCTAGGGAGGCTGGGTGGGCACATGGGTCTACATCCCCAACCCATTCCTTCAGAAGCAAGGCAACTATTAGAGGAGGTAGACCAGGTGGAGCAAGGCTTCTTGGGCAATGGCGACCTTTTCCCTGACCCGCCCTTTCACTGGATTATTCCATCCACTGCTGTTTAAGTCCCTCCTCCATAAGGCCAGGTCTATGGCCCAGATTGGGACCACAACCTGTGGAACCATCGGGTCCTGAGGTATCAGATAAGGCTGTTTTTTTCAAATCTATTATGATGCAGTAAAACATCCCCTGCCCCAAGTTCTTTCTTGAGGTGGTTCAGAGGCAGTGGAACCAGCCTCGCACACACTCCAAATTTGGAGGAAATGACAGGAAACATTTTAATATGGCTCCCTCTTTGTCAGACACCTTCAGTGGATGACCCCCTAGCCTTCCTTGTTTCTCCTTCATTGCTGAAGCCCTGAAGGTTGAGGACAGGAAGGCAGAATTAAATTTCCACTGAACATACTAAAGCCCATGTCACACAGCACCAACGGATGGGAAGAGGATGTAAAATGGAGAGAAACACTTGCCAACCGTTGGTTAATGCGATGCATCCGTTCTGTACTCACTGCGTCCGTTTTTCATACTCTCTATCCGTCCAGCATCCGTCTACTGACATTTCATCCACTCAAAAAGTTTTGAGCTGCACAAAATTATTTCAGCGGATAAAGTATCCAATGTGTCCATTCTACATCCGCTACGCATACGGGGAACATCTGTTATATGTCCGTAGTCATCCGTTATGCATCTGCTATATCCGCTAGGCATCCGCTGTGCATCCGCACAACTCGCATCTGCTCCAGCGGAAAACAGACACAGGGAGGAAGCGAAATGGAGGTGGAACGGACACGCAGCATTAGTAGCATGGACGTAGAAAGGATGAAAACGGATGCAGCTCGCATACAAAGCATTTAAAACAGAAAAAACATTTGCAGAGGGGACCTATCTCGGATATTAAGGATGTCTGGAGGATGCCTAGAGGATGCAAAAGGACACATAGTGGAAAACCTATATTGCCTATAAAAAGGGGGAGCAACTCACCTGGATCTCACTTTCAGTTAAGCAGCCCTGCTGTGCATACCTCTGCAGCCTTGCTCTTGCTCTTGCTCTTCAGCATCCAGTCATGTCCACCATGGATCGTAACACAGTCCTTTTGGTAGCCACCATCGTTCTGCAACAGTGCAAAGCCATCTGAAAGGCTCTTTCAACTGTTCTACGGGAAAAAAAGGAGGCGGCCAAGAAGTGTCTAGGTCCGAAGATGGATCGGG
>BLBF01000018.1:65612703-65636026 GCA_015471245.1 Laticauda colubrina | reverse complement strand
AGTCTAAGTATTTCTTTCCTGGATTTTGAATGGAGCTCCACCTGACACCCTCTGTCTACCCTCTTTCTCAGGCAGCCCACAGAGAACCAGCCCTCTTCTGGCCAAGAGTCAGCTCCTGTGTCCAGGCAGGTATCTGTGGAGCGCCCCACGATGGAGACCCCCCTGACAGCTGCACTCCCCGTGGCGGAGCGCGTGGCAGACCCCCTGACACAGTTGGAGCAAGGAAAGGCCACTGACACCAGAGACCAACCCACACCCACACCCAGCTCCACCTCCACAGAAAGCAGGCAGAGAGCCAGACCGGAGGGACAGAGCCCCACTGTCCTGCTGGAGATCAGGGACACCATTAAAAGCAGCGTAGATCTCCTCTCTCAGCTGTTACACACCAACATACCATCCTCAAACCACAAGCCCTTCCTCACCTACATCAACCAGATCCTCATGGACATGTCCGAATCACAGTACCAGGTGATCAAGGAGAGGATCACTGGTCTTCTGCACAACCCTCCAGGCCCAGCTGAACCTGCTCCCACCCAGGCCAGGTCTGCTCCTACACCCCAGGTGATGTCACAGCCCTTCCAAACTTTCCACAGGCCCTCACCTACCAAGGATATGGCTGCCAGGAGTTCCAACAGCACAGGCAGCCCTTCCCAGTCCAGGCACAGGTTCATTGCACGCCACAGGTGCCACCGATGCCACCGATGCCACAGACGCCACAGAAGCCACCGATGCCACAGATGCCACTGACGCCACAGATGCCAGTGACACCGCAGATGCCACAGATGCCACCGATGTCTCACTTCGCTCACCTGCAGACCAGACAGCCCCACTACACTACTCCTTCCTCCACCCCACAGCCAAGCCCGGCCTCAGAACATCTGTCATCGGTCTTGGGACAGACACCCCATGTCATGGAGGAAGGGCCTCTCAACATCACGGGACTGAGCCAGCTCTCTGAGACCTTCCTCCACACGCCATCCCCTGTTCTCCTCTCAGGGCCAGGCACACCAATGGCTCAGACCAGCACTCCAGCCACTGCCACCTCCACAGCACCTGGACCCTTCCCCCCTGAGACTATGGGTACGCCTCAGAGTGACTGAGAAGAGTGCCAGAGACTGGCAACCTGTTGACTTTATCTTTGCTTGGGACACTTTACTTGGGTCATTTTGCTTTTACAGTTTGTTATTAATAAAGTTTATCTTTGCTTCACACACTTGGTTCAGTTATTTTATTAAATAAAGTCTTGGTGGAAACTTTTAGAAATGGTTTAAGCCTTTGCATGCTTGTGGGATGGGTAAGGATAGCAGTGGGATGGGCAGGGATACCTGTGGGATAGGTAATAGCTGTGGGATGGGTAAGGATAGCAGTGGGATAGATAAACCTCCAGTGCAAACATAGTGGGACTGTATGGTCCACCCTTCCGGGTGCCACACATATGGTCCTTTTTTATCAATAACAATGTAATCATTCATCAACATGTTCCAACATAAACACAACTCTTTATTAAATGCCCTGTTCATTGTAGGGCCACTCAACATACATGGCACAATCTCATCAGTGTGATGAGACAGGCTGAAGGATGCATCCATTCAGCATCTACCATCCTCTCTTGCCACTCCACTGCTCCAGCTGGGGAATTGCACCGGTTTTCAGAAGGTTGCGCTGCTTCTTCCCTTCACGTGAAGCTCTGTTGGGGACTTGTACATCCACAGTATCTATCAGGTTTCGCCCTTGCCTCCATTCCCCAGGGTCCATGTCCCCATTGCCTTGTTGACAGTCCACAAGCCTGTTCTGCAACACTAGGTAGCGGGTGCGCATGAGATTGTCCAGGATGCAGCAAGCTTCCACGATGTTCCTCATGGTCTCTGCGCGATGCTGCATGGTTGTAATAAGTACCTGGAACCTGTTGGCCCGGATGCCAAAGGCGTTCTCCACCACCTGTCATGCCCTGGACAGCCTGTAGTTGAAGATCCTCTCTTCACGGGTGAAGCATCTGGAGGTGTAGGGCTTCATGAGGTAGGTTCTGAGGGTGAAGGCGTCATCCCCCATGATGAAGTAGGGCACATCTTGTGTGTTGTTGGGCATGGGGTCTGGATCTGGGAAGCCCATGATGAGGTTGCGTTCCAGCCCCTCCTTGAGGTCACTGCCCATATACCTGGGCATCTGAAGATGAGCCGTTGCGCGAAGCATCGATGTACATGAACTTGTAGTCAGCATCGACCATGGCGAAGAGGATGATGCTGAAGAAGCCCTTGTAGTTGAAATAAGTGGACCCCGAGTTGGCTGGAGATTTGCAGGCCACGTTTTTGCCATCTATGGCTCCAACAGTGTGGGGGAAGTTCCACTTCTGATACCACTGCTCTGCAACTTTCTTCCATCCTTCTTCAGTGGAGGGATACTGGAGGAGCTCCTCCTTGTATTCTTCGATGATGGCCTGCACCAGTTCTCTGACCACAATGCTGATTGTGTTGGATGGCACCCTCCAGCCGTACTGCATGCTCCTGTAGGAGGTCCCTGAGGCCAGGTGGCACAGAGTGAGTGCCACCTTGAGCCCAGGTTCCAGGCTGGGCCGGAAGTTGGTGTTTGTCTTTGTCAACCTGGGTGTCAGCCGCTGCACAACTTCGTCAAACATGACTGGAGGCATCCTCATGAAGTTTTGGAATGCCCGAGTGTCTTCACTCCTGAGTTCCACCATCAGCTTGTTGTACAGTCCATCCTCTGCTCTTCTGGTGAACCATCTTCGGATCCAGATACTTCTTGGATGCCTCCTTTTCTTCCCGTAGGAAAGGTGAAAGAGCCTGTAGAGGGCTTCGCATTGTTGTAGAATGATGGCGGCTACCAAAAGGAGTGTGCGACGATCCATGGTGGAGATGACTGTATGCTGTGGAAGAGCAAGAGCAAGATCAAGGCTGCAGAGGTCTGCACAGAAGGGCTGTTGGACTGAAAGTGAGATCCAGGTGATTTCTCCCCCTTTTTATAGGAAATATAGGTTTTCCACTCGGTGTCCTTCCGCATCCTCTAGACATCCTGCAGACATCCTAAATATCCGAGATACGTCCCCTATACGAACATTTTTTCCATTTTACTGCTTTATATGAGAGCTGCATCTGCTTTCATCCTTTCTACGTCCATGCTACTCACGCTGCATGTCCATTCCACATCTGTTTCGCTTCCTCCCTGTGTCCATTTTCCGCTGCAGCGGATGTGAGTTGCGCGGTTGTGCAGCGGATGCCTAGCGGATTTAGCGGACGCATAACACATGACGACGGACATATAACGGATGTTCCCCGTATGCGTAGCGGATGTATAATGGACACGTTGGATACTTTATCCACTCAAAAAGTTTTGTGAAGCTCAAAACTTTTCCTCCTTTTGAGGGTTTCATCCTTTTCAGCGGATGAAATCTCAGTAGATGGATGCTGGACAGATAGTATGAAAAACGGATGCAGTGAGTACAGAATGGATGCATCACGTTAACCAATGGATGGCAAGTGTTTCTCTCCATTTTACATCCTCTTTCCATCCATTGGTGCTGTGTGACATGGGCTTTAGTCATCTTTCCTTTTAGAGGGATAAACAAACTGCATGGTTGCCAACTGTCTTCTGTGCCTCTGTATGAATTCCTTTGCCTGCTTAATATTACTTGAACTCTGAATTAGTGTTTCTATCCCTTCATAGACTTGGTTGTGATGCATTCTGAGAAGTTAGAAATAGTATTGTCTGCAACAGCCCGTTTTTAATATAAAGACCTCAGATGTACAGGAAAATAGCTTCATGGCTATGTGATATTATGTAGCCTATAAATGTAACAGTTTGACCAAACTGTGAAGAGTTCTGATTCACTCTGCAGTCTTCATCAAGGCTACAGTGACTCCTTATAATTCCTGCTTTCTCAGAGTAATCATCATATCATCAGCATATTTAAAAACAGAAGTTTTCTCTGGCAAACTAGTTCTGTAAAAACTAAGAGTTCATAAATGTCATTAAAAATGTCTCAAGTGTATGTGTGTCCAATTATTTTTTCTTCATATATACATAGTTTGCAGAAGCCAAGGGTACCTGTGTGTAGACTAAGATCCTGTCCAACATCCAAGTACTAATCAAAGTCAACTCTAATTAGCCTTTCCAGTCAGTCAGCTTTAACTTCATCTGTTGCCTACATGACATCAGTGCAATTACCAGGCCAGATTCCCAAGAAACATTTGTCAATACTAAGAGTATGTCTCAGCAGTAAAACTTACGGAATCAGTAGAGAAGAAAACTGTGCTAACATTGTGGCATATTACACCATAACTTCACTTTCCTGGGGCAATTAACTGAGATAAATGAACCAAAAATTCCTTCTCCCAAGCCTAACCATTAGTCCCAAAGAACAAAATTCCATAAGTATGAATAATTAATAAAAGCCCTGGTCCCTTCAAATGCCTTTCTAACCATTGCCAAACAATATCAACTTCTTCACAAAGCTTCTTTTCAAACAGTGCTCCTCAATTATTTCTAAACCTAAATGTAAGTGACAGTCTCCACTTATTTTATTATTCTTTATGTTACTTAATTACCAAATAACAAGTCAATTTGTATCTGTGGTTTCCTCATTACTATTGCTGCCTCATTACATCAGGCAATTTACCATTCCTTGGGTAATAGCAGGAGTTCAATATTATTTAGAGGTTTCAAGGCACTTTTAGAGATGCAGTTGACTTACAATGTGTCCTCATTAACTGCTTTTAGTGGTTCTTGAGCAAGCAACCATGTAGTTAAATACAATTTTGTTGTCTTTCCGGAGCTGCCAAATATACTCATGTCAGTCTCACTTAGTCTGCTACTATTTATTGTACATGTGATTAATTGAGTTCTGATTTTGCATTTTCATCTCTTATGAAGTCCTGTAGCAAGGCAGTTCAAAGGGGAGGGAATCATCTGTAGTCCACAGAAATAGACTCCAACTCCTAAGGCAAAGCTTAGGAGATATGGCTAAATAACCACTTTTTCCACTCATTGCCAGGAATGTATCCTTAATCTACTTCCTATCCATTACCCACCATCAACTAGGTTCCATACTTGACTCCATGAATTACTCTCTCAGTATGCTTTTCCAGTGCAGCAATGCTTTGCATCTTGACTGCTCACCACAGTTTTATAGGCATGGCATATGCAATAGAGAAATTGTTAAGTTTTCAGTAGCTTTATTTTGTATTCTTCTCATCCGTCATTCTGAGGATCCTTTCTCAGAGCAATTGTATGGCAGATAGGGAGAGCAGAAAAGGATTGACTAGTCTAATATACCTTCAAAAGTTTTCTCTTTACTATAGCAATTCTCTTGAATTACTATAGTAATTAATAGAATTGAAGTTGAATAAAAGAGTCAATGGGAAGAATATATGAATATATTTTATTTTAGTTTTAGAATAGAATAGAATAGAATGACAGATTTGGAAGGGACTTTGGAGGTCTTCTAGTCCAACCCCCTGCTTAGGCAGGAAGCCCTGCACAGGTTCAGACCAGGAGTGGTATTCAGCAGGTTCTGACCAGATCTGGAGAACCAGTAGCAGAAATTTTGAGAAGTTCGGAGAAGCAGCAAATACCACCTCTGACTGGAGATTTTACAGAATCCTTCCCCTGCCATGCCCACCAAGCCATGCCCACAGAACCAGTAGTAAAATTTTTTGAATCCCACCACTGCTTCAGACAAATGGTTATCCAGTGTTAGAGCATAATACAGTCCTGGAGGCAAGTTGTTCCACTGATGAATTGTTCTGTCAGGAAATTTCTCCTTAGTTCTAAGTCGTTTCTCACCTTGATTAGTTTCCACCCATTGCTTCTTGTCCTGCCCTCAGGTGCTTTGGAAAATAGCTTGACTCCCTCTTTTTTGTGGCAGTCTCTGAGATATTGAAACACTGCTATCATGTCTCCCCAAGACCTTCTTTTCATTAAACTAGACACACCCAGTTCCTGCAATTGTTCTTCATGTTTTAGCCTCCAGTCCCCTAATCATCTTTGTTGCTCTTCTCCACACTCTTTCTATAGTCTCAAAATCTTTTTTATATCATGGCAACCAAAACTGAATGCAGTATTCCAAGTGTGGCCTTACCAAAGCATTATAAAGTAGTATTAACACTTCATATGATCTTGATTCTATCCCCCTGTTTATGCAGCCTAGAATTGTGTTGGCTTTTTTGGCAGCTGCTGCACACTGCTGATTCATATTTAAAAGGTTGTCCACTAGGACTCTGAGATCATTTTCACAATTACTACTATTCAATAAGATACCACATATACACTACATGTGCATTTCATTTTTCTTGCCTAAATGTAGAACCTTTTTTTTTCACCGTTGAATTTCATTTTGTTAGATAGCAGCCAATGTTCAAGTCTGTCAAGTTCCTTCTGTATCTTAAGCCTATCTTTTGGAGTGTTGACCATTCTTGCCAGCTTGGTATCATCTGCAAATTTGATGAGTTCCCCATCTATCCCCCTGTTCAAGTCATTGGTGGAAATATTGAAGAGTACTGGTCCTAAATGTCAGGCGGAGCTCCATTCAAAATCCAGGAAAGAAATACTTAGACTCTTTAGTTTAGAGAAAAGATATCTTTCGCTGAAAGTGAAGTGGTAGCAACCAAAGAATTCTGAATCTGAGAATTTAGGTGCGCAATTCACATATAGAAAGTGATGGAAATGTTCCCACCCCCAATAGTTCAAATGACACTTCCAATTAGAAGTTGTGGATATGATCATGTGGGCATCTTCAGGTGATGATGAGGCCTCTGTCCGTTGACCTTGGCATAGTTTGATAACGGGTTGCAGTTGCGCAGAGAGAAGAAAGCTAAGCGAGAAATAGAAACCTAACTCTATTTTATGCTCCCCTCTTCCATTTATACATCAGGCGAATGTAACTCCTCCAGCTCACTTCCCCAACTATTCCTACCTCCCTTTTCCACCCCCCGTTACTTATGGCAGTCGAAAAAATGCAAAGCAATAGCAGAAGATCTTGAAGACTGACAGAGCCTTGGGGTACTCCACTGCATATTTTCCTCCATGTAAATGCAGTTCCATTGAGGACTATATATTGGGTGCTATTAGTCAATCTGTTACGGTGATGCTGTCTCATCCACATTTTTCTTCTTTATCTAGTCTAAAGCCCCTGTCACACAGAACCAACAGATGCAAAGAGGATGTAAAATGGACAAAAAAGCTTGCCATCTGTTGGAAAACGCGATGCATCCGTTGTGTACTCACTGCGTACACCTTTCATACGCTCTATCCATCAAACATCTGTCTACTGCGATTTCATCCGCTCAAAAAGTTTTGAGCTGCACAAAACTTTTTGAGCGGATCAACTTTCCGCCACTTCTGTACGATCTACATCCGCAACACATATGGGCAGCAAACGTTCTATGTCCGTTGTCATCAGTTACACGTCCGATGTATCCTCTCAGCATCCCCTGGCCATCCGCGCAACTCACATCCGCTGCAGCTGAAAACGGAAAGAGGAAGGAAGTGAAAGGTACGCAGAACGTCCACACAGTGTTAGTAGCACGGACATAGAAAGGAAGAAAGCGGATGCAGCTAGGATATGAAGGATTCAAACAGACAAAACGTTCATATATGGGACGTATCTCGGATATTTAGGATGTCTGCAGGATGTCTAGAGTATGTGGAAGGACACCAAGTGGAAAACCAACATTTCCTATAAAAACGGGGAGGAAATCACCTGGATCTCACTATCAGTCCAGCAGCCCTGGTGTGCAGACCTCTTCAGCCTTGCTCTTGCTTTTCCACATCTTCCATTGATCTCCACCATGGATCATCGCACACTCCTTTTGGTGGCTGCTATCATTCAACACCAGAACCAAGCCCTCTTCAGACTGTTTCACCTTTTCTATGCAAGGGGAAGAAGGAGACAACCAAGAGCTTTCTGGGTCCGAAGATGGATTGGGAGAAGAGTGGAGTTTGGACTCTATGACAAGCTGATGGTGGAGCTGAAGAATGAAGACCCTCGTGCATTCCAGCACTTCATGAGGATGCCACCAGCCATGTTTGATGAAGTTGCAGAGCGTTTGAGACCCAGGATGACCAAGGCAAGCACCAACTTCCATCCCAGCCTGGACCCTGGATTGAAGGTGGCACTGACTCTGCGCCACCAGGCCTCTGGAACAACGTACAGAAACATGCAGTATGCCTGGAGGGTGCCACACAACACCATCAGCATTGTGGTCAGAGAAGTGGTGCAGGCCATCATTGAAGAATACCTGGAGGAGCTCCTCCAGTGCCCCTCCACTGAAGAAGGCTGGAAGAAAGTTGCAGAGCAATGGTATCAGAAGTGGAACATTCCCCACACCGTTGGAGCCGTAGATGGGAAGTACGTGGCCTGCAAAGCTCCAGCCAACTCAGGGTCCACCTATCACAACTACAAGGGCTTCTTCAGCATCATCCTCTTCGCCATGGTCGATGCTGAATACAAGTTCATGTACATTGATGCTTCAGGCAACGGGTCAGCTTCAGATGCCCAGGTATACAATGCCAGTCACCTCAAGGGTGGGCTGGAATGCAACCTAATCATGGGTTTCCCAGATCCAGACCCCCTACCCAACGGCACATAAGGTGTGCCCTACTTCATCATGGGGGATGACGCCTTCTCCCTCAGAACCTACCTCATGAAGCCCTACACTTCCAAATACCTCACCCGTGATGAGAGGATCTTCAACTACAGGCTGTCCAGGGCAAGGCGGGTGGTGCAGAACGCCTTTGGCATCCTGACCAACAGGTTCCAGGTACTTCTCACCACCATGCAGCATTGCCCATGGACCGTGAGGAGCATCGTGGAAGCTTGCTGCATCCTGCACAATCTCATGCGCACCCGCTACCCAGTGTTGCAGAACAGGCTTGTGGACCGCCAACAAGGAAATGGGGACATGGAGCCAGGTGAATGGAGGCAAGGACTAAACCTGATAGACATTGTGGATGTGCAAGTCCCCAACAGAGCTTCACGTGGAGGGAAGAAGCAGCATAACCTCCTGAAACACTGGTGCAACTCCCCAGCTGGAGCAGTGGAGTGGCAAGACAAGATGGTAGATGCTTAATGGATGCTTCCTTCAGCCTGTCTCATCACACTGATGAGATTGTGCCATGTATGTTGAGTGGCCTTACAATGAATAGGGCATTAATCAAGAATTTTGTTTATGTTGAAATGAGTTGATCAATGATTAAATTGTTTTTGATAATAAAGGGCCATATGTGTGCCAGCTGGGAAGGTGCACCATACAGTCCCACTATGCTTCACTGGAGGTTTATCTATCCCAAGCTATCCTTACCCATCCCACAACTATCCTTATCCCACAGCTATCCTTACCAATCCCACAGCTATCATTACCCATCCCCGAGCTATCCATCCCACAGCTATCCTTCCCCATCCCACAGCTATCCATCCCACAGCTATCCTTACCCATCCCACAGCTATCCATCCCACAGCTATCCTTACCAATCCCACAAGCTTGCAAAGGCTTAACCCTTTTTTCAAAGTTTTCCCCAACACTTGATTAAGTAAAAAAAATGAACCAAGTGTGTGAAGCAAAGAGAACCTTTATTAATAACAAACTCTATGACTTTATTAAAAAGCAAAATGTCCCAAGTAAAGTGTCTTTAAGCAAAGATAAAGTGAAAAGGTAACAACTCAGTCTCTGGCACTCTTCTCAGTCACTCTGAGGTGTGCCCATGGTCTCAGATGTAAAGGGGCCAGGGACTGTGGAGGTGGATGTTGCTGGAGTGCTAGTCTAAGGCGCCATTGGGGTGCCTGGCCCCGAGAGTACAACAGGAGATGGCGTGTGCAGGAAGCTCTCAGAGAGCTGATTCAGACCCGTGAGGTTGAGAGGCACTTCCTCAAGGACCTGGGATGTGAGGCCCAACACTGATGACAGATGTTCTGAGGTAGGGCTTGGCTGTGGGGTGGAGGAAGGAGGAGTGTAGTTGGGCTGCCTGGTCTGCAGCTGGGTCAGCTGAGGCATCTGTGGTGTCTGAGGAACCTGGGTCTGGACTGGGAAGGGCTGCCTCTGCTGTGGGAAGTCCTGGTAGTGGTAGGCTTGGTAGGCAAGGGGCTGCTGAAATCCGTGGAAGGGCTGTGACATCGCCTGGGGTGGAGGAGCAGATCTGGAGTGGGCAGCAGGTTCAGCTGGGCCTGGAGGGTTGTGCAGAAGAGCTGTGATCCGCTCCTTCATCACCTGGTACTGGGCCTTGGGCATGTCCATGAGGGTCTGGCTCACGTAGGTGATGAAGGGCTTGCGGTTGGAGGATGGTATGTCGAAGTGGACCAGCTGGGAGAGGAGATCTGTGCTGGCTTTGATCGTGTCCCTGATCTCCAAGAGGACAGTGTGGCTCTGTCCCTCCGGTCTGCCTCTCTGCCTGCTTTCTGTGGAGGTCGAGCTGGGGATGGGGGTGGGTTTGTCTCTGGTGGCTGCTTCTTCTTGCTCCATCTGAGACAGGGGATCCTCCACATCCTCTGGCATGGGGAGTGCAGCTGTCAGGGGGGTCTCTGTCATGGGGCCCTCCAAAGACACCTGCCTGGACACTGTAGCTTTCTCCTGGCTGAAAGAAGAGTGGCTCTATGTGGGCTGTCTGAGGGAGAGGGTTGACAGAGGGGCTGCTCCTCAGTGGTGGATCTCACCCTCCAGGAAGCTGCACCTGGCCATGACATAGGTCTCCCGGTCAGTGAGCTTGACTGCGGCCTGGCCGGCTTTCTTCAGGTGCAGCTTGCCATACCAGGTGAGCATATTCTTCCACCACCCCAGAGGACATCTGAAGCGTAGCCCAGGCTCTCTGCCTTTTTTCTCCACGCTGCCTGCTTCCGCTTGGTGTCGCGATAGAGCCTGTGGCCCTTCCTCCACAGGTACTCATTCTCCCTCAGCCATTCCAGCACCTCCTCCTCATGGTCCTCAGAAATGGAGTACTGTTTCCTCTCCCCCTTCTCCTTGGTTTGCCTCTTCCTCCCTCTGGCAGGGGCTTCAGGGGCTTCAGCAGCAGGGCTTTGAGGGCCTTGGGGCTGGTCCACCACAGTAGCAGGAGAAACAGCAGCACCAGGAGGAGAAACAGCAGCAGCAGTAGGAGAAGCACCAGCAGCACCAGCAACACCACCAGCAGCAGCAGCAGCAGGAGAAGCAGCAGCAGCAACAACACCAGCAGCAGCAACACCAGCAGCAGCAGAAGCACCAGCAGCTTCAGAGTCAGTGCCAGGGGGTGGGATAGTGGTTCTGTCCTTCTTGCCAGGGCTGGCAGGAGTAGGCACAGGCTTCCTCTTGTTCCCTATCGCATTCTCTCAAGATGTCTCTGGCAGCACATCTTTCCTCTGAATGGTGACCTGCTTGCGAGCTGCATCCTTTTATATCCACGGGGCTGACGCAATGCATCCTCCCCGCATGTGCAGTGAATGCTTTGCATCCGCTAGGCATCCGCTAGACATCCTCTAGGTGTCCGTGATGCATCCGCGTCATCCGCTATGCATCTGCTACGCATCCGTTCCTTCCGCTACGCGTCTGCTTCGCTGTACTCCCCCGGAAGCCCTGTGGATGTGTCATCCGCTTCCATCCACTTTCATCTGCTAGGCTTCCTATGAACCTCCACTTTACATCCCCGCTACATCCTCCCCACGTATGTTCCTTTCCGTTGTTGTCGGCTCTGTTTATGCAAATCTGGGGCACTTTTGAGAGCGGATAACAACGGATGGAAAATTTGCTCATCCGCTGTGTCCTTTTTACATATGTTTTGCATCCATTGGCCGGTGTGACCTAGCCTTTAGGTTATGATCTACTTTATCAAATGCCTTACTGAAGTCCAAGTAAATTACATCAACAGCAGTGCTTTGGTCCACTAATTTTGTCACTTTGTCAAAGAATGCAATCAGATTAATCTGGCATGATCTGTTGTTAACAAACCCATGTTGACTTTTTTGCTTATTTATTAAATTTGTTTGCTGCTCTTCTTGCTACAATCTTCCTTTAACTGACTGCCCTAAATTATAGGTGACCCAGGCAAATGTTGAACACTCATATTTACTTTGTGAAACTAGGGTAGCTATATAGCTAAGTCTCAAAATTTTGTTTTCTGAAAACAGATTTCAAGTGACTATATCAGCCAGGATGAGGGAAAATAGCTTGTGCTTCACTTTGAAATCATCTAATTCATCTAAATCTCTATAGCATCTATGGCAACTGGGTGGGACATTTCAAAACCAACAGAACTTACAAAATAACAAAGTTGGAAAGGACCAAGCAGGAGACCCTATACTCTTCCAGACAAATGGTTTTCCAAACTATTCATAAAAACCTCCAATGTTATAGTACCCAAATGTCTGGAGCCAACAGTCTGGAGTCTGGAGTCTGTTCTACTAATTAATTGTTTGTCCCCTCAGGAACTTTCTCTTTCTTTCTAGATTGTTCTCTGATATGTTTCCATTCATCTTCCCCTCAGTTCTTTGGATATTAAATTGAAACACACACACCCTTCTTTGTGACAGTTTTTCAGATATTGGAAGGCTACTATCATGTCACCCCTAGTCTTTCTCTTTATTATATTGGACACACCCAGTTTCTACAATTCATCCTATAAATGAATTTCGCTCCAGCCCCCTAATCATCTTTATTGCTCTTCATTGCACCCTTTCTAAAGTTTCTATCATGGTAACCAAAACTGGATAAAGTATTCCAAGTTTTTAATTCACAAAGCAGTATAAAACGGAATTAACATTTCATGTGACCTTGATAAAATCTCTCTGTTGATGCAGTTTTGGGGTTTCTGGTACCTACAGCACATTTCTGGCTCATATGTAAGTGGCTATTCACCAGAAGTGTGAAATCCCTCTTGCAGTTACTGCTATTGAGCCACATATCACCTTTTCTATAGCTGTGCATTGTTTTTTCTGCTTAAGTGTAAAGCCATATTGTTCTCACCACTGAAATTTAGAGATAAGTGATAAAAGTATGGCCCCACCAGATCCTTTACAGCTGAAGCAGCAGGAAACATTCAATATAACCAACACTCATAGAATACACAGCTTTTTTACAAATATTAGAAATTGGATTTTAAACATAACAAAACAAAATTTAAAACTTGGAACCGAAACCTTTCTGCTAAGTATGATAGAATCAAACATGGAGAAAAAATATCAATATTTAATTTTGCACATCATAACTGCAGCCAGAATAATGTACGCACAAAACTGGAAACTGTCTTTCATTCCTTCAAAAGATATGGTAATTAAAAAAATACATGAATGGATAGCCTAACCAAATTGTTCAAAAATAAACAAGATGATGACTATTATGAAATATGAAACATTTGGTATGATTGGTTAAAGAAAAAGTAATATTTGACATTTGAATAAGTTATGGAAATGACAGAAGATGTGCATTTAATTATAAACTAAACAGAGAAATTAAAACATTAAAAAAATGAAGGAGTTACTGTAATAAGGCAGATCACATCAATGATAAAGATAAAGAAAAAAAATTAACCATTGCTCAATATACACTGTAAAATGTATATATGTGTGTATATATGTATATATATGTTTGTGTATAAATGTATATGCTGTTCAGCTTTGTCCAGGTTCAGTTTGTTCGGGTTCAATTTGTTCAGTTGTGTTTGCAAAAACTTAACAAAACAAACGAATATATATAAATAAGCAAACCAATACATATATACATATGCTGTTCAGCTTCCTTCGGGTATTATCCCACATCATTGTAGTTGTGCTTTTAAAGTTGAAGCAACGTTTCAGCAGAATCTCATCTGCCATCATCAGGCTTCTGTATTGAGTTCATCTGTGGGTCAGACTTTCACAGCTGTTTCAGTTTAAATTTGGGGCTAGCCTACGCTGTGCCAGAATGGTTTTTTCTTCATCCCAAAGATAAAATTGACCTGGAAAACCAAGGCATATACGAAATCCCCTGTGCATTGTGCCCGGCCACATACATTGGACAGAGCAATAGAAGAATAAGTACCCGCTTGGATGAACACAAAAATGCAGTAAAAAAGCTGGAATACACTTCCTCACTAGTCGAACACATGAAATGGCACCAAAACCCTAGCCACTATAGAAAACCCCAGCCACAGAATCATCAGAGAAACCATAGAGATTGCAAAAAGACCTGAAAGCATGAATAGAAGAGATGCTTCCATCAGACTGTCAATCATTTGGAAGCCTGCACTCTCAAAGAAAAAAATCTCCACACCACAAGCCAGGAAAATACCTGGACACAAACAGATCCCCCCTGATACATACAGCTCAAAAACACCCCAACCAGGCACGCAGATGAAACCCAGCTTCCTAATAAACCTAATAAACAATAGCCGTCCTTTTACTCAGAGTCAAGCCAAGAACACACCCCCAGCCAATCGGAACACAGCCAGCCCCCCAACCAATCAGATCACAGCCAGGCCCCCAACCAATCAGAACACACCCCCAACCAATCAGAACACACCCAAGCCCCCACCCAGTCAAGTCACACCCCCACTGGCAGTTGAAAGGAAGAAACAGCTGCAAGCTCACATAACTCTGAGAAGCACAAAGCCGAAGACACAAGCCTGAAGATGACGAATGAGATTTCGTTGAAATGTCGGCAAAATACTTCCAATTTTACATGGGAGAAAACCCGAATAACCAAAAATCCACATACAAATACTCGGGAAAACCTCAGAAAACAAATATTGCACCTCTACAGGGAGGAAACTCACCATCTGACCAGGACTTATGAAAAACTTGAAGTCCAAAGAGCTTCCATTTTATGTGACCTCGCATTTCTGCGCAACTGCCGAGATCAAAATTTAATCCCCATAAGCTTCCAATTGAAATTCCATGCCAATACAGCAACCACCAAATGCATCCTAAAAAGAACAGAATTGGCCATAATCAGAAATGAACTTCACACAAAAAGATTCCTCCTAGACCAAATCAACAAAGATCTCCTCACACTTCACCTCGGACTCAGTGACAATATTCACCACACACTTTGGGACAAATCCAAACAAATCGTTGTCTGGAGGGCTGAAACAGGGACCACCCTCAAGACATACACACACATCAACAAACTCAGAAAACTACAACAACGCCAGAAACAAACTCCTCCCCCCTCAAATCCAAACATGAAACAAACAGTGCACATCTCAGACAAGATCCTCACCGAAGCCAAAACCAATGTCCTTTCGAAAGGATTCAACTTTGCTGTCGTTCCCAAACATGTCCCCTGTCAGCCTTTAAGATCTTCTACTACCGCTTTGCATCTTTCGGCTGTCATAAGAAATGGGGGGAGGGGAGGGCGGGATGAGTCTGGGAAGTGAGCTGGAAGTGTTACATTTTTCTGTTGTGTAAATGAAAGCGGGGAAGCATACATCAGAGTTAGGTTTCTATTTCTCGCTTAGCTTTCTTTTCTCTGCGCAACTGCAACCCGTTATCAAAGTATGTCAATGGACAGAGGTCTCATCATCACCTGAAGATGCCCACATGATCATATTAACAATTTCTAATTGGAAGTTTCATCTGAACTGTTGGGGGTGGGAACACTTCCATCACTTTGTATATGTGATTTACGCGCCTAATTTATCAGATTCAGAATTATCTGGTTGCTACCACTTCACTTTCAGTAAAAGATAACTTTTCTCTAAATTAAAGTGTATTTCTCTTTAATTTAAGAGTCCAAGTATTTCTTTCTTGGATTTTGAATGGAGCACCACCTGACATTATTCTGAATCTCCCTCTACCAGCCCACCCAGAGAAAACACCCAATTGTCTTCCGAGGGGGCCTGAACATCATGTCATCTTCAACTAGTGACCAAGAAGATCTGGGAGCCATTGGAGGGCAAGATTCTTTGCTGGAACAGGAAGCCCAATCATTAGCAGAGCTCAATCTGGAAGAGGATCCAGCTGTGAAGCCCAGATGGTCGGTGGGGGTTGGCTGGAAAGATCCAGAGAAGGACACACACACCCGGAATCACCACCACCCACCGGCATAGAAAAGAGGAGCCATGGGAAGAGAGGGAAAAGAGAGAACTTTCACGGGATCAAGCCAGGAGACTCCTTAATGAAGTCTTTGAACAACCCCAAGCTGCACAAAGGTATGAAGGGGAAGGAGGAGTAGCCCCAGCTAGAAGAAGCAGAGCAGCCCCCTCTCCCATAAATCAACCCGATCCAGCAGCAGCCCCGGGGCCCTCAGTGGGAGGTGTAATTCCTAGAAGGCGTAAAGCTCCTAGGCTGCCTCCATTATAGAAGTAAAATACGGGGGAAATCCCAAAACCTTGGGAATTTTTCTAGCCCAAATTTGGAGCTATATGGAAGAATATGGGGAGGATTTTCCCTCAGAAGCAGCCAAAGTGAGATGTGTTACCAGGGCTCTGGAGGGAACAGCTGCAGAGTGGATGGTGACCCTGCATAATGGTAATGCTCCCCAGTTGATGAATTATAACCTGTTCATGACTGCACTGCGAGCTAGATTTGAGGACCCATTGGCAGAGCACAAGGCCTGGATCAGGATGAAGACCATAAATCAGGGGCGGAGGTCTGACTACACCCAAGAATTTAGACAGTTAGCAAGTCATATCCGAGGCTGGTCCCAGGAAGCCCTGATAGAAGCGTTTAAGGATGGTTTAAACGAAGATGTGTACCAGAGATGCATTGCTAGAAGAGACCCAAATGACTTGCAGATGTGGTACTTGCTGGCAGAAGAAGTGGAAATTGATTTAACCCGAAGCAGATGGCGGGGAGGTTCTGGGTGGAGCAAACCTTCCCCCCCACGTCCTCAAGAGATTCCCAAACCTCAGAAGGGAGGAGTGACGGCAAGACCCAACCCCTTTGCCTGTTTTTGATGTGGGAAGAAAGGTCACTGGGCTGTGAACTGCAAAGTCAAGCTGGAACCAAAGGGGGCTCCAAAGGAAGGGAAGAAACCTGAAAAATCCCCAGCGAAGCCTCGCGAAGCAGCACTAAAGTTGAAAGAGATGGCAGAGGTTGCCCCTCCCATGGGAGAAGAGTCAGACACCCCGGTTATCCCTGAGGATGACGATTTCGACTCGGAAGACGACTTCCTGGTAAGTCCAAGTGTGGGCCCTATGACCATTCCGCTGAAGTTTAGGGTACCCAATTCAGGGGTCGAAGGGGAAATGCTAGCCCTATTAGATTCTGGGTGCACAAGGTGTATAATCAACATGGAAGTAGTGGAGAAAATGGACTTAAAACTAAAACCTTTAAAGGTGCCCATTTCCTTTGACCAATTAGATGGATCAGTGGCTGGAGGTTGCCCTGCACGTTTTGTCACGGAACCGATAGAAATGATCATGGGAGAACATGATGAGACTCTGCATTTTATTGTGGTCCCTGGGAGGAACATCCATTAATACTGGGATTGCCCTGGCTCCAGAAATGGAACCGCCAGGTTAATTGGAGAAAGGGGTTGTTGCCCATACGCACCAAGCAGCGACCGGAAAAAGAGGGGAGATCTCAGCCGAAGCTTCAGATTCCGATTGAAATAGCTTCCACAGGTACTGAACCTGTGAAAGGGGAGGAGAAAATTCCAAAAGAGTATTGGGATTTAAAGGAAGTGTTCAGTGAGAAAGCCTCGGATGAGCTCCCGCCTCACCGGCCAACAGACTGTACTATTGAAATTTTGCCTGGGGTGAAGCTCCCGAAACCGAAGTTGTACTCAATGACACCACGGGAATTAGAGGAGCTAAGACTGTTTATAGATAAAAATCTGGAACATGGTTTCATCCAACCTGCTAGGCCCCGGGTAGCAGCCCCCATGTCCTGTGTTGTTTCATGAAAACAAAGATGGCTCCAAATGCTTGGTGGTGGACTACAGAAATTTGAACACCATTTCCGTGGAAAACGTGTACCCCCTGCCTTTAATGAAGGACATGCTGGCCCACCTAGCGAAGGGGAAGATTTTCACGAAGTTGGATTTGAGAGAGGCATACTACCAAATTCGAATTAAGGAAGGGGATGAGTGGAAGACCGCTTTTAACTGCCTGATGGGTTGCTTCCAATTCAACGTTCCTCCTTTTGATTTACAAGGGGCCCCAGCTATATTCATGCAGATGATCATTCAGGTCTTACATAAACATTTATACAGGGGAGTTCTGGTTTATCTTGATGACATCCTTATCTACATGGAAACTCTGGATGAACATGTGAAACTGGTGCGGTCGGTTCTACAGAAACTGTGTGCCGCTAAGTTGTATGCTAAACTATCCAAGTGTGAATTCCATCAAGAGAAAATTGACTATTTGGGATATCGCATTTCATCTGAGGGCATAGAAATGGATCCAGAGAAAGTGCGAGCTGTATTGGAATGGGCTCCACCATGTACCAAAAAACAACTTCAAAGCTTCTTGGGATTTGCAAATTTTTACCGGCAATATATCCCAACTTTTGCTAAGATAGCAATGCCCATCACAAATCTCTTAAAAACAAAAGGGGAGGTGAAGCCAAGGCTGAGCAAGCCATTAGATTGGTCCATGGAGTGCCAAGCAGCTTTTGTAAATCTAAAACAACTGTTTGTTGCAGAACCAGTACTAAAGCACCCAGATATGGAGGCTCCTTTCGTGATCCAAGCCAATGCGAGTGATATGGCCGTTGAAGCGGTGTTACTTCAAATCAACAAGAAAGGGACCTTACAGCCTTGTGCGTATACCTCCCGTAAACTATCTGAAACCGAGAGAAGGTGGGCCGTGTGGGAAAAAGAAGCTTTTGCAGTTTGTTGGGCCTTACTGACCTGGAGACATTTCCTGGAAGGAGCAAAACATCCATTTGAGGTATGGACTGATCATAAAAATTTGGAAGCCTTAAAAACGCCTCAGAAGCTGTCCCCTAAACAAGTTCGCTGGGCCCAGTATTTCAAGCGTTTCAATTTCTCACTTAAGTACATTCCAGGGGGGAATAACTTCATGGCAGATGCTCTCTCTAGACTACCCCAATGTAATAGTATTCACCAGGAGGTGATAAGTCAAATTGTTTCAACCAAACATCTAGCCGCCCCAATGATCACCAGAACCCAAAAGAAGACACAAGAAGTGTATTTATTGAATGACCTATCTGAACAACTAAAAGAAGCTTTAAAACTTGATGACTGGTTCTTGGCTCATTTGAAAGACTATACAGTTAGAGATGGTTTGGCTTGGGTGGGGACCAACTTGTACGTGCCACAGGCGCTGAGGGACCAAATACTACAACAAGCTCATGATTCTAAAGCAGCTGGTCACTTTGGATTTGTGAAAACCTTACACCTGGTTAAGTGGCAATTCTGGTGGCCTACTTAGAGGAAGGACATTGAAGCTTATGTAGCTAGCTGTCCAATTTGTGCTTCAGCAAAGACACCTCCTGGTAAGCCGGCAGGGTTGTGACAAAATGTAGCTAGACCAACAGCCCCCTGGAAGGAAATCCCTATGGACTTTATAGTAGAATTACCCGAAAGCAGTGGAAACATGGTTATTTGGGTGGTAACCAATTTGTTTTCCAAACAGGTACATTGCATACCTTGTTCCAAAATTCCATCTACTAAGACGTTGGTTAAACTGTTTATTTCATATATCTATAGGTTACATGGCGTTCCAGAACGCATAATCTCTGACAGAGGGGTCCAATTTACCTCAAATTTTTGGAAAGAGTTCCTGAAGTTGATAGGCTCCGCCCAGGGCTTAAGCTCCACCCACAAACCCCAAACCAATGGCGCCTGTGAGAGGACTAATGCAGTGTTAGAACAATATCTTTGAAGTTATATAAATTATCAATAAGATAACTGGTCTGACTTACTACCATTTGCTGAAGTGGCATATAACAGCTCTGTACATAGTAGTACTGGATTCACTCCATTTAAAGTGGCTTCAGGACAACATTTTGTTCCCATACCTGAACTTCCTCGTGAAAGGCCTAACATCCATTCATTGGATGAATGGATAACTCAACTCCAACTTAACTGGCCAGTGACACGTAAAGCATTAGATGAGGCCCATCAAGCTCATAAGAAATTTGCAGACAAGAAAAGATCTCCACAGAAATTATATAAAGTAGGTGACAAAGTTTTCCTGTCCACCAGATACCTGCAAACCACTCAAAAGTCGAAGAAGCTTGTTCCTAAATATGTTGGTCCTTTCACGATTGAATGGATTATAAATCCTGTAACAGTCCAGCTGAACTTATTGAAAACTCTTCGACGAATTCACCCAGTTTTCCATGTTAGTTTGTTAAAACCTGAACATACTTCTGACTTAAGACCCATCCAGGCTGACCCTCCCATACCAATACTGATTGAGGGTGAACAACATTTTATAGTAAAAAGGGAAACATTTCCCTTCTTCACAAGCCGAATGGGTTAACGAAAATGATGTTAAAGCCCCTAAGTTGATCAAAGCATTTCGTACCAAGTATCCTGATAAGCCCTAGGAGTGTATTCCTTTGTAATTGTTTAATGATTAATTATTGTCTTTATATATTCTCCTCTCTCTCTTCTAGGACTGATGGTTTTCCTTTTTCTAGGAGGGCCGAATGTCAGCCTTCAAGATCTTCTACTATTGCTTTGCATCTTTTGGCTGTCATAAGAAATGGGGGGAGGGGAGGGCGGGATGAGTCTGGGAAGTGAGCTGGAGGTGTTACATTTTTCTGTTGTGTAAATGAAAGCGGGGAAGCATACATCAGAGTTAGGTTTCTATTTCTCGCTTAGCTTTCTTTTCTCTGCGCAACTGCAACCCGTTATCAAAGTATGTCAAGGTCAACGGACAGAGGCCTCATCATCACCTGAAGATGCCCACATGGTCATATTCACAATTTCTAATTGGAAGTTTCATCTGAACTATTTGGGGTGGGAAAACTTCCATCATTTTGTATATGTGATTTACATGCCTAATTTATCAGATTCAGAATTATCTGGTTGCTACCACTTCACTTTCAGTAAAAGATAACTTTTCTCTAAATTAAAGAGTATTTCTTTCTTGGATTTTGAATGGAGCACTGCCTGACATCCCCACAGAAACCATTATATGCAGATTTGAAACCAGCCTGACCAAAACGAACCCTTATGATGCTAACAGAATCAGACTCGAAATCACCAACATCCTTTGCACCAGCAAACCACCCAAAAGCAACTTATCCAAAGAAGAACAAACTGCACTACTTAACCTGAAAGAAGACACCAGCATAATAATCCTACCAGCAGACAAGGGCAATGCTACAGTGATTATGAATACATCTGACTACCAAACCAAGTTAACCAACCTACTCCAAGACCCCACATACAAACCCCTAAACACTGACCCCACCACCTACCTAGGAAAAAACCACCAGATCCAAAATAAAAGCCTCCCCCATCAGTGAAGAAATCCAGCAAAGAATCATACCCAGAGAAAAATCATCCAGATGCCCTAAGCTGTATGGTCTCCCCAAGATACACAAAGAAGGAACCCCACTACAACCAATAGTCAGTGCCATAGGCTCACCTCGACAAAACTTAGCCAAATTTCTCACCAAACAACTACAGTCCAATGCAGAATCCATCAATTCACATGTAAGAAACTCATTCCAGTTCATCGAGATCATAAAGAAACAAAGCTTACAACCCAGCGACCTACTAGTGAGCTTCGATGTCATATCCCTCTTCACCCAAGTCCCTGTAAAAGAAGCCTTGATAGCCATCCAAAACAAATACAACCCCCCAAAGCACATCCTAGATCTGACCAACCACTGCCTATCCAATACATACTTCACCTACAATGGACAAAAATACAAACAAATAGAAGGAGCACCCATGGGATCACCCCTCTCACCTGTCATTGCAAACCTCAACATGGAACACTTTGAAACACATGCTCTAGAAAAATATGACCACAAACCCAAACTCTGGCTCAGATAAGTAGGTGACACCTTCATAATCTGGCAACATGGGAAAGAAAAACTGAACAACTTCCTCACACACCTCAACAGCCTACACCCCAAAATACAATTCACCATGGAAACAGAAGCTAACAAACAACTTACCTTCCTAGATGTCTTAGTATACAAAAAATCCAATGGCTCCCTGGGACACACCAACTACCAGAAGAAAACACATACAAACCACTATCTACAGGCACTCTCACACCATCACCCAGCACAGATCAATTCCGTTGCCGAGACACTCCTCTCCAGAACAAAATGCTTAACTGATGAACAACACCAAAAAACCGAAATGCATACTCTCACTAATATACTAACAGCCAATGCATTCCAAGAAAAGAAGATTACCCACCTAATCCAAAAACAAACCCTAACCAAAATCCAAGATAGAGAACAAGAGAAAGGCAAAGCCCTCCTCCCATATATAAAAGGCACTACAGACAAAATCAGCAAATTCCTCCAAAAACACAACATTAAGACAGCATTCTGCACAAACAAAAAAATATCCACCATCCTAAGAAACCCTAAAGAGAAAATCGAGTTAGAAAACCAAGGAGTATACGAAATCCCTTGAATCGCCTGTACCGCCACGTACATCGGGCAAACCAACAGAAGAATTAGTGCACGCATTGAAGAACACAAGAACTCAATCAAAAAAGAAGAATTGACCTCTTCCCTGGTCCAACACTTCAAAGCCACAGGACATGAGATTGACTTTAAAAATACCAGAACTATCACCAAAACCGAACACTTCAACACCAGAATAATCAGAGAAGCCATCGAGATAGAAAAATGCCCACATAGCATGAATAAAAGAGATGATACCTCCCGCCTACCAGCCATTTGGAATCCCGCCCTCATTAACAATACCTAAAATGAAGAATAACACCAGACCCACACCAATGAGAGCCACAGAAGGTGCTACCACCACAGCCAAGCCCCCACCTGAACAGAACACACCCCCAGCCAATCGGAACACAGCCAACCCCCCAACCAATCCAATCACAGCCAGGCCCCCAACCAATGAGAATACACTCCCAGCCAATCAGAACACAGCCAAGCCCCCACCCAGTCAAGTCACACCCCCACTGGCAGTTGAAAGGAAAAAACAGCTGCAAGCTCACATTACTCTGAGAAGCACAAAGCCGAAGACACAAGCCTGAAGATGATGAATGAGACTTCATCGAAACGTTGCCTAGATACTTCCAATTTAGTCAAAACGTCGCCAAAAAAGTTCCAATTTTACACAGGAGAAAACCCGAATAACCAAAACTCCGTATATGTATATATATGTGTGTGTGTGTGTGCTGTTCAGCTTCCTTCGGGTATTATCCCACGTCATTGTAGTGCTTTTAAAGTTGTAGCAACGTTTCAGCAGAATCTCATCTGCCATCATCAGGCTTCTGTATTGAGTTTGTATGTGGG